>CM041800.1:39417793-39807793 GCA_023376895.1 Aspiorhynchus laticeps | reverse complement strand
AAAAACACATCACATTGATAAGCAGTTAAATTTAAATTTTATTTGCTACAAAAACAAAGAAAATGTCAAATTATCTTCTAGGAACATATGTGACCTCAACGAGTCTGAATCAACCAAAATGCTCAAATGAATCAGACTTAAGATTCTACTCTGAACTCACTGTCAGCTGAGATCTGAATATTAGAGTTTCATAATAAGCAAAACAAATGTTGCTTCTCAAATTCAGGCTCAATTCACTCATATAGTAATCTCAAAGCAAACGCCTTGATTCAGTTTTATATGGCAGCCTGTGCATGAACACGGGAGTTTTCTGTCGAGCGTGAGAGAGAGAGAGAGAGAGAGAGAGAGAGAGAGAGAGATGCCATTTCAGAGAATGCAGGGAACAAATTCATCTCATCTACACAAGAATAGCAGCAGTTGTGGCATATCCTCTACAGAGTCAGAACTCAACTAAGCCCAGCTGAATTTCATGGTGCAGTTATTACCAAAGGTCCATCAGATTTGCTGGTCTTGACCCATACGCTGGTCTCAGGATGAATGAGGTTGCCTAGTGGCATTTATGTTTGTTCAGCTTGGTCTCAGTGAGTCAGGTCTTCTGGGAGCTGAAAGGCCACTGAATGCAGTGGTTTGGGACCTGTATTCAGGTCTGTCCGGTCATGTGATCAAAGCCTTTTGGAGAGGGCTGACTCATCCATGCCCACGCAACTGACTGGTCATCATAACATGACATGTCTGTGATGTCACAAAAAAGACGCACAGTCACCCTGACAAAAAACCAGAGTCTCTAAATATGAATCATCCACAGCTATCTTTAATTAGACTCTTCTGATCGAATCCTGAGATATTCATAGAAAGATGATGTAAAAAACAAAAAACATCTAAAAGAGTGGATTTTATGCCATTTCACAGTTGACTTTATATATATATATATATATATATATATATATATATATATATATATATATATATATATATATATATGTATGTATTCAAATTGATACAGAATTAGAGGAAAAAATATAATAAAATTATTCTTGATAACTCACAATTTAGTTATCATTTATCAATTACAATAACGCAAAGATATCTTCTAAAAGAATTGCACTTCATTAACACATACAGTACTTTAAAAAAAATTACACTTACTTAAAAACTTAATGTTTCCAAGTATAAAATAGAAAGATTAATTGAAAACATTGTGAATTTAAAATAAAGTGTAAATGTAAATAAATGCATTTTTTTTAACAAGAAAAGGGAACATTTGCAAAGACAAACTTTGAAACATGGGCATGACAGCTTTGTCTTGCGTTCAAAAATGTTTAAAAAATCTGGAAGTTTGAGGGTTTTATGGCTTTAGGACAGACAGAGATACAGACAGACAGATATAGAACAATTTATATAGACAGACAGATAGATAGATAGATAGATAGATAGATAGATAGATAGATAGATAGATAGATAGATAGATAGATAGATAGATAGATAGATAGATAGATAGATAGATAGATAGATAGATAGATAGATAGATAGATAGATTTAGAATTATTGCAAAGCAATTTAAGCATCCAAATAATGAATAAATCAATATATTAATACTCCCATAACACTTCAGCTGATCTTTCTGGCTCTAGTTCTGAATCCAGAAACAAACCACTCTGCTGCAGGAAATCAAGCTCAATTTTAAACCATTATATAATAATATTTAAGTTCCCTTTGAGAAGGGTGACGTGGGCTTGCTGACGTGGGGTAATGTGGTCGAGCCCCCGTAGAGCTGGAGTGGTAGTCGTGGCAGGTGGCGGAAGATCTGCTACGGGGTTGTGCTGCAATAATTACACAAATAAGCTTCTCTGCCCATGTTTGCTCCAGACAGACGCATTCAAGTTTTATTGGATCTGACCATGAAAGAGCCTTCTGCCTAATGAGGAACAGGAGCCGTGTGTGTGTTTGTGGGGGGCTACAAAGCTATAGTTTGGGGACAAAATTGTCCCCAGAAGTTAGCTAAACCTGACAAAACCTCCCTCCAGCAACATCTAAGATGGAAGGTTTTCCTTTAGGGTAGGGTTAGGGTTAATCTATATTCATTAGTTTTATATGATACCAATGATGGTATTGGTGTGGTATATGTTCAAAGATTCATTGATGTGAAATCAAGGAATTGATGGTTTTAGGCCCTCCTCTTAACACACACACACACACACACACACACACATAAACACACATTTGGGCTGAAGAATTTGAAGTGAAAAATAAACAGAGGTGTGACACTAAAGAGGACGACGATGGTAAAACATTTAACAAAGTATGAAAGCTGAGAAGTGTTCAGCAAAAAAAATAAAAAGTGAGTTCATATATTTTTAACAAAGGAGCTAAACAGAGAGAGAAAGAGAGAGAGAGGGTAGGAATGTGTTGGTGTGTCTCCAGGCATGCTGGCATGGAAAAGCCAAGTAATTACTGAGACAGAAACCACACTTCTGTCCCACACTCCTGAGAGTGTAGGACGCACACACACACCACAAAACGAACAACTTTCAAAATGACTAAGTGACTCACCAAACTACTGAAAGCTCTGTAACATTTAAAGCCTTTTTAAAAAAAATAATTTACAGTTTGTGCATGTGACAGAATATACAGTGGCAAACACATTTAGACATTTAAGCCACATACAAAAATGATGAATGACATCACAACAATACAGCATATCAAACCAAGCTGCATCTGCAAACAAATAATAACTCATTTTAATGTTCTGAGCAATTTAGCAATGTTGTGTTTTGATCAATTTGACCCGAAGAGGATTTTCTTTTTCCTGAAATTGCTAATTAATGTTTTCACATTGGCCTAAGAATTACCGACTTTGCTGTATTACTACTTACCCAAAGATTAATTTTTGTACTGGTTTTGGATTTTCTTTTTTTTTTCGCACACTCTTAAAAATAAAGGTGCTTCAAACGGTTCTTCATGCGATGCCATAGAAGATCCATTTTTGGTTCCACTAAGAACCATTCAGTCAAAGATTCTTTAAAGAACCATCTCCTCCTTACCTTTTTATAATCTGAAGAACCTTCTTTCACCACAAAGAACCTTTTGTGAAACAGAAAGGTTCTTCAGATTGTCAGCACAGCACAAGGGTTAACCAACTGGTCTCAACATAGGAACCTTTTTATAGTTCCTAGAATTACTGGGGGATGTATCCTCTTTTTTCATCAGCATCAATGATATGTAACACTGCAAGTTAACACTACAAGTTATCACTTTGCATGCTCTTTCAATCGCGTAAATTGTGCATTTACATTCGATCACCGTTACCACGAAACCCACGACAGAAAACAAAAACAGCTCCAATCACAGCGTCCTCCGTTCATTGGTTATTGACATTTGTAACTGCCAGGAGAAAGGCCTTCACTGTCAGCTACTTCAGAGTTCCTGCTGCCGGTGTGAATGCAACCAGGAAAAAAAACGGTGCAAGGGGGAAATTGGTTCTCTCGGAACATCATGCTGGCTAGTTCCTAGAACTACGTGGTGCAAAAGCCCCTATTATTTTTGGTGGCTGTATGAGGTGGGTTAGCCTCAAATTCACACAGGTGAAGTTGATCACATGGATCACTATGGATGATTCACTAACCTTTGGCAATCTCTGCTCTAATCCAGATATATTTGAAAACCTTTTCTTTACATTCTGTCCACACTGAGACTGCATTTTTGTCCTGTGAAAACTAAGCTTTTTGAAGACATTGACAAGTTGATACATTTGAATATGCCATTTTACATTGTAGTGTGGACTTTGAAAAAAATAATATATGTTTAGCCATGTGACATATTGTATGTTCATAGCGACATGCACCTGTTATGTGCTCTTCACTTCCAGTTTTGCTAAAGATACGTTACTTTGTACCATCTTCATCAGGCCTACTGCAAATATGTCAATATTTACTTGCAATTGCTGTCATGATAGTAGCGTTTTAGACATGGAATGCCGACTGAGTGGACATGGACGCAACAGTAAGTGGAGAGAAATTTTGCTAATAAAATGATCGTGGCCAGAAGAATAGCATGAGAACTTTATTGTGGCTGGTCTCTCTGTATCACCTCTGTGAGCTTTTATAACATTTTACACACACATTTTCTAATGTAGCCTATTATTTTCCAAAATATTAGTGTGGATGAGAAACTTTGGAAAATGCTAGAAAATGTGTGAACGGAGAGCGTTTTGAAATAAAAATGCCATTTTAAGGTGTGTGGGGGTTAATGTACACTTTGGCTGCCATATCCAGATACAGTGCAGCAGCAGGAAGAGTCCTGCCAAAGAAACTCAGGGTTCAAAAAGTCTACTTACATGACATGACTGTAGTTGACTCCACACCTCACCTCACCTCAGATTCCTAGGGTAACAGCCTGGAAAGCACAGTGTACACCCATTATTTGATGAATCGAGGACACACAGTAGCATAAGGCTTCTTAATTTCCAAACAGTCTGTCTGTTTGCGCTCTGTTTGAACATTATGGTCTTAAATCGTGACTTGACTCGCTTATTCATCTTGCAGTTCTTTACAAAACTTACCAAACGGCTGAGTTGCCCATTAATGAGAAAAGTTAACTTCTCATTGTTCTGCAAAACACTTTAAGTGTTGTTCCCTCAAAGATCATGTGTTAATCATAGGAAATGATTCATGTTGATTTCATACATTACCGTTCAAAAGTCAATAAGACTTTTAATGTTTTTAAAAGAAGTATTTTATGCTTGCCAAGGCTGCATTTATTTGATCAAAAATACACTAAAACAGTAATATTGTGAAATATTATAATTTAAAAGAACTGTTTTGTGTTTTAATTTTAGCCATTAATCAAGTTTTTAGTATCACATAGCCCTTCAGAAATTGTTCTAATATGCTAATTTGGTGCTCAAGAAACATTTCTCATTATTCTCATCAATGCTGAAACCAATGGTGCTTAATAGTTTTGTGAAAACTGTGATACATCCTTCTTTGATTCTATAAAAGTTCAAAAGAAGAGCATTTGAAATACATTTTTGTAACAATGTAAACATCTTCCAAAACATTCTAAAAATATTTAATTTTTATTTCCAAATGTAATTATTTTGCAACATTTTACAACCTGAACTAAAAAAGTAGAAGACTTTTCACCATAAATTGTGATTTCAAGTCACTGCACTACATTTCTAATGTATTTTTGAATAAACTGACAGATAAGACAAAAAAAGGAGCATCTAATCCTCGGCTCACAGGTTGTGTTTACAGAAAATGAGCTCTACCAAACGACTGACAGGCCTGCTAAAGAGTTAAGAAGGAACATACAACTGAAGAGAAAGATGGCACATGGACAGAGCGAAAGCGAGAGAGAGAGAGAGAGAGAAGACCACAGTGTTGGTTTCTCACAAGCTGTCTGCTATCATCAGATATTGTTAATGGCTCTCTGACATTTTGATAAATGGATATTTCATCACATCTCTCCCCTGGCACTATAAAACGCTTGATAAAAAAGTGTTTAGGCCAAATGCTCCGCCATTCTCAGTCCATCTTCTACATGAATTAATTACACATCTAAACCATTGAGAGGGAACTACAAATAAGTGTCATATACTCATCTCAAGATAGTTTCTAACAAGGAGGAGATGTTGAGGCCCTTTGTTTTCAATAAAAAAAAAACAGCTTCATGGGAAAATCTTCCTCATAGGCGATGTACACTTACGAAAAATCAACCACACACCACAGTCTCTGCAGAACACGACATGTTTCCCGAATGATTGAGCAAAGGTCTGCCACAAGCTAATGACCTCTGTCAAACCATAAAGCCAGGCGGTCTGAATGTGAATGCCTTAATGTTCCTGAGAGTTGGTTTTTAAGAGTGGAATAACACAACACCGAGATACAGCAACATACAGAGCATGAAGTATGGTTTTTACCTGCATTTATGCCATGCAATTCAGTCAGCTAAGGATTCTGGGGAAAATGTAGTTTAAAACTCTTAAGAAAAAAAAACAAAAAAAAAAACATTAGCACTCTGTTCTGTTAACCCTCTGTTGCTGGTCTTAAAGGCACATTCAGAACTGGATGCGAGTCAGAATTGGAATAATAATTCCATTTATATTTCAAAACTTTAAATTCCTGAATTTGAATTGATGAAGACATGACTGACAGAATGCAGAATGACATTTCAAACTTGAATGTAAGGAATCTGAATAAAAAATAATAAAAGTTAAAAGAAATGAATACGACTGTAAATCTTAACTGTTTTGGCCAACGCTATCTCACGGCAATTCGTACGTATTTTACAAGGTGGCTAATTCGAGTATGATTTAGTACGATTTGTCTAAACCCCACTGACGGGTAGGTTTAGGGGCGGGGTTAGGTGTAGCTCATTCGTACTAATTCATACGAATTGGCAACTCGTAAAATACGTACGATTTAGCAAAAATCGTACGAATTCGTACGAATTAGCCACCTCGTAAAATACAGTATGTACGAATTGCCGTGAGATCGGGCTGTTTTGGCTGTTTTTTCGAACGCATGGATGGATGGATGGATGGATAGTTTTAAAATTCTTGGACATACAGACCAGAGGTGTAAAGAGTACCTGAAAACCATACTTGAGTAAAAGTACAGATACCTTACAGTGAAAATTACTCCACTACAAGTTACACGTCACCAATTCCACAAAGGCACAGAGAACATGTGACACAAACAAGAAAGAGCTGATTTGTGAGGAGAGCAATCATGTTTATTTTCTAAAACCAAAAAAAACTGAACACCTCAAAATTGCAAAATAAATAAATAAATAATGATGATAATAATAATAATAATAATATATTTGAAAAAAAAAAAACAATAAAAAATTATATAAAATTAAAAAGTCAAAGTCTTCTTGCACTGGATGTGCTGGTTTTGGCCTCATTGCCAGCTGCAGTCATGTCCTTATATATAAAACACCTGTGATTCACAACTACTTGCTAAGGAGCTCACATTCATGTAAAGTAGCCTTGTTGACAAGTTTGGGTGAGTAAGGGCAAAACGCACAAGATATAGTACTTTCAGTGCCCTGTATTTGGAGATATCACGTCTTTTGTAGCATAAATAAACTGCTGCAGAAAAGCTAGGTGCCATGCAAAATGTAATGTGTTACTGCAACACTCATTTCAAATGTAGTTGAGTAAAGAGTACAGATACTCACTCAAAAATGTAGTGAAGTAGAGAGAAAATGTTTCTAATATCTTTGATACTCAGTAAAACTACAAAGTATCCGAGAAGATACTCAAGTAATTAGTTATATTTGGATGGATACACTAATAGACAGATACACTTATAGTTAGATGATGGGTGGGTGGATGAATGGAATGACACTTAATTTCCCATAATGCATCAGCTGTGCTGAATTTCTATGAATTATAATTCAGTAAATTCATGAAATGAAAGGGAGCCAATTGTTCAAAATTTTGCCCATAGCCCTGACGTTTAAACAAAATGTTTTCATATTATTTGCTTTTCCTGCTACCAGTTGCAGCCCTTTTGGCCAAATAGAGGCCCACACAATACTGATACAATGTGTGTGTGTGTGTGTGTGTGTGTGTGTGTGTGTGTGTGTGTGTGTGTGTGTGTATGTGTGTGTGTGTGTGTGTGTGTGTGTGTGTGTGTGTGTGTGTGTGTGTGTGTGTGTGTGTGTGTGTGTGTGTGTGTGTGTGTGAGGTTGTGCTCCAGGCAGGAGGGCTGATCTTTCTGAGTATTGATTGGAGGGTGTCTCTGGCCCTGAGGGGGGTTTGGCTTCTCTGCCCCTGCGTTCTTGAACACGCTGGATCAATGAGACCCCAAACCCCCCTCTTGAACACACATATACTCTCACATATGCATGTATACACATGGAAATGTACAGTTTTTGTCACACATGTACATAAAGAGGTGGATGATAGAGATAGATGTGTCAGACTTTCATCTCCATTTCAGAGCGAACTGTCCAACAAGCCTCTGCTCATGAGAGAAAGACAAGGAAAGAGAATGAAAGAAAAGGAGAAGCTGTGTATCTCCTATGAAAGATCTCTTTCTTTTAATTCCACACAACTCTGTGTACACACTAACCATTCATGTGTGTTTAATGGGCTCTTTTGTACTGGGAGAACTGGGAAAATGTACAAAACTCCAGTGGCTGGAACCACAGAGTGAAGAACCACTGATATCTGATCTGCTCTTAGCTGAAACGATGCGGGGAATTCAGACTTTCAAAGACATACTGAAGTAGAAAGACTTCTGAAAGACGTTCAAACATTGATTCATGTTTAGTGAGTAATGTTCAAAAATAGATGCTTACAAGCTCTGAGGAAGGGGTTGTTTAAGACCCCGGTAATGACCAATGAGTCACGAATCGGTTAATATGTAAAACAAGTTCTTAAATTGTTTTAGGCTCCCTGAGGATTATTCATCTGCAAAATATGTGAGACATTTCTCACATGAATTATGTGAGAGATGTTATGAGAGGGAAAAACTTGGGAGATGCCGCAGGGCTTGTGGGAAGATTTTAGAAAGTAGTTCAGAGATGCTTTACAGTCATCAATTGAAATAAATTTCCATACATTAGATGCAATCCTGAAGAGAAAAATATTCAGTTGTCTTTGCATATTAAACACTACATGGCTCCTGAGAAATTCTTGCTTTCTTCCTTACCAAATTTTTCTGCATTCTTTATCACTGGAATCTATTAGTCAGTATTAGTCCTCCATGAAGATGATCCCAGAATGCTTTGTGACAATCTCTGTGTGAAAACATGGTGGACAAGTCAATCAATTATAAATATAATTTTTGAAGTAATACAAAAAAATATATATATATATTTTAAAAAATACATGTATACAAATGATGGAATAGTCTTATAATATTTATATAAGCAATCATTTTATATTAATGTACACTACCAAAAGTGTGGGATCAGTAAGATTATTTATTTCTTACATAAATAAAAAAAAAAAAAAAAAGAAATCATATTAGAAAAGGAACAGGAACAACAATTTCAATTATGCTGTCTCCCTTTGTCGAGATAATATATAATTCATGTCTCTTTTGCTTTCTCTCTGTCTATCATCTCAGTCGTCTCCACAGAGCCTCCATCCGGTCATAATGAGTCCATATTGAACCGAACCGTTCTGGGCTGCTCTGTATATTATTGAGTGTCTGCATTCCGCAGAGTGATAGACGGATACAGAGATGATCACACACATCACGCACACTCACTTCTTCCTATTTCTTTGCTGCAAAAGCTCCTCCAATCCCCCTGTCTGTTTTCATTTAATAAACTCCAGAATATGTCCACATTCCTGTGGGATTGGCCTTTATTATCTGGCTTTGGACACGGCACATCACAATCCATGTTTATTTCCGTTTGCCCCTCAAATACTCATATATTAATAGTTCAACCCTCCAGCTACTGCAGAGACTGCGAGCGAGACACGTAAAGGAAAAAACAGATAATAAAGTTTGAGTGTATGTTTGTATGATAATCTCTACACCATTCTACAGCTCTCTGGTTCTGGCCGGCTTCACTCATGAGCTCATTACTGTCTGATTAGATCCAAAGGAAAGTTTTATTGCCGCTTCATTGGTCAGGAGACATTAAAGGATAATTCATCAAAAATGAACATTCTGTCATCATTTACTCACCTTCATGTCGTTCCAAACCTGAATTATGTTGTTTTAACAAAAAAAGATATTGTAGGATGTCCAAGATGCTTGTTTCCACGATGACAATAAAACGACAAGCTGTCAAACTCAAAAAAAGATTAACAAAAAGTCCCATAAAAGTGGTCCTGTGAGTATTGAGAGCTATGATGGAAATCTTCATCTGTTTCACAAACGTCATTCTGGATTGTACACATTCAAACCATTACTGGTCACACGATAAATTAAGATGTAACCAATGACGTCAATCCTTGTGCTAGAAGCTTTGAAACCTGAATGTGCTTTGAGAGCCACACTGGAGTTCTCAGTTATGATTCATATAAGGATGAAGTGCAAAAATTATATACTTTACCTTTAAGTTTCATCTTTGTCTCCAATGTCTCTTCTAAAATACCTTTGGAGAAATAAAACAAACACAAATGAGACAATTGTTGACATGCAATAAGAGGCTATAAAGCACATGGCTATAAAATTAATGAAAGATAATTTGGTCTCAATACAATTTGATGAGAAGTATCATATTGAGATCTCTGACTTGTGATTGCAGATATTGTACACTGAAAATATCCAGTAAAAAAAAAAAACAGGGGAAAAAAATCACTAACAAAATACTGATAATGTTTCCAGTGGGATATTAGTGGCTCTGTATTTTACAACCAATAAACTTAAAATGCATTAAGTTATGAACTACCAAAATCTGCTTTTTACCTTAAAATGTACTGATAGCCACCTGTCTAGATGCCATATAGGATTTCTACTCTTTTTATTTTTTTATTAAAAATATATATATTTTTACAGTAACTCTTGGCAAACACAGTTTGAGACATTATTGAGATCTTTTCTAACACATGAGATTACTGGGGTCTTTTTGTCATGATAAATATTCTGAAAAGCATGAAAATTAAAGGATTAGTTCACCGTAAAAAGAAAATGCTGTCATCATTAACTCACTCTCATTTTGTTCCAACTTTCTTTCTTCTGCAGAAGGTATTTTGAAGAATGTTGGTAACTAAAGAGTTTCGGTTTTCGTTGACTTATATATTTTTGACCATACTATGGAAGTCAATAGGAACGGAAACTTTTTTTTTACCAAAATATCTTCTTTTGTATTCCAGAGAAGAAAGTAAACTATACAGGTTTGGAACAGTGTGAGAGGGAGTAAATAATGACAGAAGATTCATATTTGGGTGAACTATCCCTTCAAGCCTCCATGGCTGCATATTCCAGTCACAAAGAATCAGCTGATATATAGAGGTGTTTCTTTCCTATGGGAAGACCTGAATGTTCTGCCTGTGGTTAGACTGAATGCACACTGGGCAGTAGGCCTCTAAATTATAAATCAAAGAGAAACTGCACACAAATATTTGGAACGCAGAAATAAAGCATGTGATTTTCCCCCGAGTTACGCCTACCACAGTCTCTCTCTCTCCATTCCTTCCTTCATCACGGAGGATCCAAACCCCGAATGGATTCTGAATCATAAATACTCATTAGTAATGTTGTGTCCAAAAGCAGTTAGTTCTTGATCATGTCATGATCTCCAGCCCAGCTGACTCAATGCGGTTCTGGACTCAGGAGAGTTCAGCTTAGTTGATTTGACTGGAATTAAGGCGATGTTGAAGAAACAGAATAGAGACAGTGTTGGTGAATCTCCAGAGGAGTTTGAGTTCATGTTTATATTCACTAGAACTGTCTTACTCATCTTTTCATGTGAAAAGGAGTGGTCTGAAAAGTGAAGAGTGAAGATATATAAATCTCTCAAAACAAATATAAGTTTTAAACTTGCGGTTACAATGAACAAACTAATGAGACAACACTTGAAAGCTTAAACATAGTTAACTCTATATCGGTCATAAGTGTTATCTTATTGGTCATAAGTGTTTTTGAGGAAAATGTTTAATGAATTATTATCCATATAGTGGACTTTAATGTGGACCAATGGGCAGGCCCAAATTGTAGTTTCAATGCAGCTTCTAAGGGCTCTATGTGATCCCAGCCGAGAAACTAGTCTTGTCTAGCGATTTTCTAAAAAAAATTAACATTTATATACTTTTTAACCACAAATTCTTGTCTTGCACTAGCTGGACTTCACGCATTACATAGTCATATGTAACATAGGTGGAAGTATCGACCCAGTGTTTACAAAGTGAACTAATCCTTTAAGCCTTAAATATTGTGCCATCATTCTGTTCAAGATGCATATGAAATATTTTTTTACAGTTCTGTTCAGACGGAGTCATGTTAAAATTATGAATAGAAGACGTCTGTGATTTCACATAAACAGACAGACAAAACATGATAGACAAAAATAGAGAAAGAGGTAGATTGGACTGGAATTCAAGTGAATCTGAGAAAGACAGACAGGAAGCATGGGTGTGAGACAGTCAAGAATAGAGTGAGAGACAGACAGAAAAAGATTCAGAGAGAACCTGAGTAAGACAGACGAGAACTGAGAAAGAGCAGAGACTGACAGACATACATCGGCAGAATGAGAGACAGACAGGAAATCAAAGATGGTCTTTGTGAGACAGACAGGAATAGGGTGCGAATGAGTCTGAAACAGATAGACAGACAGGATAAGAGTGAAAGTGTATGTTTGTCTTTCAACTGATGGTTCAGTAACTGTTAACCTGGTTTAGTAAATCCTGTCCACTGTGAGAGAAAGACAGACAGACCAGAGTAACCGACAAATGATAGTCACATTCATTAACAAGTTGTGTTCAAATTTATGTACATTTCCTTACAAAGGTTGGCAAGAAAGATTTTTTTTTTATATAAAATAAATGAATAGTTTTCACCAAGGACACATTGAAGGTGCAGTAAGCAATTTCTGAGAAACACCATTGAAAATTAAAATCAGCACCCATGTTTAAACAAACAAGTTAAGCATCACAACTGTTTTCAACAATGCAAATCAGAATATTAGAATGATTTCTGAAGGATCATGTGACACTGAAGACTGGAGTAATGATGCTGAAAATTCAGCTTTGCCATCACAGGAATAAATTACATTTTAAAACATTTTAAAATAGAAAAGTGCTATTTAAAATCATAATCATATATTGCAGTATTACTGTTTCACTATATTTTTGATTAAATAAATGTGTACTTTCATAGTGTGACCTGTGTTTGATAAAGAACTTAGGCTACTTGAAGCACATTCTGTATATAGGTGAGTTCAAGATGTTGGAATTGTCCTTCAAACTGCATGTTCTTTGACCTGTGACAAACTATTGACAACCACAAAAAAATGATTTAAAACAAGTAGCCTGCAATTTAACCATGATGGACAACTTTATCACTTACACTAAAGAGTCACCCAGTTCACTTGGCATTTTTTCAACTTTTTCATCCTAATGGCTCCTCAGCTCCAATGTCTTTTTGTGACAGTGAGTTTTTTGTATCACACTTTTACAATTGACATTTTATCATAGGTTAGCATATTATTTTAAGGTTAGCAAACTATTTTATCATAGTATAGTATGCAAGCCTTTATGGCATTAAATGTAGCACCTGTAGAAGAGGAAACTGTTGTGGTAAAACGGGATGCCGGATCAGTTTCTTTCGGACGGTTTAAGAAAGCGGAAGATCCTCCAACACATTCAGTTACATTACTGACTCTCATTCGGCGCTATTTAAAGGCTGTGTGCTGGCTAGGCAGTTGTGTCGGCTCCAGCTGCTATATTAGCGTTAGCCGCGTGTGTGTGTGTGCCAGACTGACCCATCAGCGCTACCGACTCAAGAGAGAACACGAGACACAAATAACTCCATTCCTACACACGGCCTGAAAGAGCCAGAGAAACAGAAAGACTCCAGCGTGAGATTCAAATTAATGGAATTCAAAAACTAAATCATTTTGAAGGCAAACACTTTGCTGTCCTTGTTGTGGGAATAAAATTTACAACAAAAAAAACAAACAAAAAAAAATTCACTGAAATACAGTAAAAACCTGACTGCTACAAAAAAAGAAAACAATAGAAGCCCAATAGAAACTATCACAGAAATTCCAATGGTTTCCATTAAAATACCATTATGAACCATTAGCTTTTTCCAGTAAAACCATTACAAAATTCCTTTTTGTAGTGTGTTTTGGTCATTTTTCCAATAGGATTTAACATCCCACCAATAGAATCCATCACATACCAGTAGACACCATTATAGTTTCCATTAAAACCAATACAATTCCCATTATAACCATTAAATCCATTAGATTTTCTATTGTGTTTTGGGCAGGGTTCTATTGTTTTTCTCAGCAGGGTTGAGAGGGAAATTTAAGTGGATGCATAAGCTAATAGCTCTGTTCCAAAACTACTGAGCTGCCTTGTACTGTTTCAATCAATCGATCGATCAGTCAGTCAGTCAATAATGCCTAGAAATGTTGCCAAGGAAGGGATCTTACTAGGTTTTGGAACAAATCCCAAAGTCTAGAATTCTAAAAATTCCAAACAGTGTCTTTTAGGGTACATTTTTATTTTAAATAAACATTTGCCCTAAAAGCATAGCCTAAATGGCAGTTTTAAATATAATTACTTTTAAGACCAAACTGAGTACAAGGAAAGTTCCTTTAAGGGCATGCATTACCAAAAGTTGAACACAGGAATTTGTGTTTCTTGTGATCTTAAAGCCTATGTATTTTAATGGATGATTTAAAGTGATTCAGCATATATGAGAACTTTATGCATTTGGTTGAAAGAACACAGTGTGTGCAAAGTTTCACTTAAAGATGCATTTGAAATACTGTACTCATCAAAGTCCAAAAATAATCACGTGTCCACACTGTGTGGGCTCACATTTATGACTCATCAACTTCTGTGCAGACCTCCAGTGCAGAAAAATGTTTTAATCACTTCTCAGCGCTACACTCAAAATGGAAGGAAAGTAGGACTCTTACGTGGATTTTCCACATTTAACAGAAAAAAAAGAGGTCTTGGGTTCCATAAATCATATTATTCTAGACTGGTTCTCCAGATAGATGACAAGTAAAAGCTCTGCAGCAATTCATGACTTTGTACGGTCACTATGAGGAGTTACACTGAAAGACACATAAGTGCTGTGATAGCCATTTGTGAAATCAGACTGCATGCGAGCTTATTCAAAAACATCTAAAAAGAGACATTATGGTATTTTTACCACACAAGTACAGATCATTTATTAGGGATGATCTTTAGGAGAAAGCATTTCATAAAAATAAAACATTATCCCCACTTCCAATAGTATTCAGCTGACTAGTTCAAATGACCTTGTTAGTGGTTTTTGAGCCATTTAATCAGAAGCATGTCTTGAATAGATAAATTATCTGTTAATTGAATAGAGAGAAGCAGGTGGTTTGAGGAAATAAACCTCGTGAAATTTGTGTGAAAGAGTGTGATTTCGCCAACCTAGGAAGGCAAAATAGTGTAGTGATGGGTACTCATGTCACCGATGATGTTATGATTTTTGGATCACGTGTAACTTAAGGTGCGGTTATTAGTACATCACATAAGAAAGATTGGTGTGATATCTAACTTGTAGAACCTCTTACTGCATTACCAATACAAGGAAAACACAAGTGTAATAAAATATAAATTTATTAACAAAAGATTAACTAAATTAATTCAAAGGTTTAAATATAGTAACCATGTTTTTATTATTATTATTAGTTTTAATAAAACCATGGTTTATAATTTGTAAGGCAAGTTGTAAAAGTTAGCCATATGACGTTTCACAGTTATAGTAATTGTGGATTTCGTCAGCTTATTTAGGCTAATAATATCCAAAAAGCTAAGGAATCATGTGATCAGGATGTTAAAATAAACAAAAATATAGATAATCATGTCCCAGCCATGTTTTTCACTTCTTGCGATTCCTTTAAACATTTCCGATGTGATCTGTGCGTATTCGCAGCACGTTTCTGTATTTGGCTGTGTTGTGAGTTTTTGCAGCGTATATCATTTTTGGCAGCGTAATTCTATATTTGGCTGTGTTGCGAGTATTTGCAGCTCATTTCTGTATTTTGTCGTGTTGTATTTTCAGCGCGTTTCTGTATGTTGTCGTGTTGTGAGTATTTGCAGTGTGCTCTTGTATTTTGTCGTGTTGTGAGTATTTTCAGCACGTGTTGTCAAACTGATGAAAATGCTTTCTTAATTTGCAAGTTTTTTTTTCTTTCATTTTCAGCACATTGAGCTCTCTCGGCCACCCTAGGTGTTCCTTTGTCAGAGTTACATTATCTTATGGAAAGATAAACTGTTGCTATCTGAAACAAATAATGTACAGAAACGTATTATGCATCAAACAAATGAATGAGCTATTCTTTGTTATGAACTCCAATCAGCTATATAATCTCTAATGTAAATGAGAAAATCATATACTGATTATATACAATAGCCAAGGTCTTTGGAAGAGGTTTGGATAAGTGATATTCACGTTCTCTGTGGTCAAGTGAGCAGTCCGGTGGCAGCGATTTCATCCACTGGTTGTGCTGATAACAATGCAGTGGGGAAAGGAACAGGAATCCATTTTAGCAGCCTTGACCACAAAGCGCTGTAGGATGCTGATCTTCCGGAGCCCCAAAGGGTCCTAAAATCTGGAACACTCAGATGAGGCCGAGTAGGTACAGAAGGCCCTTAGCCTGGAACACACAGACATAAGTACCTTGAAGTAAAAATTTGCTCGCCAGAGCATAACCTTGTTGCAAATGTCTGGATGTCTTCTGCCTCTCTGGGCTAGAGACTCAGAACTTGGTCAGTCTGCTTGGTCTATCTAGGATGGAGACTGTTTTTGTCTCGCTGGACAAAAATTCTGAATGCAGGGTCTTTTTTCCTCATAGTGTGGTTGTATCTGTTGCTGCCTCAAAAGCTGGAGACACTCAGAACTTGGTATCTGTTATTGCCTCTTCCCTCACGGGTCAGAAGCACAGACATCGGTGTTTCTGTTGCTGTCTCTCTGGATGGGAGACTCAGAACGAGTGTATCTGTTAGTGTCCCACTGGAGGTGCCTGAGACTCAGAACGAGTGTATCTGTTGCTGCCTCCCCTGTAGTGGGCCGCAGGCTCCGAATGGTTGTGTCTGTTGCTGCCTTCCCTGTAACAGGCCAGAGACTCAGAACAAGGAGTATCTTTCGGAACGGTACCTTTATCCCTTTCCTATGAGGAGGAGATCGCAATTTGGCACTTCTCCATTTCCATGCTGTGATTGGCTGTTTTCATCAGAGCGGGGGACATGGTGTGGCCCACCCTTCTTTCCTCTAGCTGCTGCATCTGAGGTCCTAAGGAATTTTTATGGTGGTCACAAGCCAAAACTTTAGGGATCAGTCTCTAGGTGGGTGAAGGGCAGAAACTGCATTTTGACTAATGAGAAGTCCTGTCCTTCCCAGGCTTGGTACCAGAGGTCTTCTTCTTTCCCTCTAAGATGTGTCTGGCTGTTGTCCTAGCATCTTTATCTGATGGCATTGGACAGTTTTCTTATGTTAGTCTACCAATATCCAATCAAAATGTAGCAAACCTATCTCCACTACTGTGGGCAGAGAGGGGCCCCGCCACAAATTGAGCCCTGGAATGTGCTGTTCACTACATGTGTGACCAAATGTAAAAATTATATCATTATTTACTCACCATCATGTTGTTCCGAACCTGTAAACAAACAAACAAACAAAACAAATAAGCACCAAAAGTTGTCTATATAACTTGTGAGCAATATTCCAAATTTTCTGAAGCCATAACTCTGTGTGAGGAACAAACCGACAAACAAAATTCAGTTCTTCATTGATAATCTGAGATGTTATCTCAACCAGATCACAGAGTCAGTGAGTTGAACTAGAGGACAGGATCTGTGAACAAATCATTCTTTCATTCTGTCAGTTCTTGCCAAAGAACCAATTGATTAGGTTTACAAATCACACTCAATGAACTGTTCACAAACTGAAGTTCAATTTGCTTTCGCGGTCATGTGGGTGTCATACGGGTTTGGAACTACATGATGGGGAGCAGGTCAACATAATCTTCATGAATGATACAGATGCATTGAGGTTAAATTAAAAAATATATTTAAAAAAGTCTTCTCTAGATTCAATGAGACCCTGTTAGAAGGCCTAAGAGAGGTATGTTACCATTTAAATTATGTTAAATCATTAAGAATTTAATAAAAAAATATATATATTATTTATTCATTTATGTAACTTTTGCCCCTTTAATTACTTTAAGACCCTTATTTAGATTTTTCTAAAAGATTTTTTAATTTTAAATAAATCAAAGCTCTTTCTTTGATATTTTGTATGTTTAATCAACCGTGGAGATTTAAAGTGTTGAGAAACCTCAGAAAAATTGAGCAGAGAATCACTTTATTAGCTGTTTAACCAACTTTTTATATGCGCTGTGTATATTTGATAGCTTCATTCGCAGAGCCATACGTGTTCAAACTGTACCAACCAAACCATGAACAAACATACAAAAAATATATAAAAAACACAGCAAACAAGCTGTAATCGCAATCCATTTTTCAGTCATACACAGAAATGACAGCTTGGAACATTGATGTAAAAAACATTGGCTTTGCATGGCATTGCATAACTCTATTCAGTGTGCGAACTACACAATGACCTTCAACAACATTTATTTTTTTAAATAAAGGAATCTTTATAGATACATTGTAGAGTGCAATATTAAAGAAACAATACACCCAAAAATGAAAAAAATGTAATTTACTGACTTTCTTCTGCAGAAAACAAAAGGTGAACTTTTTAACAATATTCTGAGGGTGAAGTTGATTCAATAATAACAGCATTTTTACTTTTTTTTGGATGAACTCCTCTTAATCTTCTTTATTGTAAGATCATCATGCAATCCCCAATATTTGTTATTTTTTTGCTGAGCATATAAGACAACGGTTTGCCATCTTAAAATCTGTTTAAAGGAAATTATAAACTTTTTGACATACATTTGTGATATGTGCTATAATAAAGTGATAATGACATGACGTTGTCAAAGTACAACCCAAAATTGGACCTAATGGAAACCACTAAAGCAACCACAAGGTACAACCCCAAACCCTTTGCTCTGTCTCTAATTTGTGGGGTTTAACCCCCTGTAATTCACACCCTGTAGGTGTATCTGTGTTATCTGAGGCTAAATGGTTGGCTTGCAAATGTAAGAATGTATATGAAGATTCGTGAACGTTCATATAAAAACATTATAGAACCAACATTAGAGATACATGAGGGAAATCAAATGTAGCAATTCATGTGCAATCAGACACAGCAACTACAACAACAACAAAAAGAAAACGCAGACATTAAAAATGTTTACAGACTCATCAGACCTTCTTTGCTTCTGTGTAAGAACTATAGCAATGTTTTAATACTGACTCTTAAATGTTAACATATAATAGGAAATAAAAATGTTTTTATGTTGCTATGAACAGATTGCTAAAGAAGCTATTATAGAAAATATTTGGTATCTCTAAACATCTTGCATTGCTTTGTTTTAAGTTCATTATTTATAAAAGAAAGGCATTCTGCATATCTGTGATTGTTTTTTTTTGTTTGTTTTTTTCCATTAAACATGACAACATTCACGCAAACCTGTACCACACTTTTTTTGTTTTGTTTGAATAAAGCAAGTTTAGTGCAATTTCAAATATGTAATTCTGTAAAATATGAACCTCATGAAACTGACAAGGTATACTCCAAATGACACATTATATCTCAAATATTTTAAATAAACTATCATCTTTAAGTTAAAAAGTGTGTTTTCTTAGAAAAGCTGTGCACTTGGAAGCTAAATGCAGGAATTAAAAAAACTTGAAGTATTAAAGGGATCCTTTGAGCCCTTTAAATCCATGAAAGTCATGCAAACAGGTAACAGCAAAGCCCAAGAACACTGCCAATATTTTGTAAGATGCATGTCATTATAACTATGTGTTTGTGTGGGTTTCAGTCACAGCTGAAAAAAGCTTAAAAAACAAGTGTGTGATACTTAAACATTCGTTATCCTATAAATTCAGCGCCAGTTCTAACTATATACATAGTACAATGTGCATATCATTCATAGTTTCATTCAATAATGCTCTGAGTGTGTGTGTGTGTGTGTGTGGTAAAATCCCTTGCTTACTATGCAGACAGATTCGGTTTTCTTTTTGTTGTGTGGTCATGAGCGATGTTTCCACAGATGCACATATTTTGTCATGCATTCCACAGTCCCAGTCAGTGATGATAACAGTTTTGTTCTGATATTAGAAGTCTGTGAAGAGTGTTAACACTTTAACCCCAGAGAGCACAGCTTGTCTCCCTGCTGGAGTCTTTCACATGAAGGGGCTGGGAACATAATGAATCAACCTTGCAATGTGAATATTTAGGGATACAGTGTGGGTGAACTCATATGAACAGTCAGGAAATTACCTGGTCATGTTTCACCCCAAAACCAAAAGAAACAAACAAAAAATTACATTAAGCATTAAGACCATGATGCTTATTATATACTATAATATATATTTACCAAAAATTAACCAAATTTAAATTAAATTTTAAAAATGCCCTCCACCAATTCTTAATATCCTGCAACGCAAAACAGAATTGCTACAATGAAAAGTTGAAATATTTTTTTATGCTCATTAAGGCTGCATTTATTTGATCAAAAACAAATATTTTTTTTACATTTAAAATAACAGTTTTCTATTTTAATATACATTAAAATATAGTTTATTCCTGTTGTGGCAAAGCTGGATTTTCACCAGTCATTACTCCAGTCTTGAGTGTGATCCATCAGAAATCATTCTAATATGCTGATTTATTATCAGTGTTGGAAACAGTGTTGGAGCTGCTTTTTTTTTTGGAATACCTGTCATTTTCAGGATTCACTGATGAATAAAATGTTAAATAGCAACATTTATTCAACATAGAAATCTTTTGTAACAAATGTCTTTATCACTTTTTTATCAATTTAACATATCCGTGCTGAAAAAAAAAACCCAATTGTTTTGATTAGGAAAATATCGGCTAATAATGTACTGACTCCAAACTTTTGAAAAGTAGTGTAAATTGTTAAAAAATATATATTTCTATTTTGTTTTGTTTCCAACATTAACATTTAATATCCAACATTAATAATTCAGCATATTAGAATAATTTCTGAATGATCACGTGACACTGAAGAACAGAATAATGGCTAATAAAAAATATATAACCATGAATTAATTATTTAATTGTGAATTAAATAATGTCAAAATGCCAAATTTGTAAAATGCATAATTTTCAGTATAAAATATAAATGTATTTCTTTTTTTTTTGATTTTTGGAGGAAATAAGACCCTGACATTTCTTCATGATGTTCACCCGTGTGTGTATATGATCAGTGTGTGTGTATGCACTTGTGGCCCTTTCAGATGAAGGGCCAGTGCAGCCCCAGAGCGAGGATGATGATGATGAAGCTGGCCATGGACAGAGACGCATCCGATGAAGATGTGATCTGAGTGATGGGTGAGTCGTGGACCTTCAATGGTTTTGTGGATACATCAGCTTCTGTGAGAGCTGAAAAAGAGAGAAAGAGGGAGATAAATGAGAGAGAGCAGCAACAGTACAGTCACATGTCTGACACTGTGTCTCATTGTTGAGGCAACAGTTCCTCATCAGGACGTGAAATAAGCCCCTTTCACACTGCACGTTGGTCCCGGAAAATTGCCGGAGTGCCTTCTGTGTGAACACAAACACGTCCCGGGATTAATTCCGGGATCGATCCCGGATTGGGGACCTAGTAACATTGCCGGGTTCAGTCCCGGAACGAGCGCTGTGTGAACAAAAGCCGGATCAATGCCGTAAAGGGTGTGTTGTAGTTATGACACACTTTATCGTTCGACTGTTTTACCGGGTGTTTTGAAGGCAGATCAACGTTCACACGACGAAAAATGTGTAAACTGGAATGCAGCAGCGATCAGGGAGCTCCTCACTATCCGCGCTGAAGCTGAAATCGTTCGCCAGTTTAGTGAAATGGTGCGCGCCACATTATACACGTTACATGAAAGGTCACGTGTCTTTACGGGATCTTTACGGGTTGTGTGTGAACGCATGCAGATTCCGGAAAATCACTGGCAGTGTGAATGAACCAAAATCAGACAATCCCGGGACAAATCATGGGACACATTTTCCGAGTATTTTCCGGAATGGCTGTGTGAAAAAGGCTATAGACAGCCAATCAGAAACAAATCTGAGAAATGGAGTCCTTATTGCAGTGTATGTGTGTGTGACAAGACTGTACTTTTCTATCACATTAAAAACCTCCCCTCCAGTCCTCCCATTACCCAGAATTCCTCTGTGCTGCTGACTGCAGCACTCCCTCACCTGATCCTGTCTCAATGAAAAGTTTTGTAGCTCTGTAATATCTCTTTTCTTTAGCCTGCAATCGCCCTGTCCCTGTCTTCCATGCCCTTTACATTCATCTCTCTCTTTATCATTAATCTTTGTCTGTCTTTCGCTTGTTTTTACCCTTTTAAAGTCCCTGCAGCCCTGCGTTTCCTCTCTCTATAGAGCGGTTCAGTCATGATGGCAATTTGTAGGCCAACCCGGAGGCTAATTCGCCACGGGTTCCCTCGTGAATTTACTACGGGTTTTTAGAAAAGTGGTTACGATTTTGGAAAACAAGCTCTGTGGTTACATTTACTTCACATTTTGTTCTCCAACATAAATTAAACACAGTCAAACCTCAAAAGTGAATTCTGAAGTTGCTAAGTAACTTGAGTAGCTTTTTGTTTTTAACTCACATCTTATATCTTAACATGTGAGTGTTTTCACTTTAATCCAACTTAATCACATGACCACAAGAGGCTATCTAGGGTGTCTTGGACCAAAGGAGGAGTTTCTGGCATCGAAAAGCACGACTTGCTATTAAAAGCCCTCGCTATCCACACACCAATGCGAATGAACACTCCTGTCAAAGTTTCCAGCCATTCGGCAGTGACATCCTAATGACTAATATCCCCGGCTCTCAGGCAGTCTCACGACTCCTTAAGCATCAGATTCTGCGACCTAATGCATTTGTTGTTATGCAGAACAATGGACAATGAGCGGCCTATCCTTGGTGAGAATAAAGGTGATTGTTCTGGCGGAGGAGAAGGCCTTGTGTGTTTTGTGAGGTGTGGATGACACTGAAGGCTTGTCGACTCTAAAACAATAGAGAATGAGACTCTATGGTGCTTACGCCGTAAGACTTTCCATATACTCATAAGTGTGCCCAGAAGAAATCTGCAGATTATTTTCACATTTTCTGCTCTGATTAAATGGGAAATTCTGCAGATTGTAAACGTGGTAAAAACAGTTACACAGAGAGTACTACGCTGTTATCAAAAGCTGAAAGCACATTGAATGAACCCAAAAAAAGGGGGCTAGGAATGAATAAATCCAAGATTAAAATGTTTAAGTATCACCAATGAATATTTATAATACCATTATTAATATTAAATAGTCATATACTTCAAATTATCACAAGGATTTTTGCTTTTATTGGCAATATAATATAATATAATATAATATAAGTACAGTTTCTGAGGATAAAATGTTTAATTATTGTCATTTAATAACTAACTGATAATTGTCATTTAATGATTAACATTAAATAGGCTATAAAATATAAATAAAAAACAATATAATATATAATGTACATACACACATATATATATAAGTGCTGTCAAACGATTAATCCCCATTAATCACATCCAAAATAAAAGGTTTTGCTTACATTACATGTAATATTTATTCTTATTAAAAATATATTGCAATAAAAACATACAGTATAACATAACGTTAAAGTTCACACAAGCAGATTTGTCTTATCTTTCATATTTCTGTCTCTCATCCTGTCTCATCTTCTCTCTCTCTAATGAGGAAATCATCCAATGAATCCAAAAGATCACTTCATCCACGCCAACAAACATATTTGTTTATTTTAAATATATTTTATGCAGACTTTGCCAGCTCTGAAATGAAGAACCCAAACAGTAACGCTCTATGTGTGGGATGGAAAACAACGTTCATGCCAAAAACAGCCATGATCTCATTAGCAGCCACAGGACCAAGAACAAAATCAGCCTCTGTCACAACACTCTTTCATGCTAATAAAGTTATCAGCTCACAATCATCACCCTGGCATGCTCAAGAACAGCAATGAAGTCTGAGAGCATAATTGCCATCATCCAAAGTGATTATGGGCTGAATCATCTTCTCTGAAATTTCTCAAATATTCTCCAAGAAGACCTGTTTGCTCTCTAATAGTCAAGTTTAGCCTCCTCGTTCACAGATTTCATACTGTGCACCGAGAAGCTGTCAGGGATCGGTCTATCTGACAGCTTTCTGGTGTGGGAAAGGTTGTTGCGTTGTGTGTGTGTGTGTGTGTGTGTGTGTGTGTGTGTGTGTGTGTTTGTGTGTGTGTGTGTGTGTGTGTGTGTGTGTCTCTGTCGAGGGTGTGTGAGAGAGAAAGAGGGTGTTGGGTAAGACTTGCCAATTAGTCACCAATTAAAAGAAAACCCACACAAACTTTCAACAAAGACTTGAAGACAGAAGTTTAGATACATTTTAAGAAAGAGTATTTCAAAGTTTTCATGAGCTACTGTATCTACATGCATGTGGAAGAAGCTTGCTATATGAGCTACAGTAACAATCATACAGTAAAGCTGTTAAACTTCAGTCAGGATACTAAAAAAGTAGTTGCTAAATGTTTTATTAGTAGCTTGCAGAGTTGCTTGTATTGATGCTTTTAAAATGACATTTTACAAGTATCATGGCTGTAGTTTAACTACATTAAATGACGATAATGTTATTTAAGGGGACATAATATAAAATCAGATTGTAATTTTTACTTGACGTATGTATACGTATTTATTTTCTGCCATTGACATTAATTAGAAAAAAATGTCACAATTAACCTTAATTCACCAATATAAAAAATTAAAGAAATATACATGCCAAACAAACATAATAGCACACCTTTCTTAAAAAAGAAAAGAAAAAAGACAAAAAAAACTAACCCAATTGTAATATTTGACACTCCAATTTATATAACAGAGTAACAATGATAAACAGCAGTATTTTATTAAAAATGTATGTTACAAACATAATAATGTAAAATACCACAAAAGGAAGGATGTCAAGAAACAATACTGAATTGAATTAATTACTCAAATTAATTGACGAATCAGGCTTCTGAATTGTTCCACTGAAATGAACAAGGGGTTCACAAAACTAAATAGTATATTTAAGATAGATGCATTATTATTTATACAATTAAGGCAGAAAGAGAACATGTATATACACTATATAGACAGCTAGGGCCAACCTATCCCGCGGCATCAGAGAGCCAAGAGACAGTACTCCAGGAGGATAGCCCATCGTTTCAGCGACAGCCTTCAAGAAATACAACTTTCAGTGGTGCACCAGTTCTCTGGATTGCTGTTTATTGCTGTTAATCCCACTGCACGTGTTGGACCCCTTAAATAAACACTTGTTTATCTTACAGAGCTCATAACCAGGGCACTAAAATAGCTGCACTATTTACAATTTAACCAAAATAGACCCAGACCGTCTCAACAACCTGCGCATAACAAGACAGAAAAGCAAAACTACAAATCTCTGGAGAGTGTGTCACATCGTCTTGGTTTGCTCAAGTGGAAAAGCTCTCAAAGCAGACTCTAAAAGCTACAAAACACCACAAAAATCAAAACACCTGCCAGCTCTCTTTAAAAGCATTTGCACTCCGCAGCAACCAAACCAATATTCAAGCCGCCCGCTATGTTTTTTTTTCCCCTTCCATCATTTCATCCTTAGGTTTATTCCACTTATCAGTCTACCCTTTGGTTTATTTCTTCCATCAGTCTCTCTCTGGGTGACTTGCAAGTCCCACTGGTCACAACCTGGCTTCACTTATGAAACTCAGTAGGAAAGAATGTATTCAGATACTATCATTTGACATGTAACCAAAACTGCATGTGCTGCAGACTTTGCTACTTAAGCCACATTGGGAGGTGCTCATTTGCAAAGACTAAAAAAATTTTCTAAAAAGAAAGAAACGAAGACAAGAAAGGAAAGCTTTCTCTTGGATTTGGTTAATGTCTCATGAAGGAGTCAAATGCAGTCGTCAAAACTTGTTGATTCCAAGCACTGGGGATTTAAAGCTAGACTGATTCAGGGATTACGGAGGTCACTGTTTTTATATATCAGATTTAGACTCTAAATCCTCTTCGGCGTGACTTGCAGCCTCGCTGATTGTAAGATGATTCAGCATTGTGGTGTTGTGGTAGGTAAGATGAACTGAGAGAAAGAGAGAGAGAGAAAAGTGGATTGGTACATTCATGACTCTGACTGGGTGCATGGGAAGTGATCAGCAGCTGATGGGAAAGATGACCATTACCCATGACATTTGTTTCTCAGCGTTGCCAATTTGGGGATTTTGTCACCAAATTATGTGACTTTCTCATTGTTGCTGCAACTGTAACGTTTTGTGACAAGGAGCTATTTTGGGGATATTTACATATATTTGGCAATCTTTTTGGTGGTTAACAAACAAACATAAAGAACGTAACGTCTTCTCTGTTCTCTCATTATCATTTCACAAGTAAATATAGCTGAAATCACTGCACAGCTGTTGTCTTTAACTTATGTGTATGGTGATTTTACCAGATGACGTCTTGTTTTTAAATCTGGATTTTAGCAGTGCAGAGCAGCAGACTGGAAGTAACTGCATATCGTTTTAATGGATAGCATTGTCTGACAACAGAAACATATGTAAATGAACATTTGGATTTTGGCTGTATTAAAATAGGAATAGGCTGTATAAAATGGAAACGAACAACCTATCAAATCTATAGATTACACCAACTATCTGTCTGTATTGCTATCTCTATGTGTTGTAAAATTTAGTTATAATGGTCTCATTATAATGTTTTTCAGTGCTTTCTGTATGTTTTTTATGGTTTACCCAGACTCTGAACCCTTAAATAAAATGTATTATTAATATATATATATATAAAAAAAAATTAATTATGAAGCAAAGATCAGAGTGAAATAAGCCATTTTCATATTTATTTATCAATTCTTACACACAAATTATGACTGTAGGTTGCCATTTATATCACAACCAACTAATTTTGCCAAGTTGGCGTACTTGGTTTGTGAACAGATATATATATACAGTATATATTTTGTGAAGCATGTCCAATCAAGCTGTAATTTTTCTAAGATATACTTAATTAAAATTAGCTGCAAACATGCAAAAACTAAGTCTTTTTAATTTTGTATCAAAATTTCACAAAGCTAAATAAACACTCAAAATACTACAAAAAAAGGACCAGTGTTATTTCAGTGTTTTAAAAGCATCACTGCACTGATATTGCTAATTAAAACTTATAACTTGAACAATATTTTTCCTGCCTTTCAAGCACTGCTATTTCCTTCAGGAAATGCAAATCTACTTCCAATTTGAGCTCAACTGTAATGAATATTTCACATCAGATTACTTTTAAGTGTTTGTTTTTAGCTAATTGGCCCCATCTCTGATTATGTCCCCATGTCTCTGATCGGTACAGTAATACTCTGCTCAGTACCAGGGCTGTACTGATGCTGCACGGTCAAGCATTTAGGCGATCAATAAAACAGCCATCCCTGAAGGACCCCAATTATCACATGACACTTTGGACAGCAGCCTAAAGAGTGCCTACAAACTAGTGAGCAGACACAAGCAAACTAAACCCAGCCAATTATATCCTGAGCTGTCCTAATATCTATAATTATTCATTCAAAACACATGAAAATAATCTATAAAACAAAGAATATTCAAATTTTTTACAGCATCATACCTATATGGTCAGCATTTGTGGCATGCTGCCAATTAAAATAAATAAATAGTATTTACATAAGTGTAGTTTGAATGTAAATAATTGTTATAATTTGTTAATTGTAAAAAAAAAATACATTATAAACTGCTCTTTCAGCAAGAAAAGCTAACTGCAAAAAGACAACTGTACAACTTCTTGTAGTGAAGAATTCAGGTCTAAACGCTTAAAAAAAGCTAAACATTTCTGCTTTTAAATCTTGTGAGTGTGTCTAAACTGAATGAATTTATCAGCGACAATAACAAAGGCCCCTTATGAGGAGGTGCGAAGGTGTTTTCCATCACTGACTGTCCTTACGAGCTATAATGAGCATATTTCACACGGATTTGTTTATTCAGTTCTCAGACTGCAGCCACGGTGACCATTTAAACGGGAGGTTGACCTTCTGTTGCCTGGCAATCCACCTTTATAGAGCAGCTCTGATAAAGAGCCTTCAGCAGAAGCATAATAAAGACCAACAAGAGAGACAGAGTGGAGAGGAAAGACAGATGAATAAAGGCTATAAAGAAGTGACACAGAGGTAGAACAACAAAAAAAAAACATTTAAATTTAATTATCAAAATATGAAGTTGTTAATTTAATACTGTCCCATTGATGCACTTTACGAACAGATTTTGTACAGAATAAAGTCTGATCCACCCTGCAGCTTATTCTAGCTAAGAAACACTCGATCTGAGGAGGCGATCTGACTCGTGTAGAATGTCCAACCATGTCTTTACTCTTTACATGATGTTTATTAATGGGTAATTCTTAAATCTCATAGAGAGAAATATATATAGATGTACAGATATCATTTACATCTGAAGATTTTAATGGCATTCACCTTGATAACTTTGGAAAATCCAGGAACTTCTTCCTTGTACATGTTCATTACAGCCTGAGATTATCATTATTAAACACTATTTTAGCTAAATTACATACTATTGATAACTATTATAATTAAGCTGTTGACAATGAAACATACAATACCATTCAAAAGTCTGGGGTTTGTAAGATTTCTTTTTTTTAATGTTTTTGAAAGAAGTTAGTTATTCTCACCAAGGCTGCATTAGTGTGATAAAAAAATCAAATAAAATAAATATAAAAGAAAACTGGAAAACCAGCAGTATTGTGAAATAATTGTTGTCTATATTCATAAATTTTAAAATATAATTTACTCTTGAGATGGCAAAGCTGAATTTTCAGCAGTTATTATTATGTAACATCAGTGTTAAATAATATGCCGATTTGGTGCTCAAGAAACATTTCTTCTTATTATCAATGTTAAAATCAGGGGCTGCAACCTTCAACGTCAAAAGAGCCATTTTGGCCCCTTTCCCACCGAATAAAATTCATTTGGACCACAACATATTTTATGCCTAAATAAGATAACACGGCATATAGTTAAAGTTTTATATTCAGTTATGTTACAGGGCATGCAGGGAAGTAGCAATCATTTCAGAAGTGAGAGGGACAGAAATGTCAAATGTAGTAAAAAAATAATAATAATAAAAATTAAATATTTATTTATGTATGTATAATTGACAAAAAAAATCTCTTACGTTTAATTGGCTAAGAAATAAAATGCACTGCTGGACAATAACCAATAATTTGTCTTCTATAATATTTTTGATAAATATTTTCTAATGTCAATTTTAAGGTTATGATTTACAATCAGTATATATATACTACAAACACATTTTCCATTTTTATCACAAAATAAGGCAGAAAATATATTTTTATAGCTTCTGTACTGTAATTTTATGCTGTCAATTACCACTGTATCATTCATAACACAAAAAAACCAGCAAAAAACCAGTCGTAAGTCGCTGGGGTATATTTGTACAATAGCCAAAAAATACATTGTTGGGTCAAAATTTTCAATTTTTAATTTTATGCCAAACACATTAGGATATTTAGTAAAGATCATCTTCCATGAATATATTTTGTATATTTATTACTGTAAATATATCAAAACTTCATTTTTGATTAACGTTATATGCATTGCTAAGAACTTCATTTGGACAACTTTAAAGGCGATTTTTTTCTATATTTTCAATTTTTTTTTGCAACCTCAGATTCCAGATCTTCAATTAGTTGTATCTCGGCCAAATATTGTCTGATCCTAACAAACCAACATCAATGGAAAGATTATTTATTCACTTTCAGATGATGTATAAATCTCAATTTCGGAAAATTGACACTTAAGACTGGTTTTGTGGTCCAAGGGTCACATATTACCTGTCCTGGAGAAACTTGAAAAACACATATCGTCTTCACGTTTCATCAGTTGTTTTATGCTTGTTATTCAGCTTAGCTACAGGGGAATGCCTGTCAAAAGTTATTATTACTTTCATATGAGTCCGTTTTGGACTTTCTTGCGCGAGAGCGCCCCCCCGGCTTCAAGAATGAATGAAACATACAGCGCGTGAGAGTGTTAGCGTTCCTTGAAGTTCACATCGTTTTGGATACGAATAAAACGTATCCAAAACAACGTGACTATCTTTTCTCTTTTAATTTAAATCTGATTTATTCACATTGGCCCTTGAAAACCTCTACTTTAAACACTTGACCGAGAAAAAGTGCAGGGGAAGAGTTTAAGTTGTATTAAAAGTTGGGGAAAACCTCACCCACGTACACCCATACAGGGAGCCACCGCAAAGGGATGAAAGAGCCGCATGCGGCTCGGGAGCCGCGGGTTGCCGACCCCTGTTATAAATAGTTGTGCTGCTTAATATTTTTGAGATAACTGATACTTTTTTCAGGATTCCTTAATACAAAGTTCAAAAGAACAGATTTTTTTATAACATTGCACATGTTTTTGATGTCACTCCCGATCAGTTCAATGCATCCTTGCCCAATACAAGTATTCATTCATTTAAAAAGAAATATGTATTGCATATGTATTGTGAAAAGCACTATACAAATAAATTACTTTTTTTTCCCCAAAATGTATAGACGTTTGGTTCAAATTTGGTCTATTACAGTTCATATAACAGACATATTTATAATTTTTCAAATTATCATCAACTAAAATACAACTTTAACTGACAAAAAATATTAAGTAATTGAAGTCTGATTAAAATGGACAATTGGAATATGATATTACAAAACTGACTCACTAGACAGACAGACGGACAGACAGACAGACAGACAGACAGACAGATAGACAGACAGACAGACAGACAGACAGATAGACAGACAGACAGATAGACAGACAGACAGACAGACAGAAGACATATGCAGCTGCATAAGCTTTTAAAGAGTCCAGTGAAGGATCTCTTGAGTGTTTGTGTGAGTGAGTGAGAGAGAAATGTTGTGTTCACAATGACTTCTGTAAACGCAGACAGTTGCCACAGTCCTCTCCATAGGGATGCGGTCAGACTGGGTCAGAGCTACATGTAGGAGGACTAAACCACTAGCAGAGGTCACAAAAACAACACCCACACGCACAAACACAGCATTTCTGCAATCACTGAAAAAGACAGTGGTCAACTTTACACTGACCCACTTAGCAGCAAGAAAAACTACACTGTTAGGCAAGTATTTCATAAACTGTACACCGAAAGTGAGCAATATGATGAACACTCCCATTTCATCACAATCAACAAAGCTGTCACAGCAGATTTACACTGTTTCATGTGATGTTTTGAGCCCTGCTGTCCAGTGCTCGCTCACTGTTCTGGACTCTTATAAATACTGTAATCACTGAAGCTGTATACACTGCAAAATAGATCTCGTATTTACACTGTGTTGATTATAATGGGTGAGTTTTAGTTTTGCTATGTTGCTTGCAGCTGGTGTGTTTGGGAAACACCATTACAAAGTGACCATGACAACATACTGAAATTCCAAATTATTTACATTTCAGTTTGGTTTTAATGCTTCTCTGATTGGTTATAAGGCTTATTTTCAGTTTGGTTCTGCACACATCAAACTGACTAAATTCAGTCTTTATATCTTTATGACTAGATAGGACTGGATTCATGTGCAATGGACAAAATGTCTGCAAAAGTTGCTGCAAAAAAAATATAAATAGGGAGAACGAAAAAATATAATCAACAGCTGAGGAACTTTTTCATGTTTAGATAATTCTGAATGCCATAATGCACCAATATAGACATTCTGGCTGATGACTCATAAATAGCTAATACTATTTGACTAAATAAATTAAATAAAACACTTAAAATTAAAATCAATAATTTTAAGTAAAATGAAGCATCACAACAATTTAATTTACAGTATAAAAATGTGATGTTCATTTTGAGATTTTCTAAAGATTACATTAAACAGTGTTATTAAATTACTTGTGTTTTAAAAAAATAACTTTAGGTGACCATTAATTGATGGCAAAAAAAAATTAAAACAGGAAAAATTAAAATAAAATATACAATATCCAGTTAAAAATAAAATCATGGTAATAAGGCATTAAGAAATCATATATGCACTAATTTGCAAACATTACAAGAACAGAAATCTGAACATTGAATAAAGACATTTAATTTTGTTGAAATATTACAGTAAAATGTTTTGGATATTTCCTTTTTTTCACTCCATACAATAAACTAAAAATTTTAAATAAAATAAAATAAAATGTAGGTGTTAATAAGATGTTATATTAATGAGGCATTTGATCCTAAAATCCCTTTAGAATATAGACAGGAATAAAACTAAATTGTTTAATGCATGCGCTACAGAAGTGAAGATTTCTGACTAATCTAATCTGCAGAAAATGGTCTTTACAGAATGAAATCCATAGTTGCAAATAGCATGTAATAAAATAAACACTTAAATATGTATTTTGGTTGTTATCTTCCCACTGTCTGAAAGAAGACATGTTATGGCCTAAGATCTCAAAATGGACCAGTGAATGAAAAAAGTGTTTTGACCTGGAGCATCTTGCCTTAAAACGGCACATTTAGCCCATAAGAAATAGCCTGACTGCAGAAGGATGTGATGTTTGGCAGTTCATTATCCAAGCAAACATCAGGTAGAAAGTGCAGGATATAACCAAAGATGAATCCAGACTTTCAATAAGCACGAGTAAAACTAATGTGCCATGTGTATATTCCTGTGAAGGCTGTACGAGTGTGAAAGTGTGGAGGAAGATTGCCTAAAATTCAAGAATTGTTGACCTGAGGTTATCTCTCCGTTTAAGAGATATTAAACAGTCTGCATGGAGCCATCTCATTAGATTAGCACATCATAAACACCCCGAAAGACCTCAGGACTACAGTGATGAGTGAGGAAAAATACAGCAAATGAGAAGCACTTAGGACAGTTATAGTAGCTCTTCCCAAAAAGCCGCATGATTTGAGGTACCATGTCTGTAAACGGCGCAGATCGTGTTATGCCCCAAAGTTTAATGCTTATGGTTAGGGGTTTGTTCAAATCCACAAAACATGGTAAAGTTTAACATATCTGTGTCACAAACCCAGAGCAGATCCATCACTCACACGCCATATAAACATTTATTTTTGTGGGCAAACACTCGAATCCCATTGTTTGCGTTCGTGAGTGTGTTTCTGGATAAACTCAGAGAACATCACAGCAGAGGAGAGTTAGGCCGCTAATGGGATGTAGATATTTCAAACATCAAAACAACACTCTTCATCCATAATGAGCCTTCCCAAACTCCTGCTTTCTTTAGGGAAACAAAAACATACATGGAGGCTTGTGGGATTTTGAGCGTTCTGTGCATGTCTGTGCGGTGGGAGAGAGTTTTTCTCAAACCCAGCCGTTGTTTTTCCTCTATAATCCACAAATTCTGAGAAGGTGCTTCCCAGCTGCGGCGGCTGCCTGAAGGGGAACATTCCGGGAACATTCAGGGCTGTGTCCAGGATATGGGCAGCTCTCGTCCGCCTTATCGTGCTTAGGTCGCAATCCCACGGATTACGCCTGGGTCTCTCGGCCCTGCACGCACCTTTTCACTTTATGCAAAGATGACCAAGAATGAGTGAGAAAGAGAAGGTGGTGGTTGTTTCATTATCTGGTGTGGTAATGGCTGATGGGGTTGAGCTAGCCTACTAGGCATGGAATTTGTACAGTTGTTTTCACTGTCTGTCGTGATTTTAAGGGGAAGACCCCTGGCCTGGCCTGTTTGACAGATGTGGACTCAGTTAGGACGGATATTGCAAGCAGTCTTAGCAATTTCCTGGTCCGCTTTCATCTGAGATCCACAGCAGAAACTCAACAGGTCTTTAGGAAAGGGTGGCCCTCCACACCGCCTTAAAGAAATATGTTCAGTAACCCTCATGTGGCTGTCAAAATCCAAAAAGGCTAATAAAGCACCACCATTAAACTGGTTAAGTCTTCTAAAGTCATTTGAAGGTGTTTCTTCAACTATGGGCAAATCTGTCTCTGTCCATTGACTATATAAAATTGCTCTTTTAAAACACACTTTTCATGCTTTCATTAGTTTACTTCAATTGTTAACATTGTTAGTACAATTTACTATTAACATTGTCCATTTATAATGTTACTAAAGATTTCTATGAAACTTCTATCAGAATTTCTATCAGATTTCTACCATTGTCCACAAAAATATGAAGCAGCACAACTGTTTTTAACATTGATAATAATAAGAAATGTTTCTTGAGCAGCAAATCAGTATATTAGAATGATTGCATCACAAGAATAAATTACATTTTAAAATATATTGCAATAGAAAAGTTATTGTAAATCGCAAAAAAATTCACAATATTACTGTTTTTGCTGTATTTTTTATCAAAATCACAAGAGACATATTTCAATATATATATATTTAAAAATTACTGACCCAAATCACAAAAGAATTAAATGGTTTCATTTAAAAAAAATTAAGTGAAAACTCTTTTTTTTAAAAGACTTACAAAATATCGATACACGTGAGTATCGCGATATTTTGTTTGGCGATACTGTATCGATTCTCAAAAACGGAATATCGATATTTAAAAAAAAAAATCATACAGGATTCATGGCAGTTGTTTCATTTTGAGTTCATATCCCGACCGCTAGAGAGCAGTCTTCATCTCTGAACTTAAAACAGTGACAGGAAATACTAGCATTAGAGCACACCACTAATGTTCGCGTTAATATAGTTCACTGCCAGTAATGGAGGATGAAAGAACTGTTCTAGTTCTCGTTTCGGTGTACAAAGCTGAAGTGTGGCGTCATTTGGGCTTTTGTGGTAATGTCCGCCCCGGCGCTTGCCGTGCCCCGTGTGAAAAGCCTTCGCGTGGGGTGCGCGCGGCTGCAGCTTTCTCTCGTGTTGGAGGCGTTTTGTGCAGTTGGGGCGGTGCTCGCGTCGCGATCTCTCGGTCCCGCCGCTTGCCGTGCCCCGTGTGAAAAGCCTTTGCTCGGGGTGCGGCGGGGTCACTGCGCGGTGCGGCTGCAGCTTTTATTTTTTGTTGGGGACGTTTTGTGTAGATAGGGCGGTGCTCGTGTCACGGTCTCTGCGATTCCACGCAGAACATAAATATAAACTGAAAAACCTGTGAAATCCAAGTTGAAATGTTCTGAGAATGTTCAACATCTGTATTTATTTTATTGTTTACATTTTGTTTTCATTAGGAATCCAGCAAGCACTTTATTTTTCATTAATACTAAGCAGATGTAATTTTTTGCTCAGATCAAAATGTTATGACTTTGTATATTACAATTGTAAACCTAAACTGTGAACCTTTAAAGCAGGGTCTAACAATACATATGGTCTTTCTTATAAAATACATTTTATACATACATTTAAGTAAAGAATCCTGCAAGCACTTAAAATTTTCCCCCTAACTCATACTCCACAAAAAGTGGTTCAATAATGTTGAATGTTACAGGGACTGATTATTGCAAATGCAGATCCCATGTGTTCTGGTTAAACAATTTATATTTATTTATTTATTTATTGCTAAGGTTTGCATATGGTGGTGTGCTCTTAATGACAGCTTTCCTAAAAATATATCCTATTCCTAAAATAACAAATATCCCAATATATCGCCTTGCTTACAGTATCGCAATGTATCGCAATATATCGTATCGCAACCCCTGTATCGTGATACGTATCGTATCGCCAGATTCTTGCCAATACACAGCCCTAATACCAGGGTCATTCATAATTCTGAGGAATGATTTAGAGATGCAGAGCTTAAAAAAATGATGCGTCAATGTACAATTTTTTTTGTGGAACATTTACGCTGATGTGTTTTGTTTTTTTTATGCACAAATGACAGTGGTCAGCACTTCTGTCAAAAAAGCTGAATGTTCTGACTCAACAGGAAGAAGTCAGGCTCTCAGAGCGTGACTACACATCATCACATAACACTAATGATTCGGACTATTCTGCAAAACGCACCAGTCCAACTGTATGCCCACGTCAGCATGTCAGTGTGCTGAACATGAGATGTGCCAGACTGTGGTGTCAGATTCTTTAATTAGCCTGAGTTTGCACGTTCTAGATTGCAGAAAGAGCCTTTATTTGCCACACAACCAGGGCCAATTTACAATACATGCATTTTACAGGACAGTGTTTGTACATTAACAAAGCTTGCTTTGTATGTGTCAAAAAAAAACAGTCAGTAATAGGTGTGACAGTAGTGTCTATCATGATTAAATTACATTTTAAACTAGTGTGCCAACAGTGGAATGTATTCAGAAAGTGTTTTTACAGTAAGCGCCTAATCAAATTAGCATTATTGACGTTGTTCTGCTAAAAGCTATTAGCCAATTACAGCTTCACCATAACATAGCGCTGCTAACACAAAACAACATTGTACCAAAAAACAGGTGTCATGGTACATTTTTGGTTTAATTATTTTTTTGGTCATATTTCTATATTATGTAGTGTGAATGCAGACAAGAAGACAGGTGTGTGTGTAATTGAGAGGGCTCATTGGTCATTAAGTGGCTCATTGGTCATTAAGCTCGCTGTGGGATCTCATTCACAGTCTGGGCTAATTAAAGAGCCGTTAAATTGTTCACTTGGGAACATGACTAAGCACTTTCCCAGACAAGGAAAATGATGATTAAATAGAAGTCACAAGTGGGCCACATCCAGTGGCCTTTCAGGCTGATCTGAGACCCTGTCACTCTTCAAAAAAAATTATTATGCTAAGACGTAATGTAGAAGAGCCTGTTAATATATTAAAATAATCACTTGCAACCTGAAAATGAAAGGTATATATTATCTTTCTTTTTTTATCCTCCTACAAAAGCAATACAACAATAGAAAGCCTGGACAACAGCAAATTATGATCCCTATTCTCAGTCCCTACAGGTAACTAACTAAATACATTTCTGGAGAACAGACCTTATAAAACTGATCAAGCACAGGATGTCATATTTACATTTAGACATTACTGGGTTTCAATATTTGACAAAATCACTCACCAAACAATATTTTATATATTTACTTATTAATATTTACTTATTTATACTTATATACTTATTTATGTATTTTCTTTATTCATCAATCATTAAAGCTATAAAGGTATGCTAATAAAAAAAACTCATTATTGCTGTTCTTTTTAATTGTTACCACTTTGCCTAGGGAGTTTCCAAATATTTGAAGAGAACTGTATTTAAAAATAACTATTGTATGAATAGCCAATATAATAATAATAATAATAAATAAGTTATTCATCATCATCTTATTTTAATTCCTTCCTTCCTCATTTTAAATTAATCTTTTTTATTCATTGCTTTTATTGTTATTTTATTTATTATGCATCTGATGTGATTATTTTATGATTATTTAAAAAAATATATGTAAAGCACATTTTAAATAAGTGGTAAAAATTACTATTATTTTGTATTTATATACATATGCATATTTGTATAGTAGATTTTAATTTACAGTGTTTTTCAAAAGTATGTATAGGAAAATATACATACATGATAACATATACTATACCCTTGCCACTTGTGACCGCATGCATTAAAAAAAATATATTTTTTGTTTCAAACTGCACACATCTTCACTGCAGTTCTACCCTGGACTACTAGATGCACACAAGAGATGAGGAAGTGTGTTCCCACAGTTCTTAATTGGCAAAATACACACAAAATGAAGCCACCAGGTCCACAAACTAACTAATTAACTATCTAGATCCACTTGGAACAGCTAATGCTGATAAATGACCAGCTCCGACCATCTAACTCCCATCAGAAGCTCGTTCTATCTGGATTTTCAGGTAGGAGAAAACAGCCAAGAAAATATATGCATGTAGGCTGAACCTGAAAGGCACCAAGTTGCAATAGGCTAAATTCCCACTGAACCTTCCCTTTGACTGACAGGATGATAGCAGTCTTCAGAAACCTTTGGAGACATCAGCGCATGCTTTTCTTCATGTCTTTTGACTGAGCGCCGAGCCCATCAATGGCACAAGCACGTAAATAAGGTTGTCATAGAAACTTGGCCTTTACTGCAATTAGTAGGAGTGGGACGGATCAGAAGCGGGAAGAGAGAGAGTGAGTTAGCCTATCAGTTAGCTGGTGTCAATCATGGCAGCAGACACCAGCTCTGAGCTCAACGCCGCTGCTGGAGGAGGAATCGATAAGCAAGACAGCGATACACTGGTGATGTGTGAAGGTGGCAGCTGAAGGTGACCTGAGTTAGGAGGAAGACGCACACATATGCACACAGGTTAGAACACACAAAACTCAAGTACCTAGACACAAATGCACACACCTGCTGCTTTCTGTGATGGATGGACCCTGACATTGATGTAGTTCGGTCAGAAACAAAGCCACCTGTCACATCACACACTACATAGGAGGCAAAGAGCATCTCACCATCTGTTTTGACAAAGTATGCAGTCCATTAGGAAGACATTTTATAAAAAGTTTATTCTCAAGGAGTTTGAATTTAAACGGCAACAATTCAATTTAAGATAGAGAAATGTAGACTCTCTCTTTTCAATGCATATAAGGCACATAACTACAATAAATACATAAACAGGCGTGGCCGTGGGCTTGGGCCCGTCATTGCTGCTTGGAGCTATATTTATTTTATTTTATTCAATGTTTTTGGGGCCCTTAACATGCTCAAAAACACTTGAAACGTTGCACATGTTAAAAAAAAAAAAAAAAAAAAAAAAAATTAATAAACGCAATTTTGTCCGTTTAAATTTAAATTGCGTCCTGTTTGCTTTTCAATTCAAATTTATTATACAATTCAATAATGTGTCAGTGTTTCCGAATGCTGTTTATTATTGCCTAGTGTTACACAGAAACGGCTGTATCTTTACTAGAAAAAATTGCTTGTGATTTTCCTCATTTGTAAGTCACATTAGATAAAAGCATCTGCTGAATGAATAAATGTGACCCTGGACCACAAAACCAGTCATAAGGGTAATTTTTTTTAATTTATACATAAGCTTAAATAAGGGTAATGAGATACAGCTATTTGAATATCTGGAATATGAGGGTGAATATTGAGAAAATCGCCTTTAAAGTTGTACAAATGAAGTTCTTAGGAATGCATATTACTAATCAGAAATTAACTTTTGATATATTTGCTTTAGGAAATTTACAAAAATATCATCATGGAACATGATCTTTACTTAATATCCTAATGATTTTTGGCATAAAAGAAAAATCGATAATTTTGACCCATACAATGTATTGTTGGCTATTGCGACAAATATACCCGTGCAACTTATGACTGGTTTTGTGGTGCAGGGTCACAAATATAAATGCCCAGAAATCTTCCTTGTCCAATCCACTTCCTATACCATCTCATTTCAGCTTGTCAAAGCATCAAAAATCAGTCCCTTCTTCCACATCCAGTTTCTGAGTCCCTCTCAGAACCGCTGTTGCCACATTAGCGCCGGTTGCTAAGATACCCCAAAGATTCCGGAATCCCCATGTGCCCTATCCAAGCCCACAGCCATTTAGATGGAGTTCTGCGTTCCCAGCTTCGGTTACCGAGGGAAGAAAATTGGTATTTTGGAGGAGATACAGTACCAGAGCGAGAGAGAGAAAAAGCAGGAACTCTTTGAGCTTAAAACATCCCACAATCCATCTTCTGCCATGGTAGCCAAATAGTCAAGCCCATAAACAAAGACAACATGAAGAGTGATCAGCAATAATGAGCTGTTCGAAATGGCCGCCAGCCTTCTTTTGGCCCAACAAAGTAATAAAACAGTTGAAAAGCGACCAGACAGGCAGAATGACTTGTGGACTGGGGATAGTGAAGAGAACAAGACACTTTGACTCGTTGAATAAGATTGCCGTACTGCTTCTTGGAAAATTCAGCTAGTGGAATTCTGCTCAAGAATAAAAAATTGGCCGAAAACAGTCCTCGGAAGCTAAATCTGAACTTTGGTTGTCTAGTGGAAGAACAACAGCAGAGCTATCTAAAGTACATGCTAGGCTAGTTGTCCCTCTCTGATCATGTTATGGAACATTTCTCATCACGTCATGCTTAGCGGTTATCCAATAATTGCTAAACTGGTGGTGTGTCAGTGGCGGTGGATGTTAAGCTTTGGCTGGAGCTCATCCACAAATTCCACTGAAGTTATAAATCAGTGACGGCTCTGAAATCTGGCATCCGTTCCTGCGCAACACAAACAAAACTCCATTAAACAAGAGACGCCTCACCACTCACGGAATACTAAACACCAGGATTAGGAGGGTAAATAAAGAGCAATGTGTTCTTCTGTCTCTCAATCCGATGGATGGTGGATCTGCTGTGGTTTCGCTGAGAATCAATCACAACACCACAAAATCACTAGGTGCCGCCTGACATGTTAGCATCACTGTATCCGCACGCTTAACGCGATTTAGGTACCCAAGAAAGACAACAGAATTTCTTTTAATTCAGGTTCAGGTCTGGGGTTAAGCTATCAACTCTAAATTCAGGGGTTGGTTATGGTTGTGATTTTGTATTGATAAACGCAACTATTTTAGAAGACTCTTAAGTTTCGAACTAGAATTGTTTGATAGGAATGTTCGCAGGACCAACAAAAAGGAATATTTTCTATGGTTAGACAATAATCGCAGGATGAACAGCTTTCGCAACCCATTTTGCTTCTGTAATGCATAATGTTTCCAAGTGAAACAGGATGTCTAACAAGAAAAAAAAAGGAAAAAATTAATTTAACAGGAATTGACTGGATCATTAAAAATTGCCATTTCATACCACAATGGAGGCATACTTAAATGAGAGCCAGGCTGAAGATTCTGCCTCATCTCAAAGTATTACAATGGTAACAATTAACAGAATTGTTATTAATTTAATGCTTATTTTAATATTAATTTTAAAATATTAACAAAATTGATATTAATATTATTAATATAAATGGTAATAAATATGTTAATATGAATATAAATGCTAGCAAATATCTTAAAATTGTTGTTAAAATTGTTGTGTGTTAAATATTAATATTGCAACAGCATATTTTACATGAAAATTAATAACATTTATATTAATATATATGCTAATAATTATGTTTCAATTAGACTGCTATTGTAATGTTAATATTTTAAATAATATTTTAACATATTTTTAAATATTAAATTGTATAATATTATTATTTTATATTAATATTAATAACATTGATGTTGCTATTAATATTAATGGTAATGATTATCTTTTAAATGTATTATTTAAATATTACACTTCTATTATATATTTTATATTAATAACATTGGAATTATTTATAACAATATTTTTAAATTGTTAACATTAATATAACATTAATATTAAAATTATATTAATTTTAATAATAATGTTAATATTAAAATGCTTAAATAGTAATTAAAATGTTTTAACAGTAATATTATTTTTGTATTAATATTAAAACCAACTGACTTTATGCGTGACATCAGCTTGAAAAGGTAATAAGTTTCAGAGCTGTAGCAAGTAATTTCAGTTGCTGAATTATTACAAAAGACAAGTTTTTTTCTGTGGAGAAACTGCTGAAATGCTTACAATAAGACCTGGAACATGTGCTGAAAACAATTTACAGGTCAATTTTGAGTTCATGCTGACTTTAAAGTCTACTTCCAAGGAGCAGGAAGATGGTATCACTGAAAAACATGGCAATGCTGATAAATGTAGCAGAACAGCTGTTTGGCCTCGTTATGATACGGGGCATGTGATACTGGCATGAATATCTGCTTCTTCGAAGCCTGAACATTACAGGACAAAACAATAACCTGGTGTCTGTGTTTGCAGGGTCAGCCTCAGGACGTAACCTCTGGACCCTGCTCATATCAAACTGTGAGATGTGACTTAATGATCCAAATGTTCGGCTCCTGTTCTGACACCCTCAACGTGGAACACATCTGCAAATGAATTAACAACGCTGGGGTCAGAGGTTAAAGTGTTTAATCACACTGTGCCCGCGGGGCTAGTGCCATGGCCTTGTCCAACTATTGCTCCATCAATTTAAATGCCTCATCGTCATGAGGACGGCACCACAGGGCACAGGCTCAGGGGTCAACCGAGAGGTCATTTTGTGAAATATTGACCCCTGCGAGAAACATGATTCATGGAACTTGAATGGCATGAACGTGACGGAACGGGACGTGGTGTCATAAATGGGGGAGGGAAATCCGAGGGTGAAGAGGATGTGACTGCAGTTAAAATGCAGTTCTGTTGATAAACAGCATCTGTGGTCGATCACAGTTTATACGTGACAGTGCAAAACTGCAATCAGACTCTGACTCCAAACAACTGCTACTACAGGATTGAGTATTATTTTTGAAAAGAAAATCACAAATAAAACCTAGTTAATATCACAATTGTTTCTCATAGTCAAAAATAATATTGTATATACAGAGTTAAAAGGATAGTTTTTATCCCAAAAATGAAAATTCTGTTGTTCAATTACTCACCCTCATGTCGTTCTAAACCCATAAGACTTTCGTTCATCTTCAGAACACAAATTAAGATGTTTTTGATGAAATCCAAGATCTTTCTGACCCTGCATAGACAGCAACAGAACTACTAAGTTCAAGGCCCAGAAAGATAGTAAGGACATCGTTAAAATAGTCCATGTGAAAACAGTGGTTCAACCATAATTTTATGAAGCTATGAGAATACTTTTGTGTGCAAAGAAAAAACAAAAACAAAACAAAAAAACTTCTTTACTGAACCACTGATGTCACATGGACCATTTTAACAATGTCCTTACTACCTTTCTGGGCCTTGAATATAGTAGTTTCCGTTGCTGAAATTCTCAGATTTCATAAAAATAAAAAATAAATTGTGTTCCGAAGATGAAGATGGACTTACGGGTTTGGAGAGACATAAGGGTGAGTAATTAATGACAGAAATTTCATTTTTGGATGAACTATCCCTTTAAATCTTTCCATCCTGAGAAAAGAGCTTCTATAGTTTATAGTCTTTAGACTTGAAGACAACTACCTCAACAAACTACAAAACAGTCTCAAAAACTGTGCTCAGGTTTGACCAAAGAGTCAAGGCCCGTTCACACCAAGGACAATAACTATAATGATAAAGATATAGCTTTAAAATTCATTCTAAACTTATAAGAATAGCAGAATCCACATCACAATTATAACAAAAATGGCACAGAGGAACGATATCATTGAAACTGCTTTCAAAATGATTTTTTTTTTCCAGCTGATGAACAAAAACATGGATGATCATAATTCATCCTGCTTTAAATAGTTTAAATGGCAGATGACAATTGCATGAGCTTATAATAAACAGATTGTTATTGCCTTGGTGTGGATGCTAATATAGTTATTGTTACTTTTTATAGCCTCAGTGTGAACGGGCCTTCAGAGATATGAACTCTCATTTCTTTGAAGACCAGATTATGTGTCTCAGTTGTTTCTATTCTTATTTATCCAAAGAAATTCTAGGAGAGACATACAATATGAGACATAGTGAAATGTAAATGAAATGCAATTCAATCATGACAACTCTCGGAAGATTTCAGCACGGTAATGGATATGACAATGTTAATGTATTTGGTCTTGGTGGAACAGATCTGCTACGCTGCTGCTGAATTGCTGCTGCTGTTGGTTATTGCTGTAGTTGTAGATTATTGCTGCTGCAAGCAAGTACAGGAACTTGCTACTGCCAATGCATATGGTGATACGGTGCCGTGAGTATTTAAGACATACTGCTGCTGCACAAATAGCATATAAAATAACCCGAAGCAGATCTGCACAGGTGGAGCTGGGGAAGGTGGAGGGTTTCAGAGAAACTCTGGAAGCGCTGCAAGAATCTCAAGTGAATGCTAGCCAGCCATATAAATGCAAGGCAGTAAGCTCATTGGCTGCATATGCAGCATGAACCAATCAGCTTGTGCCAAGTTGTTTAACTATCTGAATATCATCAGTTACGTTAACAACCTGCGCCATCTAGAGTTTCATGACTGAACTATATATTTATATGATATAATTCCATTACATGTTGTAGGTAATGAAAGATAAATCTCCCAAAATATATATATAAAATAAATAAAATATAAACTATAAATATAAATAAATAAATAAATAATGTTTGATATATGATGCTGTTAACCACAAATGTCACCTAAATACATAATTCATTGCTCCCTCAGAGTCTCAGAGTTGAAATTCTCAAAAGTCGAAACTCTCAAACATCTTCAGCACATCTGCACATCAAGATGTCTCAACATAATCTAACAAAACACCTTCTGCTGGCACACAACACATCCAGAGCACCTATCATAACATCTAACCCTGAGAACTGTGCATCTTCTTCCAGAAGACAGCTGGAGGAAAAACAGACAGCTTATTTCTTTTGGTCAGCTGGTTCACTTGAGTATTACGACCAGGTGCTCAAACAAAAGACACCTTCAACATAAAGCCCCCCATGTCGATTTACTTCTGAGGTAAATAAATAAAGAAACACATGTATGTGCTCTTCTCATGATAGTAGCAGAGAGAGTGTGGTGGGCTCTGGAACATTCTGTTTCTGTTCGCTCCACACGTTTACATATTTACCATTAAGCACCGTGGCAAAACTGGGCATGTGTTTGGCCTGGCATGTGCAACCAGAAACAGAGGGAGAGAGCAAACCAAGAGGGAAATGGAAAGCAAGAGAGAGCAGAAGTTGGCTTTGTCTTGCATAAAAACAGATGCAGTAGCTGCAGTACCAAAAAACATTTCCAAGACAGGAGGTCTAATCCCGTTGACCTCCTCTCTCTCACTCTTTACGCCCTTGAGCGGTTGTTTGCTGCTGCAGTTGTTCCGTTGCGGTAGACACTACAGCAGTTTCTCTACTTGCCATATTCGCTCTCTAATTGCTCTCTAAGTGTAACATTATACAGGTACATTTTGTATTCAATAATTTTCTCCCTGAGGTCCACTTACTTTGTTAGTAACAGTATAATTTAGTTTTTTTATAATTTACAACTCTTTCTCTGACACTTAAGGCTCGTTCACACCAAAGATAACTATAACAATATCTGCACATTTTTAATAATAAATCTGATTCTGATTTGTTTCTCCAGCCAGTCAGAATCCACCCGATTTTAAAGAGCCAAGACATTTTAGCAGCAGACAGACAGCAGCAGACATTTTAGTAGCAGTTAACAGAATGTTAAGATTAAGATTAAGATTATTTTTATTTGTCACATACACAATTACATAGAGAGTATATAACCAGTAGTGAAATGTATTCTCTGCATTTAACCCATCCTAAGTGAACACACACCCGGAGCAGTGGGCAGCCATGTTACAGCGCCCGGGGAGCAGTTGGGGGTTCGGTGCCTTGCTCAAGGACACCTCAGTCGTGGTATTGAAGGAGGATACTCCCCCCACCAACAATCCCTGCCGGACCTGAGATTCGAACCCCCAACCTTCCGCTTACAAGTCCGACTCGCTATCCATTAGGCCAAGACCGCCCCCGGTCTTGGCCTAACATACTTTATTTAACATACTTTATTGTTAGTATTATAGTTATCGTTTTACACTTTCACTAATAATTTACCGGGGTTAACAATTAATTCTGGATATTCATAAACTGACATTTTAAACTGTACACTCCTAAGCCATGGGTAAAAGAGACAGTTGTTATTGGGTTGTCACTGAAAATGTATTGAGTATATATATATATAAAATATGTGTGTGTGTGTGTGTGTGTGTGTGTGTGTGTGTGTGTGTGTACACACATGGTAACATTGAAGTCATGTGATCGTTTGGTTCGTTTATAGCCTACATTTAGCTTTTTACTGTATTTAGGCTTCAAAAGTTAAAGTGTTCATTTGTGAAGACTGTTCTCACACCCAACTCGGTCAGAACCCTTTGGTGTCACTTTTTAACACACTGTAATTGTTCGACATGCAGGATACTCCAATGCTTTAAATAAGAAACCTCTGGAATCAATACATAGGTGCAAAGTGCATAGGAATTTTATCTCCATGCTAATTTATATATTGGGTAATAATTTTGCCACTATTACATGTCTGTTGGGGTGTGATATTCAATTTAAACACAGTCGCAACAATTTTATTTACATTACACTATTTGCACATTTTTGAGCATGTAACCCAACCCCTATCCCTACACCTAATCATTTGTCAGGATAAAGTACAGGATATAAAAGGCAGATACAACTACAGTCCAGCTTTGGTTGTGAAATGCCAGGCTCTTGTGTGTCTTGTGAAAGATTGCGTCATGCTAAAGTTTGGGAGTATCTTTTGAATGACAGAGCTGGATCATTTTCAGCAATTAAATGTTTATGTTTTTAATCTGTTCTTCGAATAACTTTCATGGCTTCAGAAGACTTGGAATGTAACAAGACTTGTTTGTAATACTTTTATACTGCTTTTTTTGTCCGTTTTTGCAATAATCTACCTGTTAGGTTTAGGATAGGGGTCAGGTTAGGTGCTCTAAAATATCTAAGAAAGTATAAATGTATATAAAATGATTTCTATTTTTACAAATGCATGTAAAGAATTAAATGCGCCTTGATCTGATGCATAAGGAATACAATTGAAAGCAATAGTGTACCCATCGAAAAGTGACACTAAATGGGGTATCCTGAGCGTTAAAATGGGACGCCAAGGGGTCCTGACCAAGCGTCAATGTGTGTCGAGTTGGAAGTGAGAACATGTTGGATTATCATAATGAACAAAACATGTATCATAAATATTTGTTGGTTACAGAGCTTATTTTCTACAGTAATCCAAAATCCAAATCCAATTGGGTTTTTATCGAGGGAACCAAGCGATACAAACTTCTGGGTTGGCATACAAAAATATACCATCACAGCAGCGCTCTATTATAGACCTCCATGATTGTGGCAGGTTTAAGTCTGAAAGGTACTGTTCAAACTGTTTAAATCAGGGCTGTCCAAACTCAGTCCTGGAGGGCCGGTGTCCTGCAGAGTTTAGCTCCAACCCTAATTAAACGCACCTGAAGCAGCTAATCAAGCTCTTACTAGGCATACTAGAAACTTCCATGCAGGTGTGTGGAGGCAAGTTGGAGCTAAACTCTGCAGGACACCGGCCCTCCAGGACCGAGTTTGGACAGCCCTGGTTTAAATAATAAGAGGATCAGTTAAAAATGTCAGACGATTGTTTCTAACTGCCATTTTTTACGTTGAAGGCACAGACAGTATGTTTGAGCTACAAATCTGATAAGTACACTGCTATAGCAGCTGGTCTTACTGTCTGAGAGATGCGATCAATGCTACAGGCGTCAGAGGTTATAAAGTGGGACCTGTGGCCTTTGGAGAAATTCAGAGTGATGGATGGCCATCATTCTTCATATCTCGTCTCTTCTCTTCTTCACTTTTGCGCTCATTGACCTCGTCTCTTTCTACCCTGGAATGTTTTTCAGCTGGTGATAAAGGGACTCTTCTTCCTGTACCCTGTGTTTTTGATGTGTGGCACCCTGGAGCCCTAACCGCAGATTAGGGGAAATGGGTGCGGGAGAGCAAGATGGCTGCCGGAGGGCCCAGCGGGGTGATTTTAGTGATGAGTGAAGATTGGGTTTCAAAGTGATCGAGAAACGCTACACAGACAAAGTCTACGGTGAACACCGGGAAAAAGACGGTGGCGTGGGGCCGTGGGTCATGTGTTACAGCTCTGGGCAGAAAAGAGAGGCCATTTAGTGGCCATTTTAGCGATGATGGAATGGCAGGTAGCACCTCAGCACCTGCGTTTGAGACAGTCAGAGCAGGTCATTCAATCTCTCTGTACCCCTAGGTGGTCTCTGTGGTCATTTCATCACCTGAGTATACAGATGACATAACGTGACGCTTTTTGTGAGGTCTCCAAGGTTCCTTCTGGGAATCAGTTTGGCCCTAAAATTATTTTCCATGCAAGTACTTACACTAACATTACTAATCCCAACACATCCTGAATAATACTTGGATAAAAATATCTCTTAGCACTCCCATTCATCTCAAGGTCAGTTGCTCGGCTGGAGCAGGATTCCAAAAATATGCAATTTGAAAACTTCCATCTTCCACAGAGAGCCAGTTACTGGAGTTAATTACATGTGACTAATCACTTTGAAGCTACAGGAAAATGACACAAATTAGCTGAGGGCACACCACAAGAACACAGACAGGTCCAAATCCATTATTAGTGACTATACTGGAGCTGTGATGTTAATGCCAGCACATAAATATAATATAATGAAAAAAATGACCACAAGCATTTGAAATATAGTCAATGTTAAACTCAGGGCTTAATTTGTGCCGGAACAAGCCGGATCCGGATCCGGATCCGGATCCGGCACCTCCGAAATCCGATCCAGCACCTCATTTTGGCGGATCCCCCTCCTCACACGCCAATGAAAGACGTTCGTGCTGACCTATAGCATGCATATATTTCATGAAAAATCTTCTATTATTACATCTACATTTGAAATAACACTTTGGCTGTGACAGTGTGAGCGCACAGAATAGCCTACAGCCTCTAGAGTGCGCGAGTACCAAATGGCTTAAAAATACTTAAAAGTTATACATTTTTGTGACAATGCAACAATGACCCGATTAGTCAAGTGACAGTTCTGTCAGCTGTCCCAAAATGCGAGTGAAAGTCTTTTCAAAGTGCAGCAGCTCGTTGTAGTGCAGACAAGATGCGAGGGTGTGAAGCGTGCTCTGAGAGAGTTCATGGTTTCAAACGCTGGTTTCAAATCACTGATTTAATCTTATAGTTTGTGTGGATTTATTCGCTCATCTAACCTACATGCTATATTGAATAAATGCAGGAATTTCCCTCATTATAAACTTGAAAGCTGCGAGAATCAGTAAAACTATGCGATATAGCTACACACAACCCCCCACCGAAATTCAGGACCTGATTAAATATAACTCTATTATACAGAGATTTGTAAAATAAAATTCCACAACTTTTTCAAAAAACATTCTGGCCTGGAATTGCTGTTTTAAAATTTCATGCTAAAAGCAACCGATGCATGCTGTTAATCACTTAAACTGGTCCACCAATGTGATTGCGCGAATGCTCCGTTACATCTCCCTCCTGTAATCACATGCCGGATCCGTTACCGCGCTTTGTTCCGGGACCTCGCAATATACAAATTAAGCACTGGTTAAGCTGATAAGTGAATAAAATAATAATATATTTATTTATAGATGAAGATTTAGAACTATTGATCAAGATTTAGAACTAAACTAGATGGTGTAGTTACGCCATCCACCAGCAGGGGCTAACTGGGTCATGCTAACCAGCCAAACCAAAACAACATGTTGTTTGATCGCTCATCAGAGGTACAAGCAACCCTTCAGGAAATATGGTTTCATGAGTAAGACAAGCATGCCAGACAGAACAGCATCGAACCAGTACAAACTAGCCATGGAAGCCCAGATGTAGGTGAGATTTTGTTTGTTAACTCACTGGGAGATATCACAGACTCTCCAGAACCTTCACAACCGTCCTCATCATCACATTCACCACTGCTCTCTCCACTTCCTGTCTCGTCCCAGGACTCCCTGTGCCCCACACCAGGCATGATCTCTTGGATTTCCTAAAAAAAAAGAAAAGAGAAAAAAAGTACAAATATCAGGTCAGTATTTATCAGTATGAAATGTAGACATGTTTACATTACACATAGAACCAAATCAGATACATCCAAATCTGAACAAGTGACAGTGTGTATTGGAATAAACAAATTATGATAATTTGTTATAAAAACAATGATATAAAAAAACTACTTGTAAAAAATATTTGTCAATGAGCAAATTTTAATTAAAAAAGTAATGAAGACGTTCTGGAAGTTGAGTGCTACAGTATATATACACTACTTTTTTATTAATGATATTTTCATTCAGCAAAGCTTCAATATATTATATTTCTTATTAAAAACAGATGCTGTTCTCTTTCAACTATTCATGGAAGAATTCTAGGTGGGGGGGGGGATTATCATGGTTTCCACAAAAAATATCAAGCAGTATTAACTTCAACACTGAATTGAGCACCAAATCAGCACATTAGAATGATTTCTGAAGTATCAGGTGACACTCAAGATTGAAGTAATGGCTGCTGAAAATTCTGCTTTGCCATGACAGAAATATTTGTTTTTTAACCGAGTGCAGTTTTGACAAAAGGAAATTCAGATATGATGTGCTCAACTAACTGTTTTTAATTTTGGACATTGTTTGGATTGTTGTTTCACTTCTTAACTCTCTAAGAGACAGCTAGCATAACCAGAGGGTTAACCGACAGGTCTGGCCCAGATATCTGTGAACAGAGGGAGTCTGGCATTTCTAAATCAAGCCTCCAGCACTGGGTTCAGGCCAGAGCTGCTCCATAGGACGGGTGAAACTGGTTTTCTATAGCACAAGCAAAGATATTTTTAACCTACACACACAATCTATACATACAGTGGAGCCAAAAACTCTAACTCAAATTATATTAAAAATACATCACAGAGGCATTTTCACTAGTGGTCCCAGACTTTTGGACCCCAATACAGGCCTATATCCAGTCAAATTCACTCCACTGCCATTTTAATCTTTCCACTGACATTTCACTTTAAGAGTTTCCTTCTCGTTCAGTACAAGATTTTGAGCCTAGCAAGGTAAAGCATTTGATTTTAATCTTTCGCTACCTGCTGAGGACTAAATGTCACAACACACTCCCTATATACAATTGCTTGAAAGTCACTTTGCACAGAAGTGTCCACTGGGGAAATAAATGTAAATGTAAAGGTCAAACTCACATGACCCATTAACCTTTGAGTCAGCACAATCAGGAGCAGGCAGGCTGCACACGCTCGCCGTGACCTTTCACCCTCTGCCCAGGGCTTACGAGTCAGCTAGAGACGTGAAGCTATAGATAAATATAGCAGGTTGGCCAGGAGCTAGACAGGCAGATAAATATATAGACGATACTAATGGACAGTAATGACAACGGCTCCACACACGTGGTTCAAACCTCACAGCTTGGCTTTCTAACTTTGTCCTGACAAAGCACATGGACGCCTTTCAAAAACGGCCACGTGCAGATTGACACAAAAGATGATTCGTAACCTCGACTGGCGCTCTAAGGAAAGTGTTTCAACGCTGCAAATGTACCAACATGCACAAACTCAAACATTTTCTGTTCCTTATTAATGACCTCATATGGAAGCACTGATTTCATTAATATTTTTAGATCAGACTGTTTTAGGTTTTTTTTCCAATCTAAGATGCCAAATTGAATTGCAAAGCCACAAACACAAAAATCACTGAAGTAACTTTTCCAAAAACATATGAGAGTCATGAAGCTGTATTTCTAATGTGTTGTTATTGTTAAATAAGCAACTAAAACTATTAAATATAATTTTGTTAACCTAAAGATTAAATAAAATACAGTATAAACATAAGGTGAAAAACTGCAAACAATATATGCAAACAATAACTCCCATATAATCATATTACATGGTTACTGGAAGCTATGATTTGCATTTACCTTCTATTTTTTTCCACTTCTGATCATGATATTATTAGAAAAGCCCTGTGAGCCATTTGTGGGTTGTGACCCACCAGAGAAGCACAGAACTAGAGGCTGAGTGTACAAGTGAAGTGTGCAGGTAGAGTTCTTCTCATAATGTTTCATCTGAAACTCCCGGTCATGATGACAGATGCTTTTCAGCATCCTGATGCCAAACCTATTCCTGTCTGCTAATCTATTTTATTGGTAGGTACATAGTACTCCTGCATTGAGAACATGCCCTGCTGCACTATCAATAGACATAATACACACTTGCTCTGCCCGACACAAACACATACCTCCTCACCCCCAGCATAATGAAACATATAATGGAAAACAGGATTTCCTCTGCTCTATGGAAATAAAAGAGTTGGATGTACTACACAAACACACTCCAACACTGTTTCCCAGCCTACATGATTTTAGTGGAACTGATTATGATTTCACACAATCAAGAAATGTCCAAGTCTTTCCTAGCTGAGTAACGGAATAACTGTGTGGCTGTTTGCACATAACGCAGTCTTGCCTTTTTGCAGAATTCTTAATAGAAAGTTCCCAAACAAAGCTCAAGTTTATTCTCAATATAAACAGACAAGTGACATTTTGAGCGGGAAGCTCTTCATCTGACTATTCTTCTTTATAGGGCTATTAAAGCCATGGATAATTACCAGAAAGTACACAGCTGTTGTTGAAAAGAAAATGCTGTTTCTCAAACAACGGAGAATTGAACCAGTTTGAAAGTGCACAATAATATTCATACTGAAATCATATAACACTACAATAATTACTGAAGAAATGCAGACACTGGGTTTCAAGTAAATATGACACAACATGCAATTTGCTGAGTTAATAATAACCAAACTATCCACAGATGCAAGGTATACTCAATACTAACTGAACTTTGTTTACACCTATTTGTTTTTATTCAAATTGTATGTCAAGCAAAATGTTGCCTGTTCTACACAAGTTTGCTTAATTGAATCATTTAGAAATATTCAGGGTTATGCAGTCATAACTATGAGCACATTAGCATTATGACCACCCACATTTATCCTCCAAACAATAATATGAAGTCGGTGTTTACCAATCATAATGGAGGCCATTTCCATACAAACAAAAACGGTCCATATAAAAAGGTCAGAAGTGGGTAGAAAATGTTCATTCAAAACTAAAAACAACATTAGAAGTGGACTTAAAATGCTACAAAAAAGTAGAATATGACATTTCGGTAACACTTTATTTTAGTGTCTCTTAACTAATTGCTTATTAACATGCATATTACTAGAATATTAGCCATTTATTAGTAGTAATTAAGCACATGTTAATGCCTTATTCTACATGACCTTATTCTACATCCGTAATCCTACCCAATACCTAAACTTAACAACTACCTGACTAACTATTAATAAGCAGCAAATTAGGAATTTATTGAGGGAAATGTCATAGTTAATAGTGAATAAGTGTTCCCTATTCTAAAGTGTTACCGATATATCAAATGTTACTCTGATTCAGTATAAACCAAATAAACTTGAAGACATCAACCCAAGCATTCCTACAAAAAAAATGTGATTAAATGCGCAAAAATAATAACTAATCAAGTTTTTATGTAAACATATTTCCTCATCTATGCTTCCTAGTCCATTAGGTCCAATAAAAGTCAACCACAGTTTATAAACAAGTCGGAAACGAATATTTTTAATCAAAGCCCTTACAGACCAATTAACCTTGCAATCATGCAAAGTAGTCAAATGAATAATTTAATTATATGTGCGTGTGTTAATGGACTGGCTGGCAATATCCTGACTGAGTCAGCAAACCTACAGAGATCTCTACCAATACGGACAGAGTCTAAAACGCATTAAATAGAGAGGGCTCTGGACTCATTTCCCGCTAAAGCTCTCTAATTAGACAAACTATAAAGAATTAATTAAAGAATGAAAGACTGCAGTGACCATGGTTACAGTTTATTAACTGGCTGAAGGCCCAGCTATTTCAGGCTCTCTTTCTAATTCTGTAAATGACAAACAACACAACACATTTTTTGAACTAGAAATGCCAAGGTTGACACGTTAGATTGAGATTGATTAAATTCGTTTAAACTTTGTTTCACAAACTGAAAGCCGAGTCAAAATAACCGTTTATGGCAATCAACAGCATATGAGATTAACCTTCTTTAACCTGGAATATTCAAAATACAGTATCTCACAAAAGGGAGTACACCCCTCACATTTCAGCAAAAATTTTAGTATAATTTCTAAAGGGACAATACTGCACAAATGAAACTTGGATATATTTTAGAGTAGTCAATGTGCAGCTTGTATAGAAGTACAAATTTGCTGTCCTCTAAATATAACTCAACATATAACCATTATTGTCCAAATAACTGGCAAAAAAAATTTGTGACTAAGTGAATATGTCAAAACTGTGTCCAAAGTGTCAATATTTTGTAGGGGCACCATTGTTATCTAGCACTGCCTTAATCCTCCTGGGCATGGCATTCACCAGAGCTGCACAGGTTGTTGCTGGCATCCTCTTCCACTCCTCCATAATGACATCACGGAGCTGCTGGATGTTAGACACTTGGTGCTTCTCCACCTTCCGCTTGAGGATGCCCCACGTGCTCAATAGGGTTCAGGTCTGGAGACATACTTGACCACTCCATCACCTTCACCTTCAGCAGCAAGGCAGTTGTCATCTTGGCGGTGTGTTTGGGGTGGTTGTTATGTTGGAAAACAGTTTCTGAAGGGAGGGCATCATCTTCTGCTTCAGAATGTCACAGTAAATAAAGAAATGGACAGGCTAAGTACAGCTGGAACTCAGCGCAATTGGGAATCCACAAATATAGTTAAACAGTACATGAGCGACTATGGACTTTGCGATGCATGGCGTTCTCTCCACACCAACAGTAGGGAATTTACTTTCTTCTCACATGTCCATCACTCTTACTCTCGTCTGGATTATTTCCTAGTCAGCAGCTCACTGCTGAGTGACATTTCAGACACAGAGATACACCCTATAGCTGTCAGCGATCATGCTGCTGTTTCTTTAACTCTAGTAAATAAGAAGACCACTCCACCAAGTTATAACTGGAGATTCAATACATCATTGCTTAAAGACGACGATTTTATAAATATTTTAAAGAAGAGTGGGCTTTATTTATACTATAATGACCTGCCTGGAACATCAGCATCTGTTCTCTGGAAGCAGGCAAAGCTGTGATGAGAGGTAGAATAATCTCATTCTCATCGCATAAAAAGAAAAGAGAAAATAAATGTATTCAGGAATTAGAAGAAACCATAAAAACTTTAGAAGAATCCTACGTATCCTCCCAGGAACAGGAAATGCTGAAAAAAATATGTAAAGCAAAACTAGAATTAAATGAAATTATTAAAAAAAAACTAAATTCTTAGCACAAAGACTTCGCTGGCAAGAATTTGAATATGGTAACAAATCAGGTCAATTCTTAGCGAACCAGTTAAAATAAATAAAGAAAAACACGATATGTGCTGTTAAAGATTTAACTGGGGATACAGTATATGACCCTGAAAGAATAAACAACACTTTCAGAGATTTTACGAATCTTTATATTCTCCACAGATAAACCCATCTAAAGACGAAATAGACCAATTTCTTGACAATATAACTCTTCCGAAATTAACAGACAATCAAGCGATGGCATTGGATTCTCCACTGACATCAGATGAACTTCAGGAAGCTTTGAACAGTATGCCCAATAAAAAGGCTCCAGGTCCAGATGGCTTTCCAGCAGAATTCTATAAAGAATTCTGGGCTATTCTGGCACCAACATTCTACAGAATGTTGCAGGAAACCAAAGAAAATGGCAGACTTCCACCAAATATGAATTCTGCCAACATTAGTCTCTTACTAAAACCAGGCAAAGACCCTGTATTGCCTACTAGCTATCGTCCAATATCCCTTATTAATGCGGACACTAAAATAATCTGCAAAGCTATCTCAAAAAGAATAGAGAAGATAACCCCTCTCATAATTCATTACGACCAAACTGGTTTCATAAAAGGGAGGCACTCCTCAACAAATACACGTAGGTTACTTAACTTGATAGACTATTCATGCAATAGAAACCTTCAAATTACAATATTGTCTCTAGATGCAGAAAAAGCTTTTGATAGGGTTAACTGGAATTTTCTATTTGCAACTTTACACAAATTTGGTTTTGGAAACTCTTTCATAAACTGGTTAAAAATATTATATAACTCTCCAACAGCATGTGTCAGGACAAATGCCCAAACGTCCTCTAGCTTCTATCTTAAGAGGGGCACCAGGCAGGGATGCCCCCTATCCCTCACTGTTTGCAATTTTTATTGAACCACTAGCAGCAGCAATTAGACAGGCAACAGTGATTAAAGGCATTAAATGCAAGAATGTAGAACATAAAATTAGTCTTTACGCAGATGATGTGTTACTTTTTCTTCAACATTCACAAACCACTCTCTTGAGGTAATTACATTAATAAACTCTTTCTCAAGAGTCTCAGATTATTCAATAAACTGGTTAAAATCAACAGTTCTTCCAATTAATTGCTCCTTCCAGAATTCTTCCACTCCACTGCAATCTGGAAATATTAAATATTTAGGTATTAATGTTTCTCCTAAACTGGCAGATTTGATTAAATTAAACCACATCCCTTTAAAGAAGGTAGAAGATGATCTAACCAGATGGAAATCTCTACCCATATCACTCATGGGAGAGTCGCCTCAATAAAAATGATGTTTTGCCAAGAATTAATTATTTATTTGCAATGATTCCAAGCAAACCACCACTGACTGGTTTAGATCTTTGGACTCCTCCATCTCTAAATTCCTTTGGAAAGGTAAACCCCGCGTATTAGCTTAAAAACGCTGCAAAAGACCAAGAATAAAGGAGGACTAGATCTACCTAACTTTTACCACTATTTCTTAGCCAATAGGCTTCAACACATTTCAGGGTGGTTAAAAACACCCTCTTAGATGAGCCTTGGCTAGATGTAGAACAGGCATTATAATAATATAGAGATTTCGGATCTGCCATTCATTAGCTCGATCAGTAAACGACACGTATGCTTTAAAAGCATCAGTATCAGCTCTTCTCTGACAGCATGGGGAGTTTCTAAAAATGACGGAGTCTTCACTAATCCCATGCAAACGTACCCCCATCTGGAACAATCCTGACATATTGCTAAACAACAATATGATAAACTTCACAGATTGGAGTTGTAAAGGTATTAAATACCTGAACATATATTCGAAGGGACAGACTTTATTCCCTTTGACAAATTAATTAAACAATATGGGATTAATAAAACAGATTTTTAGAATATCAACAAATTAAATCTATTGTAAAAAGGAAATTTAAGTCTAATCATATCAATTTACAAATACCACCAAGTGTGGCAGATTTCCTTAATCTCAAAACCCCCAAATTAATGTCTAAAATATACAGGGCACTTTCCAATATAGATGAATCAGTATCACTTCCTATTGCAAAATGGGAAGCAGATCTATCAGTAAGCTGGGACCATAATTTCTGGTCTCAGATATGTTTAAAAACCTTTGAACTGATTAGAAATCCTGGATTACAATTAATACAATACAAAATTCTGCATAGAGTGCACTACACAGGTCATCGGATGTTCAGGATGGGTTTACAGCTTCTAACAACTGCTCACACTGTAAAAGCAATACACCTGACAATTACATCCACGCTCTATGGTTCTGTCCACCTGTTCAGAGGTACTGGTACAGGATTTGTGAAGACTTATCAAAGTGTCTTAAATGCTCTATTCCAGCCTCTCTTTAGTCTGCTTGTTGGGCGACCTAGATGGTGTCACTACAGAAGATAACACAATCCACATGGCTTTCACTGCCCTATGCATTGCTAAGAAGACTGTCCTCATGAACTGGAAAAATAAAAATAATCTTAATATCAACCAATATAGAGATTATTTGTGGGATTATATTAGCCTTGAAACAGCTTCTGCTGACACATTAGATCAATCTCTCTGGGCTCCTTTGATCAGCTCCATCACCTAGTGTGGGTGGGGGTCCCGATTCTGTCCGGCTGTGGTTTTTGTTGTTGGCGTGGGATGGCAATATGGGCCTGGGGCATCTGGGGTTCCCTGGGGATGGGTTTCTTGGGGGGTTCGGCGCTGGGGCTGCGGCCTTGGCCTGGATGGGGTATTGGTGACTCTTGGATGCTGTTTCTCTGGCGGCGGCATGCGGCGCTGCTGGGGATGCCTGTGCCGCGGACGTAGGTTGCCAGCCTGGCGGCCGCACTGTTCCGGGTTGGTCCGGGGGGGGGCTTGGGATCTGGGGACGCTCTGCCTCCGGCTTGGGGTTACGGCTGGGCCTGGGGCTTGGGTCCTGGTTGGTGTGCCGCGGGAGTATGGGTCGGTGCATGCGCTTGGGCCGGCTCTGGTGTGGGGTCTTCGATGCATCGGTGCCTCCGCAGGGGGGGGAGGGGTCCAATAGAGGCGGGGTATACGGCTTTACTGGGTGTCTTATTGTCTTATGTAGTTTGGGAACTGACTGGATGATGGGGTGGGGTAGTTTTTCTCTGCTGTGGGGTCTGGTGGGCCGCCCGGGCTGCCATGGGCCCTGGTCTGGATGGGCCTGCCCCCCGCCTGGGCAGATTTGGGGTAACGGGGGCCTATGGGGTCAGCGGGGGAGCTGGCTCCAGAGGGGGGGGTATTTTGCCCCTCTGATGTTTTCCTCCCATCCCTAAGGCTTCACTTCTCCCGCTCCATCACACCAACACATAGGTAGGGTTTTGAGGTGCGGGTGAGTCGCTGGGATGCGGGGGAGGTGGTACTCCTCTGTCTCTCGTGGCCGCCTGCATCTCAATTACACATTACAGCTTAGACAATCTCATTACTTACTGTCACATGACACATACATATAGGGCCTTGGGGGGGCACACTGAATGGCATCCGGAGGGCGGTCTGTTCATTCAGCCTTCCCTCTGGTGCCAGTGCCCACTTCTCAATTTTAAGTTGCACATAGACATTGAGGGCTCTAGGGAGGGGACGAGCTGACACAAGCTTGTGGAGGGTGCCCTCCCCTGTTTTAAAGCACCCCTGTTTTAAAGCACCTTAGAACAAACACACCAACACTACATTTGAGCGGGTGGGGTGAAGCATGGGGTCGTTTTTTTTTTTTTTTTTTTTTTCACCCCTGTTCTCTGTTCTCTGTCTGGGGCGGGGGCTGTGAGGATGAGCTGGCCGCCGGTCGGGGTCTGGGCTGTTGATTTTCTCTGCTGCTGCGGGGACCGGGTGGTCTTCCTGTCCCCACGCCGGAGCGAAGGGGGTTTAGCTCCGGGATCGGGCGCTGGCTACCCCTCTGGGGGTGGTGGTGCCTGGACTAGGAGTTAGAGTGCATATGGGGAGTGTGAGTGTGGGTACCTTGTCCATTTTTGTGTGTCTACATGTGGAGCGAAGGTGTGAATATTCGTTTGCGTGCATGAGGGTGGGAACATATGCTTGTGTATATGTGTGCTTGTCGTCTACGTCTATGTGTCAGGTCGGGCCTTAGACTCCGCCTCACTCATCATCTTAGTCGACCCCCACCCACACCATGCCTGCGTGAAGGATGCCGCCGGTGCGTTGGTGATTTCTCGCGCCGGGGCAGGATGCTCGGGCGAGCGCTGGCCCGCTCTCGGCGGTCGATTGGCGGGGCCTGGCCCTACTGGCCTTGCTGGGCCCCGATTGTGGGGTGGGGGGCCTTTGGGTCTCGGCCCAGGCCCGGTCCCCCTGGTGTGGTCGGCTGCCGGTGGAGCCTGCGGGCTTGCCGCCACGGCACGTGGGGCGCCTACACTGTGGCTGTCGGAGGTCCCGCCTTCGGGCTCTCCTCTGCCTTTTTTGGTGGAGGCCGCGTTGTCCCTGCGGTGGTTCTCCTGGGGGTCCGTGCCCTGGGGGGCCTCCGGATGTTGGGGCCGGGTCTTTTCCGTGCCTGCTTCATGCCTTGCGGGATGGGGCTGTTGTTCCCCACACACTATTAAACATTTACATGGAGGAACCTTATGAACACAAGCGCGCTCACACACACAGGGGTACACTCAAGCATTCACATTGGTGTAAAAACAGGTGCTCACAGACACACATTGTCTTGATCTGCTGTTGCTTCAAAACTTATTTTGTAATATTAGTTATGTGTGCTGCTCAATAACATTTACATTTAGAATTTATTGTGATTTATACAGATGTTGGTTGTTGCTGCAGTCTCTTTGATGTTGTGTCTTCGGTTGTTTTCTCTTTTGTCAGCAGGTATTGAAGCAAATTGTCTGTTTTTTTTTTTTTGTTTTTTTCTCTCTCTCTCTCTATTATCCCCCATTCTCCTTTTTTCTCTCTCTCTCTTCCCCTTCTTTGTTGACTTTCCCCACAACCTTTTTTTTTCATTTTTTTTTTTTTCCTTCTTTCTCTCTCGTTTCTCTGTCCCCTGGTCTTGTCTGTCACAGTGTGGTTAAGTAAAAGGGTATATAAAATTAAATTAATTAATTAATATAAAAAAAAATAAAAAAAAATAAATTTAATTTCCAAATAACTGGCAAAAAAAATTAGTGACTAAGTGAATATGTCAAAACTGTGTCCAAAGTGTCAATATTTTGTAGGGGCACCATTGTTATCTAGCACTGCCTTAATCCTCCTGGGCATGGCATTCACCAGAGCTGCACAGATTGTTGCTGGCATCCTCTTCCACTCCTCCATAATGACATCACGGAGCTGCTGGATGTTAGACACTTGGTGCTTCTCCACCTTCCGCTTGAGGATGCCCCACGTGCTCAATAGGGTTCAGGTCTGGAGACATACTTGACCACTCCATCACCTTCACCTTCAGCAGCAAGGCAGTTGTCATCTTGGCGGTGTGTTTGGGGTGGTTGTTATGTTGGAAAACAGTTTCTGAAGGGAGGGCATCATCTTCTGCTTCAGAATGTCACAGTACATGTTGGAATCCATGTTTCCCTCAATGAACTGCAGCTCCCCAGTACCAGCAGCACTCATGCAGCCCCAGACCATGATGCTACCACCACCATGCTTGACTGTAGGCAAGGCACAATTTTCTTGGTACTCCTCAGCAGGGCGTCACCACACATGCTGGACACCATCTGAGTCAAACAAGTTTACCTTAGACCAGGGGTGCCCAACCCTGTTCCTGGAGATCTACCTTCCTGCAAAGTTCAGCTCCAACCCTGATCAAACACAAATGAACCAACTAATTAGGATCTGAAGGAGCAGTTGATAATTACAGACAGGCGTGTTTGATCAGGGCTGGAACTGAACTCTGCAGGAAGGTAGATCTCAGGACTAGGGTTGGGCACCCCTGCCTTAGACTCATCAGACCACAGGACATGGTTCCAGTAATTCATGCTCTAGGTCAGGTTGTCGTCAGCAAACTGTTTTCAGGCTTTTTTGTGAGCCAGCTTCAGAAGAGGCTTCCTTCTGGGACGACGGCCATGCAAACCGACTTGTTTCAGTGTGTGGCGTATGGTCTGAGCACTGACAAGCTGACCTTCCACTTCTGCAACCTCTAAAGCAGGCGTTCCCAAATTCGTTCCTGGAGCCTCCCCATCACTGCACATTTTGCATGTCTCCTTTATCAATCACACCTGATTCAACTCATCAGCTCATTAGTAGCAACTCCAAGACCTGAAATGGGTGTGTCAGACAAAGGAGACATGCAAAGTGTGCAGTGTTGGGAGGCTCCAGGAACGTGTTTGGGAATCCCTGCTCTAAAGCAATGCTGGCAGCACTCATCTGTCTGTTTTTTGAAGCCAGCTTCTGCACCTGTGCACAGCACTTCTTTGATCGACCCTTGCGAGGACTGTTCCGAGTGAAACCCGTCTTGGAAAACCTCTGAATGACCCTGGCCACTGTACTGTAACCCGGTTTCAGGGTGTTACCGAACTTCTTATAGCCTCGGCCATCTTTGTGGAGAGCAACAATTCTAATTGTCAAATCCTCAGAGAGTTCTTTGCCATGAGGTGCCATGTTGAACATCCAGTGGTCAGTATGAGAGAATTGTACTCAAAGAACCAAATTTTAACTGCTCTAAAACAAGATACACAAATTTGTATGGTCCTGTCAAGCAGACAAAAACATGAACACGATGAATAGGACATGTGGCTTTGCATGGTTAAACGATGTATAGCAGTTATCACTTAGGGTGTACTCAGTTTTGTTGCCAGCTTTTTTTGACAATAATGGCTGTATGTTGAGTTATTTTCAGAGGACAGTAAATATTTACTGCTATACAAGTTGCGCATTGACTACTCTAAAATATCCAAGTTTCATTTCTATAGTATTGTCCCTTGAAGAGATATATTAAATTGATTGCCGAAATGTGAGGGGTGTACTCACTTTTGTGAGATACTGTAGATAACCTATAGAACATTTAGACCTTGGATAAAAGTCTCTGCCAATAAAGTTAATGGAAATTGTGCTTCTTAGACCAGGAGATCAAAATTATTACAGACCTAAAGATCAAACACCTTACGAGCGTTTTTGAGTATGGCTACCAGGGCTGTGCAAAGTGGAAGTCACATGGGACATCTAACTCACACTTTACATACTCCATGAGACAGACAGTGTAAGGGGGGTTCAATATGCAACTAAAATCATCGCTTACATGTGTCCCTCTCTTCCTGTTCACAAACCATCACAGCCAAAATTCACATCCTAAGAGAGCAACAATCACAGCAAGTCCAAACATCTGCTCGAAGATGTTTCCAAAGTCAGATCGGACAGCCTCCAGGTTAAATATTGCAACAGGGAACGTTCCTGCAAGGGTCACTACTGAGACAAGTTCATTTGAACATCTAGATGGACAGTTTTTTCCCACTGCAAAATAATAATAATAATAATTTTTTAACACAATGATGCCCAATGAAAATATCTGAACATCCTTACTAAAAAATGTATGTTAGACTCACAAATTTACATTTACACTTAAAACAAGAGCAACAAAGCTTAATTCAAAGTACACCGTAAACTACAGTTCAAGATTTGGGGCTGGTATGAATTGAAAGTGAAAGAAGTTTCTTATGTTCACCAAGCCTGCATCTATTTGAACAAAAAAGCAGTAAAACAGTAATATTGCGAAATATTTTTACAATTTAAAATAACTGCTCTCTATTTGAATATATTTTAAAATGCAATGTATTCCTGTGATGGCAATGCTGATTTTTTTTCTGCTTGCTTGTTTGTTTCTTTATTTATTTATTTAGTGTTATAATATTAAATATTTAGTGACTAAATAATTACTAAAATAAATTAACTAAATAATTAATATTTAGTTATAATATTTAGTGTTAAAATATTAAAGAACAAAAGAAATTCAAAACTTTTTTTTTTAAACAGAAATCTAAATTTGCTTAAGTAAATCTGCGTTTAAAACAAATTTCATTTACTCCAAAATGAGAAAAAAAAAATCTGATTGTGAACATTTTTCTTGCATGTTGCAAGTTTTTTTTATTTTTGTCACATTGATTGCTCTGCCCACGCAAACATCTGATTGGTTAAAAATAGCTATAAACTAAGTGAAAATTCAGCTTGTCATTTCCTGATCCTCTTTCCTTCTTCTACTCACTGTCTCTATGTATAAAATGGGTAAAAGACAAAAAACAAACATACGAACCATCAAACTAACAAAAAACAACTAAAGTAGGTTCTGTTTAGCTGGTAAAAGTCACTTTGACAGTGGACAGAGAAATCGTTTGACAGATTGACAGACAAGGAATCATGAACAATAAAAAAAAAAAAACTACATGGAATCCAATCTGACCGTTTATACTTTCCAAACCTGATTTTAATCGGATTTCAAACCACATACAGATGTGGTTTGGATCAGGGTTGTAAACATCAGATTTCATGTGCATTTTGGTTTTTCATTTTGACTACAAAACAAACCAGGCTTGAGTCAGTAAATTAAAAAAAAATCCACAATTTACTGCCTGTCTGAACAAAGCTAGTGTAAAAAGTTATTTGTCCAGTTTTTAAATGACCAGTTTATGAATGATCTCACAGTTCATGTGCTAAAATAAGTCATCTATAGGCTCAGAGAAGTCTGTCTGTCAGTACTTAGTCTGTCAGTTTTCAATGCACCAACTCCCAAAAATATAGAATAAACTTGAAATACCTCATACACTCAAACACACACAGGTCCAGTGGAATGCACAAGATTAAATTCCTTCCCATGTGCCTTAAACTTTCTATTCGCTGCAAAGCCTGAGTTTCCAGAGTGACCGTTCCTCTGGTAAGAGCAGGTCGAGGTGTGTGTGTGTTAGTGTCTAATAGCTCATGCTGCTTTGTTGAACAAACCCCAGCAGGGCTCAAGAAAACACATTCCAGGAGTTAATGACCAAAATGAGGGTAAAATATTGCATATTTACCACACACTGGCATCCAAAGAGAGAGAGGGAGTGAAAAAGGAAGCGAGACAGACAGGAGGGAGAGAGAAAGCGATCAAGTTTATAAATCTGTGTGAGAGCAGGACAATAGCTCACTAGAGAGCTAACAAACACGCAAGAAGACATTCTTAAGACATTAAAGGGCAACAGAGCAGCAGTGTGTGTGTGTGTGTGTGTGTGTGTGTGAGAGAGGCCAAGCTTTATTTCTCACGACTCCCTGAAGAGGGTTTCTGCTTAGGTTGAGCTCTGCGCTCTCATGAACACACAAACACACACTCAGCAATGTGTGTACTGTAGTTTACAGTCCCACCCTCACACAGCCAGACTCCATCACCTCATGAAGACCAGAAACTGCTGACAGAAAGATAGAAAGAGAGAGACAGACAGATAGTCAGACAGAAGTGATGGAGAGAAGCAGAAAAGAGAGACATATACTACCGCTCAAAGAGTCTGAGGTCAGTAAGATTTGTTTTAAAAGAAATTAATACTTTAATTAAACAAGGATGCATTATATTGATCAAAATTATAATGTTACAAAATAGTTCTATTCCAAAGCCTTTGAACTTTCTATCCATCAAAGAATCCCAGACAAAAATGTAAGCAGCACAATTTTTTCCAGCATTGATATTAATAAGAAATGTTTCTTGGGCAGGAAATCAGCATATTATTATCATTTCTGAAGGGTCATGTGACACTTAAGACTGGAGTAATGATGTATTTTAGTATTTATATACATATCATTTTTATTTATATTCTACGATAACTTTTTTCAATCTTCAGTTTGAATTTTTATTTTATTTGAATTTTTTGTAATTTTGTTATGTGCTTTTGCCATTTAAATTTTTTTAGATTTCATTTATTTTTGGTTTTAGTGATTATTTCCTGTTAGTAATTTTAGTGCTTCAACTTTCCAAGGCAATATTTACAATTTTCATCTAGTTTAAGAACTTCAGCAAATATTTTCTATTTCTATTTCTATTTTATTTCAGCTTCATTTAAATGAACAACTACGTTTTAGTTTTATAGTAATAGTTTTTATGTTTTAGTTAACAATAATAAACCTGTTGCGAAAGAGATAAAGTGTGAAAGAAGAAAGAAAGAAAGAAAGAAAGAAAGAAAGAAAGAAAGAAAGAAAAGAAAGAAAGCGTGAAAAGAAAGAAAGAAAGAAAGAAAGAAAGAAAGAAAGAAAGAAAGAAAGAAAGAAAGAAAGAAAGAAAGAAAGAAAGAAAGGCAGGAGGAGTGACAAACAGGAGTGTGCACATCATTATGAAGGCCACAGAATGCCCTCTCTTCTTTCGGCTGCATTCTTTCGCTCTGAGCTTCACGTCTCCAGGACAAACAGAACTCTGCGTCTGGCGTGGCACAGCGCTCATGTCAGTGACCTCCTCTCCTGAAGGAAAAGGGATTTCACAGACATCAGAGCGCCTGGCAAACGTGCTCATATTTTCCGTGGACGCAGAGGATGTGCTGCTCGAATGGAGCTGGTAGGGAGTCATGGTTTCACATGTAGTACTGTGAAATAACGTCCACCGGACAGTAAAAGAACATGATAAATCACTGCCAGGAGTGATCTGTGAGCCATCAGGCATGTGATCAAACTAGATAATTATCTGAGAACCACTGAGAACGAAGCTGTACAGATTGAACAAGAATAACGAGACAAAAATGAGACTAGAAAAAGGTTAGTGCAGAGGAGATGGAATGAGAAGAGGTGAGATGAATGAGGTGACGAGGAGAGAAAAAAGATTATAGGAGACTAGAGGAGAGGAAGTGAAGTCATCCGTCCTGTTGTGGAAGCAGAGGATTCTGTTGTGTTCACATGTTTGTGTGATTCAAGATTTGTCATACTGCTGTCCAGAACATCAGAACATGACTTTACAAAACAGAGAGAGAGATCAGATGTCCATCTAAATGCTTTTGATTCTTTTTACATCCACACAGACATTACATAAAGCAATAATCCATGAGAGGCCATATGTATATGGCACAGTACTTACAAATTGTTGTTGGTTTGATTGCTTCTATTGTCCTCATTTGTAAGTCACTTTGGAAAAAAAGCATCTGCTAAATGATCGAATATAAATGTAAATGTATATTGATTCTGAATATGATTAATCTGATCAGAATTTAAAGCTTTTATAAAATAGTTGAGAAACTAAGTTTGTCTAAATAAACATCTATGAATTCAATGATCATATGAGATGCAAGAGAGAAAAAAGACCATTCTTCATAGATTAAACTAATAACACATTTACATTTATTTCTGTTCGTTTAGCAGAAGCTTTTATCTAAAGTGATTTGCAAATGAGTTGACCAGGCCAGCACAGGCTAGAACTGATGTGTCAGTGCAAAACATGCATTAGTTATTTAATTGCTCATAGCTTCCAAACACTCACAGCTCAATATTAAAGCAATAAGCCACGAGAGCCCATGAGTTCAAGCAGCTTTACTAAAGCTAAAGAGTGCTGTTAGACATGACGCATCACAGCAAAATGATTTTATAAATCAAAGCAACTTGATTTGTTTGAAACATTTTCAAGCAACTGTGTAATATAATAATTTGTGTTTTCAGACAATTCGTTTTCTTACCACATTTGCATATACTGTAGCACAAACGTCACTAATTTTGTTAGATTACAGCATAAAATAAAAATTTCAAAACAAAATGACATCAATTTAAGAAATATTCCCCAAACCAGTCTTACTTGCATACAGTGAGGGAAAAAATTATTTGATCCCCTGCTGATTTTGTACGTTTGCCCACTGACAAAGAAATGATCAGTCTGTAATTTTAATGGTAGGTTTATTTGAACAGTGAGAGACAGAATAACAACAACAACAAAAAAAATCTAGAAAAACATTTAAAAAAAGTTATAAATTGATTTGCATTTTAATGAGTGAAATAAGTATTTAACCCCTACGCAAAACATGACTTAGTGGCAAAACCCTTGTTGGCAATCACAGATGTCAGATGTTTATTGTAGTTGGCCACCAGGTTTACACACATCTCAGGAGGGATTTTGTTCCACTCCTCTTTGCAGATCCTCTCCAAGTCATTAAGGTTTCGAGACTGACGTTTGGTAACTCGAACCTTCAGCTCCCTCCACAGATTTTCTATGGGATGAAGGTCTGGAGACTGGCTAGGCCACTCCAGGACCTTAATGTGCTTCTTCTTGAGCCACTCCTTTGTTGCCTTGGCCGTGTGTTTTGGGTCATTGTCATGCTGGAATACCCATCCACGACCCATTTTCAATGCCCTGGCCCTGATGCAGTGCAGTTGTCCTGTCCCTTAGCAGAAAAACACCCCCAAAGCATAATGTTTCCACCTCCATGTTTGACGGTGGGGATGGTGTTCTTGGGGTCATAGGCAGCATTCCTCCTCCTCCAAACACGGCGAGTTGAGTTGATGCCAAAGAGCTGGATTTTGGTCTCATCTGACCACAACACTTTCACCCAGTTCTGCTCTGAATCATTGGCAAACTTCAGACGGGCCTGTACATGTGCTTTCTTGAGCAGGGGGACCTTGCGGGCGCTGCAGGATTACAGTCCTTCACAGCATAGTGTGTTACCAACTGTTTTCTGTGTGACTATGGTCCCAGTTGCCTTGAGATCATTGACAAGATCCTCCCGTGCAGTTCTGGGCTGATTCCTCACCGCTCTCATGATCATTGAAACTCCACGAGGTGAGATCTTGCATGGAGCCCCAGTCCGAGGGAGATTGACAATTATTTTGTGTTTCTTCCATTTGTGAATAATCACACCAACTGTTGTCACCTTCTCACCAAGCTGTTTGCTGATGGTCTTATAGCCCATTCCAGCCTTGTGTAGGTCTACAATCCTCTCCCTGGCATCCTTGGACAGCTCTTTGGTCTTGGCCATGGTGGAGAGTTTGGAATCTGATTGATTGATTGCTTCTGTGGACAGATGTCTCTTATACAGGTAACAAACTGAGACTCCCTTTAAGAGAGTGCTCCTAATCTCAGCTCCTTACCTGTATAAAAGACACCTGGGAGCCAGAAATCTTGCTGATTGATAGGGGATCAAATACTTATTTCACTCATTAAAATGCAAATCAATTTATAACTTTTTTGAAATGCGTATTTCTGGATTTTTTTTTTTTGTTGTTATTCTGTCTCTCACTGTTAAAGTAAACCTACCATTAAAATTATAGACTGATCATTTCTTCATCAGTGGGCAAACGTACAAAATTAGCAGGGGATCAAAAAAAATGTTCCTCGCTGTAGTTGTATACTCATACAAATATTGATATTTTTTAAGTTGTGATTTATTATTTGAATGAAAATAATGGATATCACTAGAAAACTATGAAAACAAACTGTTGGCAAATACTCCAGCAAATTTCTCCCTCTGCCCATTGAAACGAGCAAAAATGCTAAAAGACGCCTATAAAATGTTTAAAATTATGGATTTCAAATATATTAAATGGCTACAGGTACCAATTTTATCATCCAAAATTGCAAAAAGAATCCATTCAATAGAGGTATCAGTACTGATATCAGCAATAATAACTTTGTACTTGCAGATTGAAAAGCACCCACTAAAAATAATTTGTCTCTCAAATTAATTTATTTTAAGAAAGTTCAAAAACTTTTATTGAACAAGGCGGCAAAATGCTGATTAAAACTATGTTTTAATAAAATTGATAAAACTTACATTCATTAATAATATTAATCACAATAAACAATTAATTCACTTATAGCTAACCAACTAACATACTTCATTAAACTTAATACACTGTAAAACTTTAAGTTTGTAAATACAACAAAGATTACTGAAGAACGTTTTGCAAGAAAATACTATTTCAATTTTTCTACTTCAAAATTTCACATCTAATTCATTTTTTTAATCACCATTTATTTGTAAATACTTGTAAAATGCACTTGTAATTTCTGAGTGAAAATTGTTCCAAAGTAAATCCTACACCAACTTATTTGTGTATATGCTGTTTACAGTCTACTCTGCTCATTGATATGAATTCAGCTGATGTGTAGTCACTGGTGTGCATATATCAATCACGTGGCTCATTCAATCACGGTTTTATCTTCACTGGACTGTTGTTGTTGATATTATGCCCAAAGTGAAGTCAGATATGTGACAGACAGCAGACAGGCAGTGAGTGTTCAGTGAACTCTTTACAGAGCTGTAGATCTCTCTACACACTTCAAACAGTGTGTTCTGTTCTCCCTGAGGCCTCAGACAAGAGACGAGCCTTTGATACAAAATACCACTATACCGCGGTCACACACACCTGATACCCTGCTAGAGAAGTGACTGTTGAGGTCAAGTGATAAACCAGAGTAAATGATCAACACACACACAGTTGACCCCAATCAGACAAATTACTAAAACAATTAACACTGCAAATGTTGTGTGTGAGTGTAAGCATTGTGGGATCTGGATAAAAGGCATAGTTCATTAGTGTCTTCGTTTATTACCCATATGACAGTGTCATTTCCCACTGATGCAATTGAATTAAATGCAATTAAATGCAAAAATGACAAAAAGCACCTTAAATGTAGTTTATATGACTCGTTCACTAGATTTCAAGTGAAGATATTTACATTTAAGGACAGACCAAAATTTAAGTGGATATTCACAAAAAGCTTTCACTGCTCCGAAGTGCCTAATTTTCATGCTTATAATTTGAATACGTGCATAGTAAAAATTTTAATAAAGACTGTTCCTCACACAAAGATATTCATGGACCATTTTTATGGTGGTTTTATGAGTATTTTTGGAGCTTTACAGTCCCTGGTCACCACTTACGTTCATTGTTTGGAAAGGAGCAGATCACTAAATTACTCCTTTCATGTTCCATGGCAGAAAATAATAAGTCATACAGGTTTGGAACAGTATGAGAGTGAAACACTTACGACAGAATTTTCATATTTGGATGAGCTATTAATTTAATTGATGTTGTAAGCTCTAGAGCAAAACCCACCCAAATGTACTGGCAGTCCAAACAGGACGGCCAGTGTATTTAATATGTTTTCTGTACTGCAGTAAAGCAGACTTCCTGTACAGCAGGTGTTAGAGAACGGTAGTGCCGCAGGTCAACACAAGCCCGTTCTGATACTCTAAAAGTGAAAAGAACATTTACACTCATGAGTGTGATGACATGCTGTATATGTGCTGAAAAACACACAAACACACACCCCGAGCACAGAGATGCTATTGTGTCTCCACACCCAAAAGCAGCTGTGCTGCTGGCCTGTCCTCCAGATTCCTGTCGGGATATTTACGGGGAATTAGACGTATTTATTGAGCTTTAACGGGAGGAGTGGGCCACCGGTGACCTGAACTACAGGCATCACACCACGGCTGGGTTGTTTCATGTGTAGTTTAACATCCACAGAGGGAATCTAACATTTCATTTGACTATATATATATATATATATATATATATATATATATATATATATATATATATATATATTAGTGCAATCAGTATTTTGTCTTAATTTCCAGTAAAAATGTCCATAAAAGCAAGAACAAAAAATATAAAGTAATATATTTTTTATTTATAATATATTTTTTTTTATAAAAACTAGTGCCGTCAAATGATTAATTGCGATTAATCACATCCAAAATAAAAGTTTTTGTTTACATAATATGTGTGTACTGCATATATTTATTATGTATATACAAAGACACACACATGCGGTATATATTTATATTTAGTATATATTTAGAAAATATATTGTATATATGTAAATATATAATGTATATATTTATATTCATATAATTTATATATATAAATATATTTAATAAGCATAACATATTTTCCTTAAATAAATACATGCATGTGTACACAGTACACACATATATTATGTACACAAAAGCTTTTATTAAATGCGATTAATTGTGATTAATCATATGACAGCACTATAAAAAACACAAACCATACTAAAATGTGTTATGTTTTGAACAAGAAAGCAATAAAAAAAACTGAAATTTTGCTTCTCAAATGCATTTACCTATTTTTAAGTAAGTACTTTAATTTAATATTTAATATTTTAAAATAAAAATTTTAATTAGCTAGATACTTAGTAGATAGAACATATTTAGGAATCTTGCAGGGGAAAAATACTGATTAAGATCAGTAAGAAAATAGATATTAAGACCAGTATTTTTTATTATTGTTTGTAGATTAGGAAACACTTATCAGTACTGAACCAGAATCATTTGTGACATTTTATTGCTTCACCAAATATGCAGGATTTCAGAAGCATTTTAATACATAAACCTGCAGTGTACTGTAACTGAAACGATCTGAATGGCTAGTTCTCCAGACGGCCATTTCCTGCATTTGGGCAATAAATTGCAAAGTTACAAACAATGAGTGCAGCCAGGAATGAGGTTAAACTGTGGGCTAAGGTGGAGACCAGCCCATCTGAGATGAATCTGGATTGAAGGACTCCAGACATTCTGCAATATTCACAAACAAATTAGTGTGGGTGGATCCCAACTCCTCAGCAGCTATCCTAAAATATCAATATGAGGAGAGCACCATCAGGCCAAAGTCAGGGCTGGTCAGAGCTGTAAGGGTTAAAGTTGTTACAACTGCTTAGGTCAAACCAGACTTCAGTTTAATGCACTGTGATTATCAGTGTCAACTGTTAACTACTGTAACTAGATAACGAGTAAACAAAAATGCTAAATGTATCACTTAAGAGGCATTGAATGGCAGTTCCATCTTTCTATTATGATTACAACACAAGAGATGCAAAGAATATGTCATTAATAATGGTTTCAAACAACACCAATAGTGCAAACGAATGAACAGCAAAGAAAAAAAGTGAGAAGGAAAGAACAAAAGAAAGCAAAACTGCAAAAGAAAGGAGGAGCAAATGAAAGTTACAGAAAATGTGCAATAGAAAGAGGTGAAGAGCAAAAGAGTTAAATAAACCAAAATAAATAAAGAGTGAATGAAATAAAAAAGCAAAAGAAACAAAACAGAAAAGGAAATAGAGCAAAAGAAAGAAATAAAGAGCTAAAACAAAAGTGAAAGAAAAAAAGTGATAGAAATAGCCGATGAGACTAAGAGAATAAGAAAGCAGAAAAAAGAGCGAGTGAAAGAAAAGAAAGAAAGAAAGAAAGAAAGAAAGAAAGAAAGAGTTTAAAAAACAGAGTGAAAAAATGTGAAAGAAATAGCCGAAGAGAGGGAAAGAGAAAGCAAAACAAAGAAAGAATGAAAGAAAGAAAGAGCGAAAGAAAGAAAGAAAGAAAGAAAGAGCGAAAGAAAGAAAGAAAAGAAAGAAAGAAAGAGCGAAAGAAAGAGCGAAAGAAAGAAAGAAAGAGCGAAAGAAAGAGCGAAAGAAAGAAAGAGCGAAAGAAAGAGCGAAAGAAAGAAAGAAAGAAAGAAAGAAAGAGCGAAAGAAAGAGCGAAAGAAAGAAAGAAAGAGCGAAAGAAAGAGCGAAAGAAAGAAAGAAAGAAAGAGCGAAAGAAAGAGCGAAAGAAAGAAAGAGCGAAAGAAAGAAAGAAAGAGCGAAAGAAAGAGCGAAAGAAAGAAAGAAAGAAAGAAAGAGCGAAAGAAAGCGAAAGAAAGAAAGAGCGAAAGAAAGAGCGAAAGAAAGAAAGAAAAGAAAGAAAGAGCGAAAGAAAGAAAGAGAAAGAAAGAAAGAAAGAAAGAAAGAAAGAAAGAAAGAAAGAAAGAAAGAAAGAAAGAAAGAAAGAAAGAAAGAAAGAAAGAAAGAAAGAAAGAAAGAAAAGAAAGAACGGTCATGTGGCAGAGTTGGACAGACTGTTGTCACACAGAGCCTCAGGGGATTGTGGGAAAATCATCTTTTCTTCAGAAAGTCTTTCAGTGTCCGGCCTGCTATTAGCATGACAAAATCAGCACTTTGCTATCTAAAATGGCCTGTTTTCTGAACCTCTGCTCCTTTCAACTCTCTCGTTCTCTCTGTGTCACTCTCTCAGTTTCTTTAACCACATATTTCCCCATTCAAACCTCCAAAGTACACAAGATCAATATTTCCATTCTCTTTCTCTTTCTCTGCGCTGAGACTGTAACACAGCAGATTCCTCTGGTGGCCTTTTACTATTCATAATCAGAATAGCAAATCAAATATTTCTGTTGAGAAATTCTCTTACCATCTGGGAAAAAGAAATTCATAACTTTATCAGGGTGAAACTGGGGTGAATATGAGATAGAAAGAGACAACATAATTGTGTTTTTCCCTTATCAGAAATTTTCCATAAATTATTTCATGTCTCTGTTAGTTTAAAGGCAAGTTGGAAATGAACACTCTGATGGCTATCAGATATTACAAATATCAGTACTGGAATGGAAACCGTCAAAGCCAGAAGAGTGAAAGTGACTTTTTTAAATAAAATACCATGTTCTGTTCTACATGATATTTCTTGTATGTATATTTCATATGCAAGAAAATGCTAATAATAATAATAATAATACAATTTTAATGACAGTATTTTGTCATCTTGAAATAATTAAATGACAAAAAAATTCTTAACAAGTAGAGGGTCAAAAAGAAAGTGCAAAAGAGTGAACGAATAGTGAAAGAAAGATAAGGTGAAAGAAAAAATAGAGAAAAATAAATTACTTGCTGCTGTATTTTAACAAAATACAAAAAAATATAAAAATATAAAACAAATAATATATTATAAAATATATTTTATTTATATTATAATATAAAATATTTAACAAAATATTAAAAAATTGTAGTAGTAGTATCAATGATAATAATAATAATAATAATAATATTAAAATAGTGTTGTTGTTATAAATTAATGTATGTATGTATGTATGTATGTATTTATTTTCATGTATTATTTTCAAACATTCTGAAAATAACACCACATTAAGGTTTATTATTATTATTATTACTATTATTATTGATTAAAACTGATGCTTTATCTTAATGGAAAAAAAAGAGAATAACATACTAATACATAAACTGGAACCACAAAACTACAAATAAAACAAAACTCTACAATTCTACAAAACTCAATTAAAAAACTATTTATAGCTCATAATCACTTTGATGAACTGGATTATTTTCATTATAGTTCAAACTGAATACAAATTTCATATAATAGTGTTGACGCATGAGTTTTTCGTGTGAGTTAAAGCTGTTGTGTGTATACAGTATGTGTGTGTGTATTAGGCCATGATGTTCTCACCATTGTTTACTGATGCCACCAGTTCACAAGGCAGTCAGATGACTCTGTTAGGTCAGTCTGCACAGACTCAGTCTACAGCCCCTGCCAGTTCTCATTTCTATTCTTTACTTCTCATCAGAATCAGGCTTACTTCCACATCTGATATGCATAAACTCTTTCTCCACAGCCAAAACTCATCTCAGAGTCTGTACTGGATGCTGTTAATTAGGTGGAAGTTTCATCTGTTAGTTAATTTCGAAGAACATCAGAATCACTTTGATGAGCTGTTTAATTCACATCTGAAAAGAACCATCTGCCCTTGTTTTCTGCCACTGTGTTAATGCATGACTGCTCCATCAGGTCTATCAGAATGAGAACAGAACATCACAAACAACAGGAACAAGTTTCTGAACACATCAGCACATTTCTTCAACACTGCCTGATGTGATTAGTGCTGGAAAAGTTGTGATTTATTTTATCATACAAGTTCATACATGCAAAAACAAGAAAATTAATCACATACAATAAACAGTGTTATTAAAAAAAAGTGCTCTGATTTGTAATAACTGATCACTTTTTTGAACAGCAGCTGAATTTTAGTAAAATAATACCATTTTCTATTCTACGTGATATATGTCTATTTCCTATTCAAGAATTTATTATTATTATAATTTACTAGTACTACTCATAACAGAACAATCTTTGAAAAATAACAAAAAATACTACAGTAATATTTCATTATTATTATTATTATTCACATTAATATATAGTAATAAAATCAATGCTTTATCTTAACAGGTAAAAGTGAATAAAGTACTAATCAGCACATTTCTTCAGACTGCTTCCAGCAGGTTTTATTTAATTGTAAAAGTTTGCCAAAACAGGACAATCAATCATATAACGTAAACAATTTACCACTTGTGGTCACTGACAGTAATCACTACGGTAGCGTCTTCCATGAATAACCTACACTGAAATCACCCCATATCCCTTACAAAGAATACTGTGCATGGTGGTAAAATGGTGATGGTATTTCAATGAATACCATGGTGTTACCATCATACCATGCTCAAAACTGCAGTATTCCCTGAGACACAGCTGATGAATATTCCTGAGCTCAAACAACACTCACATTGTGCAAAACGGGGAACTTGTGCATCATGGAGCAAAATTCAGCCAAGCAGAGCCAGAAGATAATAACCCTGCTTCTTTTTACAAGTTAAGATCATCACACTCCTCGAATTGACTTCTAATTTGGTACAAAAAAGGATTATGTGAACATAATCTCCCAAAGATTTAGTCACTATGGTTGAATCTTTGAAATCACATACAGTGGGGAAAAAAAAATATTTTATCCCCTGCTGATTTTGTACGTTTGCCCACTGACAAAGAAATTATCAGTCTATAATTTTAATGGTAGGTTTATTTGAACAGTGAGAGACAGAGTAACAACAACAACAAAAAATATAGTTATAAAGTTATAAATTGATTTACATTTTAATGAGTGAAATAAGTATTTGATCCCCTATCAATCAGCCAGATTTCTGGCTCCCAGGTGTCTTTTATACAGGTAAGGAGCTGAGATTAGGAGCACTCTCTTAAAGGGAGTCTCAGTTTGTTACCTGTATAAGAGACATCTGTCCACAGAAGCAATCAATCAATCAGATTCCAAACTCTCCACCATGGCCAAGACCAAAGAGCTGTCCAAGAATGTCAGGGACAAGATTGTAGACCTACACAAGGCTGGAATGGGCTACAAGACCATCGCCAAACAGCTTGGTGAGAAGGTGACAACAGTTGGTGTGATTATTCACAAATGGAAGAAACACAAAATAACTGTCAATCTCCCTCGGACTGGGGCTCCATGCAAGATCTCACCTCGTGGAGTTTCAATGATCATGAGAACGGTGAGGAATCAGCCCTGAACTGCACGGGAGGATCTTGTCAATGATCTCAAGGCACCTGGGACCATAGTCACCAAGAAAACAATTGGTAACACTATGCCATGAAGGACTGAAATCCTGCAGCGGCCGCAAGGTCCCCCTGCTCAAGAAAGCACATGTACAGGCCCTTCTGAAGTTCATCAATGATTCAGAGCAGAACTGGGTGAAAGTGTTGTGGTCAGATGAGACCAAAATCCAGCTCTTTGGCATCAACTCAACTCGCCGTGTTTGGAGGAGGAGGAATGCTGCCTATGACCCCAAGAACACCATCCCCACCGTCAAACATGGAGGTGGAAACATTATGCTTTGGGGGTGTTTTTCTGCTAAGGGGACAGGACAACTGCACCGCATCAAAGGGACGGTGGACGGGGCCATGTACCATCAGGGCCAGGGCATTGAAAATGGGTCGTGGATGGGTATTCCAGGATGACAATGACCCAAAACACACGGCCAAGGCAACAAAGGAGTGGCTCAAGAAGAAGGTCCTGGAGTGGCCTAGCCAGTCTCCAGACCTTACTCCCATAGAAAATCTGTGGAGGGAGCTGAAGGTTCGAGTTTCCAAGAGACAGCCCCGAAACCTTAATGACTTGGAGAGGATCTGCAAAGAGGAGCAGGACAAAATCCCTCCTGAGATGTGTGCAAACCTGGTGGCCAACTACAAGAAACATCTGACATCTGTGATTGCCAACAAGGGTTTTGCCACCAAGTACTAAGTCATGTTTTGCGAAGGGGTCAAATACTTATTTCACTCATTAAAATGCAAATCACTTTATAACTTTTTTTAAATGCGTTTTTCTGGATTTTTTTTGTTTTTATTCCGTCTCTCACTGTTCAAATAAACCTACCATTAAAATTATAGACGGATAATTTCTTTGTCAGTGGGCAAACGTACAAAATCAGCAGGGGATCAAGGCAAGGCAAGTACACATTGTTCATACACAATGGTAATTCAAAGTGCTTTACATAAAAGGAAGTAAAATAATCATAAAAAAATAATCACAACACTAAAACAGGGAACTTAAAAACTTTTAAAATGATTTAGAAATTGATTTAAAATTAATTTAAAACAGTTAAAAATAGAAAATGATTATACATAAAATACAGTGCAATCAGATCTTTTTTTTTTCCCATATGGTAACACTTATATGTGTTATAACACTTATAACACAGTATAGGGACCAATTCTCACTATTACTAGTTGCTTATTAGCATGCCTATTATTAAAATATTGACTGTTTATTAGTACTTATAAAGCACATATTCTGCATGACCATATTCTACAACCCTAATCCTGCCCAATAACTAACTTAACAACTACTATACTAACTATTAGCAAATTGGGAATTTATTGAGGCAAAGGTCATATTTATTGGTTTATTAATGGTGAGAATTGGATCTTAAAATAAAGTGTGATCTAACTTATTTATCAATTAATCAATTAGTAATCCATTTTAAGCAATTACTAGTGAATATTTTTCTTTTTAAAGTGATAGTTCACCCAAAAATGCATTTATTCATCCTCATGTCATTCCAAACCAGTGTTGTTTTAGTATCATAATTTTTAATAATAATAAATAAAAATGATACATTTTTAATAGAGTTTTCATTTTTTTCCATATTTGAATTTTAAAAAGTTTTAGAAATGTTGTGTGTTGTTGTCTTTTTTATGTCTATATACATCTTATTTATTTTTATTTTAGTTGTAGTTTCAGCAAATAGCTGAAATATATTTTTTTATTAAATTTTATAACGTAATGCTATAAAGCATAAAAGTAACAATGTTTTTTGTATGATTTTCAGATTCCAAACCTGTATGAATTCCTTATAGAATAAAGAAGATGTTAAAATACTTTTGTGTTTCACAGTAGAAAGGAACAAACAGGTTAGTAAATGATGAGAGAATTTTGTATTTTTAGGTGAACTATCCCTTTAAGATGTAGATGTAGTGTGACCAAGTCATAATATTCCTTACCATGTTGAAGAGCTCGAGTTTGTTTTTGACATCCATAAGCACAGGGTCCGCACCTCTGACCCTTACTTCTGGATTCTGTCTTTGAGCACGAACTCCATTGCCCACCACTCTTGCAGTATAACTGAGAGAAAGAGAGGGAGAAAGACAAAAACATTAAGAGACCAGCTGTTATTTGCACCATGAAGCCCCATCAGAATTAACTTTTGGTTGAGGTCCCTCGGAAGCTTAAATCGTCAATCTACTGTTTGGCTTTACCATAACATAGACGGCATTCTGTCCTGACAGCTAAGAGGATCAATACGGCCTGGACTTCTAGATCCCCTGCCAGAAATGAGACATTATAAAGTCTAATTGTTGGTGTGTGTGCTGTGGGAAGGGAGGATATATTTGAAAATATTGATGAGACAGAGGGGGAGAAAACACTGCTTTAGAATAATAATTGAGAAGATAGGCTGTAACTGAGGGTTAGAAATGAGGCTAATTAGAGTCTTGCAGAAACCATACAGAAATGTGACTGAACTGCTTACATACTACAAGAACAGGGATGAGAGATCTATTATTAGCAGAGAACATTTTCTAATTGCCAAATGAGAAAGAAGCCTGACAATTCGGAGTCAATGTGAGGTGCATTAAACAAAATTATTTAGTCGGAGGAAAAGTGAATAGTACAGAGAGTAAGAAAATATAGTGGAGATAACAGGAAAGGTTTGAGAATACCTGATGAAGGTGAGACCAAAGGGAGGATTAAAGAGATAAAGATATAAGAAGAGAAAGTCAGAAAGAAAGACAAAGGAGAAGAAAGGATGACCCAAGGAGAATGAGGACAACCTGGAAAAGAAAGCGGAGATGAAGCTGGGGTGCTGGAGCTGACAAACGGATGAGAATAAGGCAGAGTGTGCTTTTTGAGGCACTTCGTGGCTGAAGGTTTGTGTAAAGATTGCTCTTGAAGGTCTATGTTGAGGTTTGTTGTTCTTGAGGGTATTTGTTGAGGACCATTGTTCCTGAAGGTTTGCACTCAGGTCACAGTTGTTATTGAATGAATGAATGAATGAATAATGACTGACTGAATGACTGAATGAATGACTGAATGACTGAATGACTGAATGAATGAATGAATGAATGAATGAATGAATGAATGAATTAAATATTAACTTGGCAACTAACTGAAATAAGGTGAAGTACTAAATGTACTAAAACTGAAATAAAAAAATTAAATAAAGCTAAACAGAATAGTACTGTTATAAACAGCACAAAACAAAACTTCTAAAAAATTTAAATTAAAATTAAAACTGAACATATAAAATTATTAATTACTATAATAGTATATAAACAATAGTAAAACGACACTTGTGGAGGTCTGTTGTTTTGGAGGTTTTAAATAAAGTCTGCTGTTTCTGCAGGTTGGTGGTGAGGTCTGCATTGTTAGTGTTACATAAAACTAGAACTATTTAAATTGAATTTCGGTAATTCAAATAAAAATTAACTAAATATGAATATTAGAAGAAAAGCCTGAAAAAATGGCATTAATAATTAACTACAAAATGTTTAAGCTGAAGCATGAAAATGACAAACTAAATAAATTAATGCTAAAGAGAAATATTAAAAAACTAAACTAATAAAAAATAAAAGCACATAAAATTACTAAAATTAAAATGAAAACAGTAAATATAAAAATAAAAGCTAATTCAATAAAGCAACAGTAAGTACATAAATAATACTAAAATAACAATGGTTGAGGTACACTGTTCCTGAGGATTTGCACAGAGGTACATTGTTCTTGAGAGTTTGCCTTGAAGAATGTTGTTCTTCAAGGTTTGCATTGGTGAAAGTTGTTCTTGAGGGTTTGTTTTGGTTCTGCGGTACATTGTTATTGAGGGTTTGTGTTGAAAAATGATGTTCTTCATGGTTTGCATTGGCGAATGTTATGTATTGGGTTTGCGGTACATTGTTCCTGTGTTGAGGAACGTTGTTCTTGAGGGCATCTGTTGATGAACAATGATCCTGAGGGTTTGTGTTGAGGTGTGTTGAAGCACATTTAGACTTGGCATGATCAGTTTAAAGGTAAACTGAGGCTGCATTTGTACGTTGTTAATTGGGGAGCTGTGTTTGGAGACCAGACTGAGGGATAAAATGAAATGCTGAGTGAGCAGACAGTTATTCCTGGCACCTCTGGGTTCAGCAGCAGTAGCTACTGCACTAATGAAGCGTCCATTCAGGACTGAATTACTGCAATGGACAAGCCACGGGGTGAAAGGAGGAGCAGAACAGAGAGGAGTTATTAGGACAAAAGTGGAGAAGAAAACCAAATGATAAAAAAAGAAGAATTATCAGTTCATAAAGGAAAGTTAACAGCTTCCCTAAAGTCCTAAACACCTGCACACAAAAACAAGCCATCGAATTATAAGAGCAGTATACCTCTTTCTCTCTCTTTTATCATACTGTTCCAAAAAAATTGCCAGTATTATTTCTGAAAGCGTGAATTTTCAACCCACACACTAAAAATACATTATTTCATCACCCAATTCTAAGATGTGATGAGAACACAAACAGAAGAAATACTGTATGCATATGGAGTTGTGCGTGTGACTGTGAACATTAAAGGAATTTTGTGAGAGTGCTCTTTATTAATATTGGATTAGAGCGATAAATATGATTAAAATGATTTCTAATGCATGAAATTAATCAATGTTATGATCTACCAACCACACAAACTAACACTAAAGAGCCTTTCCCAAGGCCACAATGGAGGTTGTTCATGAATCAGCCCTACAACTTACACTTCTACTATGTTGGTATGAGCCATAGCATTAAATAATGTTGCAACAATATTCAGTTTACATTTTGCACAGTGAAAGATTCTGAAGATTAGATTTTGTGTGGGGGGGGGGGGGTCTTTTTTTGGTCCAACCATTAAAGGAACACTCCAATTGTTACCCAGTTACCTAGCTGGGGACTACTTTTAGGCGCTGCGTAATATCATTGCGCCTGCTGCGCTCATGGTACGGCAGCAAAGTTCCTTGATTATTACGCCGGAATGAGAGTATAGTTCCTAACCTTATCGGCCTAGAAAATCACAACTTTTCATTTTCTGTCAGTCTTAGTACACGATGTAACTACAGAAGAGTCAAGTTTTAAATAGGAAAAATATAGAAACTCTTTGGTCATTTTTGAGAGAGATGCTAACGGTCTAATCAGATTCAATGATCTATGCTAAGCTACGCTAAAAGTGCTACCGCCAGACCCGGAGATCGGCTGAATGGATTCGAAAACGGTAAAACTCAACTGTTTAAATCTTGGGGAGTTGGACAATGAGCCTATTTTCAAAAAAAAACATTGGAGTGTTCCTTTAAGTGTGGTGCTTCAATCTTTCTCGGCTCAGAATTGAGTTACTGAGTTGCAAAATAAGCTTCTCAAAGTTTTCCAATAAATCAGTTTCAATGCTATAAACATGTTGCAATCAAAAATCTATTTGATTTCTACATGCATTTATTTTATAAAATTCAGCTGTATCTAATATCACACCTCTCACACTCATGTCTCGTTTGATTATTGTCTTTTACAGCTATACTTGTACTTTGATACAATACCATCTTGTGAAGGACAGACTGATGTACCAGCTCTCACTAAAGATATCCGAAAGACTAAATGAGTTGCCTCATACTCCCAACTGAAGATCACCAATCATATACACAGGCAATCTTTTGCTGCTTTAATATGATGTCTCATAGAGAAAGGCTCACACTCTCTTTCTCTTAATGATGGTGCACTAAAGCCTATAATCCCTGGGCGTAACCCAGAGGAGAGAGATAGAAGAGCAAGAATCTTACTGAACACTATTGATTCAACAACTAGCATTTGCTCTAGTCTGGACATCCTTTATTTCAGGATCAGTCTGCATTACTGTAATCTGCTCTCTCTCTCAGAAAGATAAGTATGAAGAGATTGTGTTAATAGAGGCCAGCCACTGTTCAGCAGCCTTTCACATTTGTTTCTCCAAAGAGAGTTAAAAAAATCTTCAATAAAGTGTTATATGTGAACTAAACCAATTGCAACATTCCATTTCATTTGACGCTAAAAAGTATTTAAGAATCATAGAAAAAAAAAGTGTATTTCATGTTTTTATGTAATAGCCTATATATTAAAAATATATAGTAAACAAAAAAAATAATAAATAAATGCACCTAAATGAACATACACTTTGGTGACTGCAAACCTAACTGAAATAAAAATAAATATTCACAAAAATCTATTTTAGCTTTATGGTACAAAAACCAAAAACATTGAAAGCTTTAACCTGGCTGCATTAATCATGAACATGCTACTGGATGGTGATAAAGCTAAGCAGCCCTAAGAGAGTAAATGTTGTTAAACATTTCATTAAAATCGTCAGCCCTGAAATACTAAAACTAAAAACTAAATAAACTGAAAAAAATAAAACTGAATCAAAACTAGAAAATGCCAAAGAAACTAAAAATAACAAAACAAAAATTTATGAAAACTAAACAAATGGAAAACTCAAACACAATCTAATAAACATAAACAGCTCAGACAGCCCTATATACAGAATAAACATACTCAACGATGCAAATAAAGACCAACTTTGAATAAAACTGCAAAAAATAAACACATAAAAAGCAACTCTGACAGGATGCAGTCTCGTTCCCAGCATGAAGCAACTCAGCGTTGCAAACATCCTATAATCACTGCACTCCCAGAGTTTCATGGAAACAGAGATGATTCCAAAAGCTTTGAAAATTAATGATGGTTGAGCATGAAATGCACATGTAAATGCTTCTGGTCATAAGGGAAAAAATCTGAAACATGCAAAACAGAAGCTAACAATTTTGGGAATTGTGTTAAAGATTAACTGATTCAAAAATGTTCTTAAAGCTTCGTTCAGACGGTCAGCCCAAATCCAATTTTGTGCATATCCAGAAGGAATCTGATTTGAATAACTGACTGTCCACACAGCATATCGCAACTGTTCATATCCGATTTGTGTGTCCATAAACGCTCTTTCGTTTTTACTGAATGTGCATTGGTTTCTATGGTAATGCCGTTACGTTGTTATGCCTACGCTAAAAACAACAGTAACAGCAACAAAAACAACAGTAACAGCAATACAGTTTGCAATACAGATGTCTTACCGTCGCGGTTGTGCGTATTATTATATTTCGTCTTGTGAGGCAGTGGGAGACATGCAGGAAGCTTGAATATGCGGCTTTATTCCGTGCTGTCGTCTCCGCTATTTTCCTTCTTTTTTTTTTTTTGTCTTCGCTACTTTCAAAACACAAAGAGGTGCGTGTACTAGCGGTATATTGTTTTTTCCCGCTTGACTTGCACTTCGCAACGACACAAGCTTGTTTCTGCAAAGATGTTCAGCATGTTTGACGTCTGACGTGTTTACGTATTACGTGGTGTGAAGATGTGAAAAAGCAACGCTAAATCCGATCTGACCGTCCAGACTGAAACGGATTTCCAGAAATGCGATTTGAATAGGATTCCAAACCACATACGAATGTAGCTCGAAACAGATTTGCACAAATCGGATTTCATGTAGTTCGTTGCCGTTCAGATCTAAATATGATCGGATTTCAATCGGATTTGCACAAAAATCGGATTTGGGCTGACTGTCTGAATGAGGCTTTAAATCCTTATGATACCATAGAAGAATATTCTTTTTTTGTTTTTAATAGGGATGCTCCGATCAGGATTTTTGCAGCTGATACAGAGTACCGATTTCTTGTCATGGTGATCGGCTGATACTAATGCTGATTCTGATGCTTCAAGGCAAGCTTTATATAACATTGTAATAATGTTATATAAATAAATCACAAAAATTATTCCTTATACAGTGAACATTTTAATATGCCTTTAAAATTGGGTTTATGCATAACATTATGTATATCAGGATACTTAATATAAGACAAATCTAAATACAAACAAAATGGAGCAGTCTGATGCAACCCGGTTTATTTAAACATTATCCAATAGTAAACTGTGGAGGACAAAATAAACATTTAATCTCCTAAGATTGAGAAGTCTGATGTAACTTAAACATTGTACAATACAAGTCTGAGCAGAACAAAATTAATAATAAAAAAAAAACATTTAAACTCCTAAAATAACTAATTGGAGTATTTTGATGCAACTCATTAGGTTTAATTTAACATTGGACAAAATAAATAGAAACATTTAAACTCCAACATTTAACAAGTCTGGTGTAACTCAAAAGGTTTAATGCTGTCCAATATAAGACTGAAGAGGAAAAAAAAAAATGAAACATTTAAACTACTGAAAGAACAAAACAGTTCGATCACAGTTATAGCCACTGGCGCTACGGATAAACCGCGGGTCGGGTAATAAAAAAATGCATTCTGATTATTTGCGGGTGGATAAAATAAATCATAAATTATGCAAATATTAACTACATTTTTTTAGGCCTGTGTGTGTTCGGCTGATCGGGAAGTTTCACAGAAACGGTGACATTCCAGATAGAGTAGACTTGTGCAGTGATGCGCAGATCAGCTCTAACGTCACTAACGTCCATTCATCATATCATCATGCAAAACATACACGATAAATGGCAAATTTTTCATTGTTTCTCGAAAAGTCATAGCATTTCCACACCAGCGACATGACTGCTGCGCCAAATTATTTATGTCCCCACGCATCATGTACGTTCTCACGCGTTGGCGTCATCAAATTGCAATCGGTTCGTGAGATCGGCCAAGTGTAGTGAGTACCGATCGAGTCATAAAATGTGATTATCGGCCGATACCGATCTCCAGCTGACCGATTGGAGCATCCCTAGTCTTTAGAAAACCAGGAGAATTCAAATTTTGTTTTAACAGATTCCAGGGGCCGGTTGCACCAGCTGTACGTAAGTTACAACTTAGCCTAGTTTTGACGTAAATGGGCACTAAGTTACAACTTACGCACTACTAAATATTTGTTTGTTGCACCATTACACTTAGCTGAAGTGTAACTCTACGTTTAAACTAAATATTTACGGAAGCGTCTTGTCAGGAGTAACGGTTGGAATAAAATAGCAGACTGAGTGAACTGCATCAATATGCTCTTCTTTTACCTGACAACCTTCAATCATTTAGTCATATATGATGCTGCTGACATTTACACTCACGTACATATTAATAGAGAGAGAATATGTGAATAAACGTACTTTGTTTTTTTAGCGCGTCTTCAACACTCCATCTACAGCGCGCATCTGTGCGCTTCGCTCTGTGTTGCACATGTCAGATGAAATAATAAACAAATGGCATTTCTTATGTTTTTTTTTTCTTTCAGTATTTATTGATACTTATTTCAATTACAGTTTCTGAATGTTATTTACATATAAAATAGCTTACATATAGACTAATGTTATTAATGTATCGTTTTTAATGGAAACTTGTTTTTTACCGTTACTATACACGAGGCAAAAGAAGTTAGAATGAAGGATAAATTAAAATTCATAGCATTTAATCAAGTTCTGCTCGCGTATTTGAAGGTTTCTATTGGATGATTTAGGGTAAACGTCATATTATGCGACTACGCGTTACTTTACGAAGAGCTTACGAATTACTAGCTACGTCCTGCCTTACGAACAACTGGTGCAACCAAATAATGTATAGATTTAGTTACAAACTAGCTAGTAGTTACTAAGCTTCTAGTGTGGACTTTAACATCAAAAAAAAAATTTTTTTAAACACCAAAAAACTAAACGACCAACTCAGTAATCTTATAGTGAAAAGCTGCAAAGACCCATTAAAAACCCATTAAGAGTGTAGAACTTCATCTTCTCATATGTTTTAAAGAAAAACAAACCAAAAAAATAAAAAATAAACTGTAAAAAAATTGTCCCAACGTGACAGAGTATTTGTGGGAGAGAGGGAAGAAAAAAAAGAAACAAGATCTTAGATTGCAAACAGCAGAGCTGCTCTGTAATTAATGGGGCGGCAGAGAGTGAATGAGAACCACTAGAATGTGCAAATCTGATCTGGATAAATTAGAGGTTTGGAGCGCGATAAACTGGCAGAGAGAGTCATGACACAGACATGGAAATTACAAGCTCGGAGTTCTCTAACTTTCTCAGAATACGCCGCTCCGCTGCCTGTGGAACGGACAGCTCTATTGTCCTCCATACATCTTTCTCAGAACAGAGACACAATGGCAGCCTGCCTGCATGAGGACAAACCAGACAGAAAACAGCAATCAGACACCGCTGAGGATGAGCTGCTTTGAAAGGATTTGTGCTTGACAGAGGGTGTCATTCATCTGAAGTGAGATGTCAAAGCCAAGTCTTGAGACCAGAATAAAGAATCAATTCATCCACCTTTTTCATTTAACTAAAATGAAACCAACCGTCCACCCATCTATCCATCTAATCATCTATGCATCTATCCATTCATCTGTCCATCTATTATCTAACTAACCATCTATCCAACCAAACAAACATTTATCTATCCATTCATTATCAGCCCATCAATTATCTACTGTATCTATATCTAACCATCTATCCATCCATCTACCTATAACCAACCCATCCAACTAACCATTCTATCTCTCCATCCATCCATCCATCCGTCTAACCAACTATCTATCCATTCATCCATCCATCTATCTATCCATCTGTCTAACCAACCAACTATCTATCCATCCATCCATCCATCCATCCATCCATCCATCTATCTATCTATCTAACATCTACACATCTGTCTAACCAACCATCTATATATCCATTCATCTTTGTAGCCTATCTATCATCAATCTATATCTATCCATCTCTTATCTATCTATCTATCTATCTATCTATCTATATCTAATAATTTTCCATACCATATTTTTATTTCAAGAAAATGTACAAACATAGCTTCTTAGCCTAAGGTTCAACTGAAATAGCATCTAGCCAATATGTCGAGACAGGTAGTTTTACATAAGTACTGAACTATAAAAACACAAGTCATGCATCTCAGATAAATATACGATCATTAGAACAATTATTGTTACCAAGAATCCCAATTAAAAGACTTGAAGCCTCAGTTTTGTTTTGGCCGGCGACATGCACTGATCTCAGCCTGCGGCACAAAGTTAGCTGGCAGTCTGCTAATGACTCGGTCATTGTGTTATTTAATGTGCCCATCTGGTTACTGGAAGGTTGTTTGGATCCAATCTTTTGTGCCTTGCCCAGACTCACAGAGAAAACTAAAAGACATTAGATGAGTTCACCTGTGGACCACCAGTCTCTGATGAAGAAAAACAGGGAAGATAACCCAACAGGATCAGGAAATGTTTTAATTAAAAAGTGTCCATAAATAACACTTTAGACACAGAGACAGACCTGCAGGCAGTGCCAAACACACATCTGCGCTGAGAACGGATGCCAATCAATACAGACAGGAGACGTGCCAAATAAAATGAGACATACAATGCTTAAAATAGACAGAGATGTGAAGAGAAGGAATCCTATAGAGATGGAAAGATCAGGGAGTGTGAGAGGATGAGCAAATGGTGGAGATGAACCACAGAACTGAGCCCAAGCCAAGCCTGCTGCCCCGAGGGATGATGGGAAAGCAGACTGTGGCTGCCAGTGGCAGGGACAGATGCCCATGTGGCCAACAGCTGCATCGTGTGTGTGTGTGTGTGTGTGTGTCTCAAGAGAAAAGGATATGGCACTGAGGTCAGTCCAACACACACACACACGACTCAAAGCGTCAATGTTTCCGCATTGAACAGCAGCAGATATGCGTGTTGTGAGATATTGAGTACAATATCAATAACTCTCTCCATTAATGTTATGCAAAAGGGTGTACACACACACACACTGAGCATGACGGGATAAAAAAGAAAGAGAAAGGGTGACTGAAGGGTGGAGAGTGTATCTGAGGTAAGATAAGGCTGATTCGGTCTGTTATTATCTGTGTTGGGGCTCGTTACAAGTCGCCCTCCACAGACCAGGCTTATTCGGTTGGGCCAGTCTCTTAAACATGGTCACCAGCTCTGCCTGGTCACTGTTAAAGCCTCTTCCCTGAAGCATAAAGCGAGAAACCAACACACACTCACACTAAAGCCTGTCCGAGTGTGTGTGACGACCCTGCGAATGTGGCATTAATTGGTCAGCGGTGACGCCCCATGCAGAGAACATCCTGTTCTTTGAACTCGTCCTGGTGTTTTTAACGTCTCTCCCACTTTCACTGTTTCCCTCATAATGCTGCACAGGTCAGCGGCACACAGCAGTCAATGAGCTCCAGATAACACTGTAATGAGGGTGAGTGTGTGTGGAGGTGAAAATCCACTGAGATGTGTTCTCAATTATTTCGGAAGCGAAACCCGGACCTCCCATTTGCGGGCTGACACACACCATCACACACACACACGCGTATACTGTACACACACTAATCATTTAGATGCAGCGGATGATGTCACTGCCTGAGATTGCATCTCTCCCGTTCTATCTATAGTCATTCTGAGGCACTATTTCCAGCACTGGATTTAAAACACATTCCTGAGAATGCATGGACAAAGCTAGGGGACATTTAAACTCGACTCTCTACAGCAAGAGATGGATTGAACTGATGCATTGAAATGATCAAAAGTCATAGCAAAAACATTTATAATGTTGCAAAAGGTTTAATATTTTCCATTGAAAGCTGCAAATGAGCATATTAGAATGATTTCTGAAGGACATTGAAAACTGGAGCAATGATGCTGAAAATTAAGCTTTGCCATCACATGATTAAATCATTATTTTTAAAATATTATTTATCTATTACATCATTTTAAATTGTAATATTATTTTACAATTTATTGTACTTTTGATCAAATAAATGCAGCCTTGAAGAGCATAAGAGACAATCTGGCAAATTGCTAAATGTTAAATAGCTTTTTTTCCAGTCATACAGTAAAAGCATCTTTATTTTAGGCAGCACAATCAACAGTGTCTGATTCATGGCATACATTTTTTTTTTTTTTTTTTACAAATGTAATACGTCAGTTAGGGGCATACTATCGTATTTGAGTATACATACTATATATTTCAGAATTAGTACGCTATTCTAAACATATATCTGTCTATTGCATGGAAGAGCATGAGCTGCAAAGAGAACTATTCTTTTTACTGCCCCCTATTGAAGTGAACAACTATTACACTCAAACCATTTCACGCTTTAGTTCTTTCTTCAGATAAAGAAAAAAAAGGATCAGTTAAGACTCGATAAACAACTTTAGAATGTGTTTTCAGACATTACACACTCACAAAAAATGTTACAAACACACTTATGTAAGAGCTATTGTCTCCACATCTAAATTACAATGTTATCAGATAGAACACTGGAAAAACACAAACCAGAAACAGTCCACTGTACTATATAAGTAATCATTTTCACTGTGCTCCAGCTAAACCGTCCAAGTACAGATGGTATATTGGTACTTTAGTAAATCAATCACTCTAAAACAAAACAATAGAAGTCTTTGTAATGCTTACATACATTATTAAGGTAGCTCTCTATCTCTTCCCCAGCGGGCTTTCCATCAACGTCATGCAGATCAATAACAAACTATCAATGCACGCAGTCGATTTGAATGCAAATGTATCTGTACAGTGAAAACTAGCTTTAGTACAGAGTAAATTCCTTGTCAACAAAAACCCACTGAATATCCATGACATTTTCAAGTGCATTTACACCTCAACATGTTCATTGCTTTGCAATTTATTTGCAGAAGCAGAAATGATGACAGAGAAACCGAATGCCATTTTGTATGACTGTGTCCTTTCGTAACAACAGGCCAGATGTGCACAGCTTGTGCCAGCATCAAAGTGATGCCAGTGGCTTCAAGCTGGCACTGGCTGATGCCAGACGCTGAGTGGCGAAAATGTTATGACTGAAGGCAAATTTGGCAGAGAGCCGCTGAATTAAACACATGGACATATGCATGCCTCCTAACACCTCTCAAGTTCAGAACCATCTGTCTTGGGCAACAACGAACAGGTCAGACACACATGCCAGACAAAAACAAACTCAAACACACACGTGTAATCTGAGGTTTCAGAAATTGGTTAGCTAAACAACCGCTAGAACAGCACAGGTGCTGTTTGTCAGGTAACAAAAAACTTAGTTATTTACTTTAGTTATTATTTCTTAAAAGAAGCATTTATTCTTATTGTGAAGAATATTGTAATAATCTAAAGAACCGTTTTCCACTGCAAAGGACCTTTAGTGCAATGGAAAGGTTCCATAGATGTTAAAGTTTCTTCATGGAACCATAAATGCCAATACAGAACCTTTATTTTTAAAATTGTGGGTCCAAAAAAAGAACCTGGTGTCTTTAGCATGGGCACCAAGCCACAACATATCACAAATAAATATTGCAAGACCACAACTCCAACAAATATTTAAAATATTAACCTTTCTCAGTGCTCTGTGTAACAGTCATATCCTGCCATCTAGTGGTAATAATTTTATTGCAAAGTTTTCCAGAAAGCGTCACCAGTAAAAGACATCAAGATGCACTGACAGGTGTGAGGATGTAAACACATTCAGGATGATACAAAGAAGAGAAATGGAGAACGAGAGAAAGCCACTATATATGCAAACATTATATATTATTGTATATTATGTAAATAATAAAAATAATAAACTACTCTTTACACTTCCCTTAAAAATGTTGGGGTCAGTAAGATTTTTAAAAGAAAGAAAATAATACTTTTATTCAGTAAGGATGCAATTAATTGATCAAAACTGATAGTAAATACATTTATGTTTAATATATATATATATATATATATATATATATATATATATATATAACACATATATACATACTGTATATACATGCATACATACATATATATAACTGCTGTTCTTTTGAACTTTCAACAATCCTGAAAAAAAAAGTCATAGTTTCCACAGAGTATTAAGCAGCACAACTGTTTTCAACATTGAAAATAATAAGAAATGTTTCTTGAGCACCACATTTTGAAGGATCATGTGACACTTGAAGACTGGAGTAATGATGCTGAAAATACAGCTTTAACTCAGAGGAATAAATTATATTTTAAAATCTATTAAAATAGAGAACAATAATTTTAATTTGTAATATTTATCAATTAATAATTAATAATAATTAGTTACATTTATATAGCGCTTTTCAAGGCACTCAAAGCGCTTTACACACAAGGGGGAATCTCCTCATCCACCACCATTGTGCAGCATCCACCTGGATGATGCGACGGCAGCCATATTGCGCCAGAACGCCCACAACTCACCAACCAGCTTACTGGTGGAGAGGAGACAGAGAGATGAAGTCAGTCAGTGTATGGGGATGATTAGGAGGCCATGGTGGTCAGAGGCCAATGGGCAAATTTGGCCGGGATGCCGGGGTTACACCCCTACTCTTTTTCGAAGGACATCCTGGGATTTTTAATGAGCACAGAGAGTCAGGACCTCGGTTTAACGTCTCATCCGAAAGGACAGTGCTTTTTACAGTATAGTGTCCCCGTCACTATACTGGGGTGTTAGGACCTACACAGACCACAGGGTGAGCAGCCCCTGCTGGTCTCACTAACACCTCTTCCAGCAGCAACCTAGTTTTCCCAGGAGGTCTCCCATCCAGGTACTGACCAGGCTCAACCCTGCTTAGCTTCAGTGGGTAACCAGTCTTGGGCTGCAGGGTGATATGGCTGCTGGCATGTACTCCTTTTGTACTATTCCAGTGATTTATCAAATAAATGCAGCCTTAGTAAGGGTAAGAGACTTCTTCTAATGGTAATGTATGTATATACTGTAATGTAATAAGATACGAAAGTGTTTGAATTTATTTATTTATTTTTTTTTTTTTAATTCAGTAATGTCCAAACCCTTTTTGGAGTCTATTTTTTAGCCTGTGGATGGCAGCATAGGCTCTTCTTTCAGGTTTACGGACACTCAATTCCCAGCAGCAGACGACATGCTAGTTATAACTGCAATAAAGAGCAGTCCTACACAGAATAAGTCTATTAAAAGTTTATTTACAAAATTAATGAAAGGCTTGGTGGCACATTTTAAGTTAGATTCTACACAGCAGCCAAACTACTTTCACAGTCAGTGGGATTGACAATATTTACTGACAATTATGACTTTCAAACCATTCAAACAACAGCAGCTTGAATATTGTCCAAATTAACCAATAACTGATGTCAAGCACTTTTCTATTCTTGAGATAATGTCTGTAACCATAGAGACAGTGAATAAAGATTGCAACTTCTGTAACACAAGGAAATCTGATCACAACTGACATTGTGTCATTTAATGAACTATTCCAGTCAAGGAGTGGATTCATTTGGCAAATCCTAACTGACCGAGAGCTATAATTTTTGCATTTTTAAATCAATTTGTTCCTCTCTTTTGTAAACCGAGCTTCTTGGTTGAACAGGTGTCCCTCTGTTATCTCAGTTCTGAAACAAGTACAACCAGCACAAAAGACACAAACTCGCTCTCAGACTCCTGTTTGTCTCACAGTTAAGAGAAATACACACCCACACTTCCAGAGAGAAACTTTAACACTTAAACAGATGGCACTGACAACACAAGCATTTAAAGAGCCCATCATTTTGAGCCTTTAAACTAGAGTTGTGTGATTTGTAGTCTATGTGTGTGATCTTTAAAACCATCTGTATATAACAAAAGGTAGCTGCTCTGTTCTAGGTCGACTCTTATACTGTTGACAGTGACTGGTGGACAATTTGGGCACAAACCCATTATGGTGGTGACTGTATGTAATGGATGTTGTGTTAAAAATAGAACTATAAAAAAAATACAAGAGATACAGAATACAGGATCCACATGCAGGGAGGAAATAGTGCAACAAAATTAACAAAATTGAAACATTTTATTAGCTATTAGTTTTAAACACATTCCCTGCAATTATGTCAAAACCTAGTTACTAAATGAGGCTAAGAACATTCATGAATTCTAATATCAGCACCAAGACTTTAAGAATCTGGTCTGCTGAAGATCATCCAATAATTCTTGAATTTGTTAAGATGAAGTGATGCGTGTTAGTGTGTTGTGGTAATTGTGGGAAAGGCAGTTCACAGAATTCATTTAATTGATTTCAGGTCTGGAAAATCCCCTCCAGGACATGTGGTTTACTGCATGTATTGTGGATAATGGGGTCATACATGTTATAATCCTTTTTTTTTTATGCAGTTACCAACAGAAAAACTGAAGAAGCTATAAATCTAACCATAGGCTTTTCCTACGATGCAAAAGCATGGTATATACACACATATATGCATATGCATACATACAAATCTTGAGAACCTTCTCTTTGATCCAAACAGAGAGAATGTGGTTTCAAGATTACAAGGCCACACACCATTCAGAAACTTCTGTTCATGTGAGTGACTGAACATAAACTCTGAGAATAACAGGACACGCATGACGAATGCCACATGGAGCTCACACAGACAGCTGGCTGCACTTACAGGCAGGTGCACACCCAAATATCCCCACCTCTAGTTATACCTTAGTCCAGGGGTTTTCAGACTGGGCAGCCAAAAAAAAAAAAAAAAAAAATTCATGAATACAATTATAAAAATAAATAATAATAAAATACATTAAAAAACAAAAACAAATTAAATAATAAATTCTAAATAATAATAATAATAATAATAACAACAACAACATAAATATAATGTAAAAAATTATATTTAGAAAAAAAATGAGAGAAGTGTTTGCTCAAGCAAAAGTCACTGCCACGATGGTGGGTGTTATGGGACGTTGCCAGTTATAAAATAGTGATGTTTGCCTTAGCAAGTGCCATTAAATGCACTCCCGGGAAGAGAAACTGAAGACTGCTTTCGAAGTGCATTCTGTGTATGTGATAATCTCAAATCCCTGTAAGTGCGTGTGTGTGAAAGATCTGCTCTGCTCCACTAAATCCTCAGAGAGAGAAAAGAGTCACGTTCGGTCTGCCATCGCTAATTATTAGGGATAAATGGAGGCGTGCAGGAAGGAGGACAGACCCATGGAGTATCCTGAGAGTTGTAACTCTTGTAAAATAAAGGAACGTGTCATCGGATGGTAAGACGGGGCGGCAGGGTAGTGTTTCTGGAGCCCATCTGGTGGATGGTGTGTGTGTGTGTTGGGGTGAAGCTGTCTGGAGAAAGATTCAGGCTTATGCAGACGGTGAGACGACACCAGTGTTTGAGTCATACAAAGCAGGGCGGAGGTGGAGGTCAAGGACACCGCTGGGACGGGCCTTTCATTTACCCTGCGAAAACAAATATGAGCTTTTGTTTCATAACGTCTCTTCTACCACTCTATCCTCCCTTGATTTGCTATTTTCCCCTCACCTCCTAGCTGAAAAGACCTGCTGTGTTTAAGATGCTGGAGGCCAGCATAGGATGCTGGTGCCCTCACGAGGCTTCTTAACTAGTTTCATCAGTACAGCTACTTTTCAACATGCTTCACTTACTAAATTAGCTGTGAGGAAGGAGACAACAGTGGGGGGAAAAAAGAGAGAATAATCTTGTTGAAATGACCAATTTAGACTACCATTGAATGGAAAGCTAGTGTGCCCATCAGGCTGATTTGCTTCATTAGCTGCGATGAGAAAGAAAGGGAAGAGAAACCTAGCCTTAACTAGTATTACAAAATATGCTGGTATTCCATCAAGCTTCTTAGCTTATCCAAGAAGGTACCTTGTTGGACATCAAGATATGTTGGTTATTTCAGATGCTGCTCCCCAACACATGATGATGGTGTGTCAGTGTTCTCACCAGGCTAGTTAACTAGCTTAATATTGATTAACCTGAAGGAAAAGAGGAACAAGAAAGTTGATGGTATCCCACCAAGCCCCTTAACTAGTTTAAATAGTTACCTAAATAGTACCTTGTTGGTCATCAACATGTTGGTTTTTAGGCCCCAAAATGTGATGATATTCTGCCGGTGTTCTCACCAACCTTGTTAACTTTCCATAACATGAGTTATGGAAAGGAGGTAAGGAAAAACAAGAAAAGGAGGATATTGAATTAAATTACTTGTTGAACTGGTTGGTTTAGACAACTATTGAACAGAAAGACAATAGTTATGTTGAAATGAAACTTATTCTAGACTAGCATTACACAAGAAGTTGGTATCCCACCTGGCTTCATAACTAGGTTAACCAGGAAGGTACTTTGTTGGTTATGAACATATGCTGTTGTTGTTTTTTTATTCTGAACAACATGATGGCGTGTCAATGTCCTCACCACGCTTGTTAACTAACTTAATTTAATCTTAATCAACCTCGAAGAAAAGATGAATAAGAAAAAGAAGAGAGGAGAAAAAAAGAGAAAGATTTATTGATGAAATTACCAGATTAGACCACTGTTGAACAAAGCTAATGCCCCTATCAGGCCTCTTAACTAGCATAACCAGCAAGGATGCCTTGATCAATCAGTCAAGGTAACCATCTAAATTTTGCTTTACTAGCTGTGATGATAAAGGAAAGAGAAGTGAAGGGAAAAAGAAGACTGTCATGTTGAAATTACCAGTTTAGTCTTGACTTGTATTACACAAGCCGATGATATCCCACCAGGCTTCTTAACTATCTTAACCAGGAATGTACCTTGTTGGTCATCAACATATGTTGGTTTTTGGACCATGCGATGTTGTTGAGCCGTTGTTTTCACCAGGCTTGTTAACCAGCTTAACTTGCATGACTATTTGTTTTACCAACTACATGAGTTTTGGAAAGGAAGAAAAGGAGGAGAAAAGTGAATTAGATTTCTTGGTGACAACTATGCTGACAACTATTTAACAGAAAGACAATAGTTTTGTTGAAATGACTAACTTAAGTCTAGACTAGCATTACACAAGATGTTGGTATCCCACCTGGCTTCCTAACTACATTAACCAGGAAGGTACCTTGATGATGTTTTTTTTTTATTCTGGACCCCAAAACATGACGATGGTGTGTCAGTGTCATCACCATGCTGGCTAACTAGCTTAACCAGCATGTCTACCTTTATCAACCTGCTTCACCAGCTTAACGTGGCTTAACATTAGCTTTGAAAAGATGGGGAGAATAGAGAAAGCAAGCAGAAGAGGAGATAAAACAGTAAAGAAAGACAATTCTAGGTGAAACAACCAACTTAGATAAGCAATATACAAAACGTATTGACTAGCTTAACTAGTAACCTCTTTAGTCACCAGCAAATGTTGTACTTTGGTAGCTGCTTTCCCCCATTAGAAAATTTTGTTCCTAACAGGCTTTTTAAAAAGTTTAACTAAGATGACCGTAGTCAACCAGCTTCAAGTTCAACTTGTGACACCAGCACCAAACCAGAATAAAACTGGACATTCATACTGCTCTAAGCTGGTCTTTTCAGCAAAACTATCATACTTTTCTCCACTATCCTCTTATTCTTTCTTTCCCATCTCCTCAATCTAATAAAGTGAGCACAAGCAGGAACAGGAAGCGTCTTTAAGGTCAGCGCTCCAGAGGAGGCCTGCGAGTTTGTCCCAGAGAGATGCTCCACTCTCAGGGCCTGCACCTCTGGCTCTCTGATCTGCCCACGGGGAGAGTGTCAGAAAACTGATCCCTTTCATCTCCTCCGGGGCTCCCTTCTGATCCCCGTCTCTCGTATTTATTTGATTTCCAAGATGCTGTTTGATGACTCAGAGTCTCTGCCGTCCAGTTCACTGTTTGCTGTTCATCTCGCTCTTTTCTCACCATATCATCACTCCTTTGATTCATAGCTACGCTGTTCTGAGCGAAAGGCGAGAGCTCCATGTGACTTAGCTAGAAAAGTGGACTAGATGATGTAATGCGGTTGAATTTATTGGTCCATTGTCTTGAAAAATGAATGGGGGAAATTGTAATGCTCAACATGGTGGCTATGGGAAACAAAGTAGAAAAAGAGTTTCTAAGAGATCTAACCTAAAAAAATTCCTTCATCAGAAGAACCACTGCAAGTGGGGGGCCAGCACTATGCGGGGGACCCTCATGACATTGTGAGCCTGTTTAGAGCTGTTTTACACTGCACAGAAGCCACATCTAAGCTGCAAATATACTGGCAGCATAAATATATTTACTTGGATTCACAACAATGGGAAACATGCAAACTAAGGCTGATATTGAATTGATACTGAAAGATTTTAGAAGAGAGCTCCAATTATACAACTAGTCTTATTAAAGAATTAAAGTGTCAATTTCTTAAAAAGCAAACAAAATTCTTACTGATCCCAAATAATGTTTATTGTTCATGGTACACTTTAACAAAGTGAACCTTATTGTAAATTCTACTAATAAATTAACTAATCAACACTTAACCATGTTGTTAACTATGCATTAAATTGAGTAAAGACTTTCATAATTTTACAAAAGATACAACCCGAATTCCTGAATGTTTTGAATTAAAACTAAAAGAATTTCAAATCACATGAGCCACTATTTTATTCACAGTAGAACATAGATAACATAACAAATGTCTGAACTGAGGAATTTTACAATTTTATGCACAAAATGAGTTAATTTCAAATTTGATGCCTGCTACAGGTCTCAAAATAGTTGGGACGGGGGCATGTTTACCATGGTGTAGCATCTCCTCTTCTTTTCAAAACAGTTTGAAGACGTCAGGGCATCGAGGTTATGAGTTTCTGGAGTTTTGGTGTTGGAATGTATGTGTATGTGTATATTGCACATTGTCATCTGTATAAGTCTGTAAGTATGTAATGGTACTGTCTATATGTTAATTGTTTCTGCACTGTCTGGAGCACGCTCTCAAGAATTTCACTCATCAAGGCACATGTGCTGTGATGATGTGACAATAAACGTGATTTGATTTGATTTGAATTTGGTCCCATTCTTGCCTGATATAGGTTTCCAGCTGCTGAAGAGTTTGTGGTCGTCTTTTTCGTTTAATGATGCGCCAAATGTTCTCTATAGGTGAAAGATCTGGACTGAAGAAGCCATGCTGTTGTAATAGCTGCAGTATGTGGTTTTGCATTGTCCTGCTGAAATAGATGTCATCTGGAGGGGAGCATATGTTGCTCTAAAACCTTTATATACCTTTCAGCATTCATAGTGCCTTCCAAATCATTCCCCCCCATACCATCAGAGATGCTGTCTTTTGAACTGAACACTGATAACATGTTGGAAGGTCACTCTCCTCTTTAGCCCGGAGGACACGGCGTCCATGATTTCCAACAAGAATCTCAAATTTGGACTCGTCTGACCATAGAACACTTTTCCACTTTGAAACAGTCCATTTTAAATGAGCCTTGGTCCACAGGACACGACGGCGCTTCTGGACCATGTTCACATATGGCTTCCTTTTTGCATGATAGAGCTTTAGTTGGCATCTGCAGATGGCACGGCAGATTGGGTTTACCGACAGTGGTTTCTGGAAGTATTCCTGGGCCCATTTAGTAATGTCAATGACAGAATCATGCCGATGAGTGATGCAGTGTCATTTGAGGGCCCGAAGACCACGGGCATCCAACAAAAGTCTTCGGCCTTGTCCCTTACGCACAGAGATTTATCCAGTTTATCTGAATCTTTTGATGATGTTATGCACTGTAGATGATGTTTGAAAATATTTTGCAATTTGACGTTGAGGAACGTTGTTTTTAAAGTATTCCACAATCTTTTTGCACACTCTTTCACAGATTGGAGAGCCTCTGCCCATCTTTACTTCTGAAGACATCCATTTTATAGCTAATCATGTTACAGACCTGATGTCAGTTAACTTAATTAGTTGCTAGATGTTCTCCCAGCCAAATCTTTTCAAAATGTCTTGCTTTTTCAGCCCTTTGTTGCCCCCGTGCCAACTTTTTTGAGACCTGTAGCAGGCAGTTTAGTGGATAAAGGTGTAAAATTTATCCGTTTAAACATTTGTTATGTTCTCTATGTTCTATAGTGAATAAAATATTGGCTCATGTGATTTTAAAGTCTTTTAGTTTATTTTATTCAAATTTAAAAAAATGTCTCAACATTTCCAGAATTCAGGTTGTAACTATTTCAAATAAATGTTGTTCTTTTGAACCTTCTATTTATAAAAGAATCCTGAAAAAAAATGTAACATGGTTTTTATAAAAGTTTTCAGCATTGATAAAAAATGTTTCTTGAGAAGCAAATCAGCATAATAAAATGCTTTCTGAAGGATCATTTGACTCCGAAGACAATGATGAAAATACAGCTTTGCCATCACCAGCATAAAACACATTTTAAAACATTCAAATAGAAAACTGTTGTTTAAAATTGTAATATTTCATAACATTATAGCTTTACGGTATTTTTGATAAATGCAGCCTTAAGAGGACTTCTTTTAAAAACATTTAAAAAAAAACCTTACCAGCCCCAAACTTGTTAATTTGTGGTTGCACAAATTAAAATGTAAAAATGTATTAATATATATAAAATAAACCTAATTAACAAATTTTGCAAAGTACTGTTCATCGTGTTACCTGAAGCATTATCTAATGTTAATACATTGAACTTCATGGTAAAATGATACTGAAATATTTCAGCGTGGAAAAGGACACATGGCAAGTTGGCAAAAAAAATTATAATAAAAAAATAAATAATAATAATAATAAACCCTCAACCTTAAACAGCTAGACCAGTACCTACATAATCCAGCCTGGAAAAGGTGGGAAATCATGCTGGTCTGTTTGAACCATACAAGCTCACTTTACAAATATATTTGGAAACAAAACATTCATTCAGTAATTGCTAACACGACAACATGTGGCCAATATCCAGCCAGGGGAAATGTTTCTGGTCTGGCCAACTGAAAACGATAACATTTTTAAAATTCTTTTGTCTTGCCATGTTACATTCAACAGATTTTCTGCTTGTTTTTCCTCTCTCTCTCTCTACGAGGTCAAAAATCCAACCAGACTGACCAACTCCCAAATGAGTCTGTTCGACGTTGATGAGTCTGTAATGTCTCGCCCATCTTTTGTACGAACTTCTGATGTTCAACACCACTTGTGGATCGCCTCTGAAGGGCCCTGAGGTCATGTTATCAGATCTGATTCAGCCATGCGTCTCTGGATTGAAATGTAGAATAGAATAGTCTGTGTCCCTCCCCGGATTGATTCAGATAATTAAATTCAGGGTCTTATATAAGGGGAGGATTGTTTTTGTCCTTTCGCCAGAAGCACGTTCCAGAACGTGCGAGTCTCATGGGTTCTAGAGCACAGAGCATAACAAAGACGTTAGAACAGTGTTGTTAATTAGAACAAAGCCAATATAGATGCCAGAAAAAAGCAACAAGCAGACAGGGAACTACAAAGACTCTCGTCAGGACTAATCAACCAAGAAAACAACCAATTAAAGCTCAATTTTACACCCTCCCTCTAGATTACAGTCTAAAAATGTGATTGAAAGCAATGCTTCACTCTCTTTCTGTCTGTTTGTCATAATGTGACTGCAGTGACCACTGAAGACAATAACCAACTCAAAACTTGCTTGTATGTGTGTGTGTGTTCTGGTCCACAGTATGTATGTGGGTCATGGGAATGGGTCGGGTGTCCTCTATACCAGGGTGCACTCAGCGGTCTCGACTTACATTATTTAATATGACCACTTATCACACACTCATACATACACATTCAATTATTTAAATTCAATTATCCAAGTGAGGACATACCAAAGACTTCTATTGCTTTTAAATAAAGCTAATTATACTGTAATTAATTACTGACCCAAACCCAAAACACTCTTTTGCAATTTAATTTAAAAATAATAATTCTTAAATGTTACATATATATATATATTCATGTGAACTAATTATAAACAGCATGTAGTCCTTTGATAAAATAAAATATATAAAATAAAATAAAAAATGTGCCATCATACAGTATATTGTGTTTAATATTGGTATTATAAACAGCATGTAGTCCTTTGATAAAATAAAATATATAAAATAAAATAAAAATTGCCATCATACAGTATATTGTGTTTAATATTGGTATTAAAATAACCTTAAAAGTAAATAAATGTCTTATTGAGCATCACCATTTCTATCAACACACAAAAATCAGAATTATCAACACAATGAGCTACAAAACTGTAGCTATAATATGTTTTCATCTCTTAGAAAAAAAAATCCCAGAAAGCAAACTACATTTTTCTCCACTGATAGCAATAATAATATTATTATACTACTTTAAGGCTATTACCAGTTTTGTTCAGCTTCGACTTGAGTTCTGAGGTAAACAAGTAAAAAAAAGTTTAAAATATAATACTATACACTAAATAAATAGTATAAATTATTTATTTTTCAAGCATGTTTGAAAGCAGGTGCCTGTCAGTCAAGTCAAATCAAATCAAATCAAATAACAGTGGAAATTCAACATTTATAATTTCTGATTATATATGATTACTGAGATTATTTCACATTAAATAAATAATTAAACAATGGAAATTCAACATTTATCATTAATGATTATATGATTACTGAGATTATAAATAAATAAATAAATGCTAACATCTCTAATCAAGCATGTTTTAATCTACAGGAAGGACATTTCTCACCATTTCTAGCATTTCCATCAACCCACACACACACACACACACACACACACAAAATCAGAATTATCAACACCACGGCAGTCCTCAAGAAAGATGACTTTAAATGTGTCTCACTGGTGTGTGTGATCTGTGGATGAGGGCCACACACAGAGGAAGACACAGAACAAGGCACTGAGATACTGAGTAAGAGGAAAGAAGGAAACAGAGAGAGAGAGAGAGAGAGAGAGAGAAAGAGCAGATCAGGCTGACTGAATGGTTTCCAGATGTGTGAATGGTAAACAACTGGTTTATTGTGCAGGCATAAAAATCTGTGGCATTCAGAATCTCTGACCAAACATCCCAGAGTCCACCAGAACCATAACCAGAGAACGGACACACATGGACAGATCCACATACACGCAAACACACCCTCGCATTGTTGCCGTTTCGTGTCTGATATCTGTTGTTGAGTATTTCCAGGAGCCTAGCATGAAAGAGCCGAAAACAAATGAGAAATCAAATCACCATCCCATCTGACATGCTTTGAAGTCATCTTTGCATGAACATGAACCTTCACGTACATTTGACTGATGAAGTGAATGTGACACAATTACAGAGAAAGAGACATCCCTGTGTGTGTGCAATATTTATTCTCTCTGTATGGGTTTTGCTCCATGTATTTAGAGGGCACATTCCCAGGCTGGGCGTTGGGATTCTCTCCTCCACTGTTTCCCACACAGAGCTCACAGGAGGCCCTTTGTTCCGGCTCCAGGCCGCGGGGGATCCAGATTCAGCACAGCGGCCCCTGAGAGACCTCCCTGCATTCTTCTGCAGGACGACCCTCACCTTCAGAGGTGCTCACTGCATTAGATCCACGCTAGTCTTTGAATCTTGTCTATTTATCAATGTCTAGCTACCACTGTGTGAAAAATTAATATTAGTGAATAATTTGAGCTGATTTCTTCTCGTAAATGAGCAGTGACTATCAATGGGAGAGCAAACAGTGAAGTTCACTTACTTTTTAATAATAAAAAAAACAGTACAGTGACTTATTACAGTGATCTCTAGCGATGAAATCACTGCCAGCATGAATAAAACTTACAGGGACAGTTCACCCAAAAATTAAAATTTTGTCATAATTTACTCCTGATCAAAGTTCCAAGCTCATAATAAAAAAAGACCTCTTTTACTTTCACTGGACGGACAAAAAGTGCTGAGAAATTTTCATAATATCTTTGTTTGTTTCAAAGTAAGTAACACAGGTTTGTAAAAACATGTGGGTGAGTAAATGAAGACAATTTTCATTTTTGAGTGAACTATGACACTTTTAGGATACATAAACACCCAAAACTTGGTGTTACACAAAAAAAGTGATTTAAACATCTCTTCTATTCTAATATGAGTTTTTACTATAATTGACCAGAACCAAGAAAAGCAATGAGCTAGAAACCAATGGAGTTGTTGTAATATAGCAAAATGCATCTTTCTCCATTGACAACTGGTAAAAATGGCAAAGCATCTTGTTTTTTATATGTATTTATGTACGTATTATAATAGATATTATATTATGTGTGTGTATGTATATATCCAATGTATAAAATAAAAGATGAACAGAAAATATAGTATAGTATAGTATAGTATTTATTGTAAAGTAGACGTTTTACCAGTCCTCAGCTTTACTTTTAAGGGTTTAAAAAAAAAATGAAATGGATTACCTTTGACAGTTGTGTCCAGAATTCAGCGCTGATATACAGAGATGGAAGATTTCAAATAATGTGGTTCATGGGAGTTACCTTATCTTCAATCTTATTCAGTTTGGACTTGAGTTCTGAGACCAGCAGGGATCAAATCTCAGATAAAGGGATCAATCTAAATCTAAACTCAATCTAAACTGGAATGTGAGATTATCAATCACTCTATTCACCAGTCTAGTTTGGTGTCCAGAGTGGAGAGGGAAGATCTACTGTGTAGATAGAAACTGTTAAGTAGCAGTCTTGCAACATGTTTTATACAAAATGACTCTAGCACACTTTACTCGAGTGGAACTGCCCCTAAGAACACTGCATTGATGGCTTATAGACAGGCCCTTGTGTGATTTGAACTTATAGCCTCAGCCACTACATCACACTACACATCTGATCAACATATGAACGTTTAGCAGGATACAAAGTGGAGTAACACCAACCCAAATGTGAAAGAGCATCCAAAGCGAGTCACAGAGACCCTGGATGATTTGAGGTGAACTGCTAAAAAGCTAAAACTACTATAAAACAAGTTTTCTAGCTGGTCTAAACAAGTCTAGACATTTACATTAATTCCAAATAGGCACAAAATGTTACAAATATCTTGTATTGTTTCTCTTCTGCATCTCGCTGGCAGACAGACTGTTCTGGTGGAAACACAGATTGTTAGGCCAAATTTCAAAGACTGATTAATTGAGTAATAAGAAAAAAGTCAGAACAAAGGATGAAGAAAAGACAACTCTTTTTTGGACTGCAGTAGAGAGTGTGTTTTTACTGGAGATCACAGTCCTTACATGCTGCTCCAAGTCAACAAGAAATCTAAATCAACCCTGTTTGCTTTAATACACATGCCTGGTCTTATGAGAATGATTCACCAGTGCACTTTCCAAAAAAAAAAATAAAATAATAAACAGTTTGTATTTTTACACCAAAAGGTATTAATTTGCTACAACTCAGAAATAACTTTTTTTCTACATAAAATCATCATAACACTTCCCCTCCACAATCCATTTTTATGTCACATTATGGAAAGCACAAGCTTAAAAAAATACAATGTGTTCTATAAAGCTGATATTTTTGACCAGTGTCACCACAGTACAAATCATTCAGTACATACTATGCCATAATATTACCATCTAACACTATGGTACCACCAGTACTTTTAATAAAGGCATTAACATTGAGGAGAGCCATATACAGATCAGTCTTTCTCTTTTGCGCTGCATTGTTGATGGCCAGAATTTGGTTGGTTGCTATAGAGATCGATGGGAGGTAGGGCAACCACATTTGGGTATGAGGGGACAGAACGAGTGCGAGTGAGGGAGAGAAAGAGAGAATATTGTCATAATTGCATGTTCTGCTGATGGTGCTTAAGAAGTGAAGCCAGCAGGCAAATGAAATACAGATCGTCGTTTGCCGCATGATCTCTCTGAGAACGAGAGAGTGATGGATGTGAGAGAAAGAGACTTTCGTTGGGCCACAAACACCACAAAACAGCCTTGGCACTATAAAACTACCCCAAATCACTCTGAGACAAAAACTTGAAGAATTTGGCGAGAGTGAGAGAGAGACAACGGGGGAAAAACTAAGAAATCAAAACTTGGCACCTTCAGTGTCTCCTGGCTGTTAATGCAACAGCAATCCTCTGTGTTACCTTACATCGGTTAAGTCGTTTGTCATTGGTCGTTAGGGTGAGTTATCTTTTGAGGCATGAAATTGGAGCCAGACATCCATTCTCAAAGTAAACACCTCTCTCTGAGGGGCAACAGATTTGTTAGAAATCTATTAGGAGTCAGTCGGTGTGGCCCAAAGGTAATTTCTCGTTAATGGAGGAGCTCTGTGGGTGTGTTTGGCTTTCTGTCTGTACTTTCTTGAGTGATCATTTGCAATGATGTGTTTCTTTGTTCTTGAGAGCCCATATACACATACCAGACCCAAGCCAGATGGGAGCTGGCAAACATATGACTGTATAACTTCAGGTTTGCATTGCTGAAAAACACACACACACACTTAAACTAGCCTAAACTGGTCTTCCATCTTAGAAAAATGCCCAAAATCCTTCTGAAGTGCTGCCGAAATGGCATTTAGGAGTCTTTACACAGACTGTTCAGTTTAATGCTTTTCAGGGGTGGCATAAAAGTAATTGATCTGTACACACTGAATGGCTCACCTGTTGACTACGTCATCTCCACTCCAACACGTGAGCTCATCAACGCCCATCTCTCCCTCGCACAATGTCTCCGGAAGTATGGAGAAGAAAGACTTATACCGGGAGATATACCCCATAAACTCCCTACAACACAAATCAATAGATAAACAACACATGCAGATAATAAGTAACATTGTGAGACATTAAGGTTGTTAAATGTTTTGAAAGATAAAACCCAGAGAACCTATTGTTTTAGGAACATATTTTAAGGCTATTTTAGGCATTGAATTATATGATATAACATTAAGTATATGAAAAATAAAATAAAATAAAAAATATATATTAATTAAATTAGTGTGTGCATTTTGTCCGACTGTCAGATGGATCTGGTGGAGGGATGGAGATGAAAAATTGTCTGTCCAAACATGTTTGTTTATTTCAAGGACGACCTTTACAGAGACAACAGCATGGAGGTAGGTAGTTACGGGTCACATGCTTAGTAAGGAACCATTCAGGCAACCTGAATTTAAAATTACTAAAACTGTTTTTCACACTTTGGTTTGTTTGCTTGATCTGAAGCCAAGTTAGATTCGATCCCTCTCCCATCAGACCACATTTCTAAAAAAAAACATTCAGTTTTCAGTTTCTAAATAACATCCAGAGTCAATATCGAACAAATTATGTGTTAACATTAGTGGTTCACATGCAAACATTAGGCCAGACTGCATTCATACCAAATGTAAATCAGACGGGAAACCACATGAACCATAGTCAGACTTGGGTACAACTTTTCAGCTTCCACAGCAACCAAACAAACCAAACTGTAATGACAAAAGGACCCGATCTGCACTAAAAACACTAGTGTGAAAACACCCTAACTGGTAAGGTAACTGTAGTAAGTGGGTAAAAAGAGACGGTGCTAACCTATGTTACCCAAGGAAAGTACACATAAAGATTCAATTTTTTAAGAAAGATAATCAGAAGTTTTTAGTAAATGGATTCATGCTTACCGTGCAACATTTTTCAGAGTTCTACCTCTATCGCTCTTGGAGGTTTTCAGAGGGAGTGAACTGATAACGGTCAAACCCCTCAGTACAAGACAATGGAACAGTCCAGAGGAGGACGAGGCAAGCAGTTTGGAGGGGAGAACAGAGAGATGGGAGAAACCAAAGGGCAACAAAACAGGGGAGGGGATGATGGTGAGAAAGGGAGAGAAAAATCATGACCATGGAGAAATAAAAATCACTCATGCACATGCAAACCAGACCTGAAAGATGGGTTACATCACACTAGCAATGAAACTCAACCAGGCGGATTCAGGAAGTATTTCTCCCTCGGTCAATATTCACCATTAACCAAACGCTTTTCACCTGCCTGAACATCCCTGCCGTTTACGCTCGGATTGATGCACATAAGCAAACAGACAGTGCTATTCTACACTTATTTACTACCTTACCTTATATTTTATTACTCTTTTATTTTTAATCCGTAAAATAGCGCGTGTTCCGTGGCACCCAGGGACGTGCAGAGAGTGTTGCTATGGGTTGGGAACGCTTCGCTTGACTGACTGATATTCAGTCTGTTCAGAAACCATAAGCTCTCAAGCCGTAGCCTATAGCCTATAGTTATTTCAGTGAGTGGGTTGACGGAAGGAAAAAAATAAACCAAACAATATTTTAAACTTTTTTTCATCAATAATCAAATCTAGTGTGTCGATTTAATTAAAAATCCATATATTATATATTTTAGAATATTATAATATTCTAAAATAATTATAAATAATTATAATTCATCGTTTGTCATGTATAATACACCAACCAATCATGATCTGGCTCAAGTTCAAATTTCATAGGACAATAATGTGAAGTGGAGCAGTTATTCTCCGTTCTTATTCATAAATCGGTAGAAAATGACATGGGGCAGACGATCGAGCTTATTTATGGAGCGATCTGGATCTGCGGTTTGTCTCATTTTATAAATCAAATTACATCGCTGAGAAAATAGATGCTGAATGACTACAAAAGCACTGCACAAAAAAAAGGTAATCAGTAGGCTATTGAATTCACTTATATTTATGTATGATATCCTACACCAATGAAACTCCTATAGTTCATGAAGCTCAAGCGCCACCTACAGGCCTGCTATGTGAAGTGTAGGCTGCCGAAATGGTGACATGAAAGGACTTTATTATATTACCATTTTTGATAATGCAGCATTATGAAAGTGTCTTATGCTCATCCAGCCTGCATTTATTTGAACAATAATACAGAAAAACTGTAATAATGTGAAATATTACAATTTAAAAGAACGTTTTTCTATTTTAATATACTTTAAAATATAATTTATTCCTGTGATCAAAGCTGAATTTTCAGCATCATTACTCCAGTCTTCAGTGTCACATGATCTTCAGAAATCATTATAATATGCTGATTTATTATCAGTGTTGGAAACAGTTGTGCTGCTTAATGTTATTTTTTTATTTTAATTTTATTTATTTATTTTGGAACCGTGATAATTTTTTGGGGTTCATTGATAAATAAAAAGTTTAAAAGAACAGCATTTATTCAAAATAGAGATGTTTTCTAACGATGTTGATCTTTACTATCACTGTTTCTATTAATTTAAAAAATCCTTGCTGAATAAAAACTAATTTATTTTAAAAAAATATCTACAGTATATACTGACCGCAAGCTTTTGAACGGTAGTGTATATTGTTACGAAAGTTATATTTTGAAAAAATGCTGTTCTTATTTAACATTTTATTCAAAGAATCCTGAAATAAGCATTGCATAAAAATGTATTTTACAGTATATTACATTTTTGATCAAATAAATGCAGGCTTGATGACCATAAGTGACTTAATGAATATTAATGTATCCAAACTTTTGACCTATAATGTTTTTTTTTTTTTTTTTTCTTTTCACATTGCAACTTTTTTTTTCACATTTGAGCCCCTGCCCCTGAGGAACTCTCTGCACGTCCCTGGGTGAACTATAGGATATTAGGCAATGGCTTGAGAGCCTATGGTTTCTGAACAGACTGGAATATCAGTCAGTCAAGCAAAGCGTTCCCAACCCATAGCAACACTCTCTGCACGTCCCTGTTCAGGTGCCACGGAACACGCGCTATTTTACGGATTAAAAATAAAAGAGGAATAAAATATAAGGTAAAGTAGTAAATAAGTGTAGAATAGCACAACTATAGGATATTAGGCTATGGCTTGAGAGCTTATGGTTTCTGAACAGACTGAATATCAGTCAGTCAAGCAAAGCGTTCCCAACCCATAGCAACACTCACTGCACGTCCCTGGGTGCCACGGAACACGCGCTATTTTACGGATTAAAAATAAAAGAGTAATAAAATATAAGGTAAGGTAGTAAATAAGTGTAGAATAGCACTGTCTGTTTGCTTATGTGCATCAATCCGAGCGTAAACGGGCAGGGATGTTCAGGCAGGTGAAAAGCGTTTGGTTAATGGTGAATATTGACCTATTGTGCGTCCCGTTGCCGAGCCCCGCCTTGATGTAATGATTGACAGCTCGGGGGCGTGCTCCGCTCGGAATGCATTTTCAAATCCACAATGACTTAAACTATATTCATCGCGGGGTATTTAATGAAAATGCAATTGAAACGTCATATATGTAAGTGTCAATGCATTTAAGAAAAATAAAAGACATTTAAATCACCGTTTTGCTACCCTTTTGCTGCACCTTTGGCTCAGAATGCATTTTGAAACTCTCATTGAATTTTGCTACAATTATCCCGCGGTCTCACGATGAAAATGCAATCCCAAGTGTCCTACCCCTAAACCTAAATGCATTTAGGAAAAACAGCATTTAAATGATCATTTTGCTACAGTTTTTGCTTGGACATGTTAAACATATCTAATCAATTTGGGTAATACATTTTCATTTTCATTTTGCAACTTATAAAGCTTTAAAATATGTTTTTAATATGCATATTAAAACTAGTGTAGAAAATGCCAAACTTAAATTAAATAATTGAATTTTCATTTTCATTTTGCACTAAATGTTGCACATATGTATGGGACAATGTAAATTTAAATATAGAAATACATTGCCATTTTACATATTGCATTGACATTTTGCATATTACATTGCAAATTGAATTTTGCTACACATACGCTTCCATACTTAAGAAGTGAAGCCAGCAGGCAAATGAAATACAGATCGTCGTTTGCCGCATGATCTCTCTGAGAACGAGAGCGTGATGGATGTGAGAGAAAGAGACTTTCGTTGGGCCACAAACACCACAAAACAGCCTTGGCACTATAAAACTACCCCAAATCACTCTGAGACAAAAACTTGAAGAATTTGGCGAGAGTGAGAGAGAGACAACGGGGGAAAAACTAAGAAATCAAAACTTGGCACCTTCAGTGTCTCCTGGCTGTTAATGCAACAGCAATCCTCTGTGTTACCTTACATCGGTTAAGTCGTCTTGTCATTGGTCGTTAGGGTGAGTTATCTTTTGAGGCATGAAATTGGAGCCAGACATCCATTCTCAAAGTAAACACCTCTCTCTGAGGGGCAACAGATTTGTTAGAAATCTATTAGGAGTCAGTCGGTGTGGCCCAAAGGTAATTTCTCGTTAATGGAGGAGCTCTGTGGGTGTGTTTGGCTTTCTGTCTGTACTTTCTTGAGTGATTATTTGCAATGATGTGTTTCTTTGTTCTTGAGAGCCCATATACACATACCAGACCCAAGCCAGATGGGAGCTGGCAAACATATGATTGTATAACTTCAGGTTTGCATTGCTGAAAAACACACACACACACACACACACTTAAACTAGCCTAAGCTGGTCTTCCATCTTAGAAAAATGCCCAAAATCCTTCTGAAGTGCTGCCGAAATGGCATTTAGGAGTAGGGATGGGTACCGAAACTCGGTATTTAATCGATCTCGGGGCTAAATTATGAAAGACCGGAGTATCGATAAGCTCTGACGTTATCGGTTCTGCTGTCGGTACTGGAGAAATTATGAAAACACACATTTATTGTTGCTACATATACACATTATCTTGCCAATTCTATCTCACCAGAGTTGCCAGCTGTTTTATATGCAATAATATTCAAACATTTGTCTATGATGCATTTTTGCTATTCGTAATTCAGAATCAGAAAGATCGCGCTCACGTGGAGGCACGCGCATTCAGCACGCGCATTCAGCACGCGCAACATGAAAGCTTCTAAGGATTATAGCCGCGTTTCTTCTAGCACAACTTCCATCCCTTCACAGCGGCGCGCATTTCGTTCCTCCCTAAACAACACTTAAAGTCTGAATCAGCTCAATCGGTGATTGTTGTAAAATGCCGTCTTTACTGTTGCTAAATTGCGGGACATGTTTGATAATAAAACGTTGAAAGCACAATCCGCACAAGAGATGCTGCTCCCCAGGCTGAAATGTGTGTGTGTGTGTGCGTGTGTGTGTGTGTGTGTGCGTGCCTGCGCAGAGCGCTCCAAAACGGACAGGCAAATTACAGTTTGAGCTTCGGGCGCGTCCAAACGATCAAATACACACAAAAATATGTCACAATGGCCAGCTACGAGAGTATTCACTTAAACAGTTTGTCTTAAGTGGACCAGAACTGTTCGGAGGAAAATCCGATGTGTCAATATATTGCCTTAAAGTGACAGACTGGCGCTTCAATGTTAATCAAAGAACAAAAAATGCAAAGAAAGAATCATCTCACAGCTCTTAATCTGAATAACGTTATAGCTTTAATAATCATTAATCTATCAATACATACAGTGAAAACTATGCAGTGTTCATTTACATTTGATTACTTTTAGATTTCTTTTGTAGGCTATTACTTGCCTGAACAGTAATGTTAGTAGACCTTCATGGAAAAATTAAAGCACTGTTTATTTCATTTAATTGTGATATTTGTTTTCTTGTATTTGTCAGTTTGTTTTTACTTTGTTTCCTTTCATGGTTATCTTACTGTATCTTATCTTATGTATATAAAACACTAAAAATGCCTGCACATTGGTGCATTTACAAATTGATGTTTTATATTAATTTAATTAAGATATTTATTTTACATTTCAGAATATAAAGTAATGTTAATTCAGCTCCTAATTTGTTATTATATATATATATATATATATATAGTATATATATATATATATTATATATATAGTTATATATAATATATATATATTATTTATATATCATATATATATAATATACATACATATGATATATATATATATATCATATATACAGTATAACAAAAAGTACCGATAAGAATACCGTTAAAGTACCGGACCGATAAGCAGTATCGATAAGAGTAGTAATACCGTTAAAACCTTAACGATACCCATCCCTATTTAGGAGTCTTTACACAGACTGTTCAGTTTAATGCTTTTCAGGGGTGGCATAAAAGTAATTGATCTGTACACACTGAATGGCTCACCTGTTGACTACGTCATCTCCACTCCAACATGTGAGCTCATCAACGCCCATCTCTCCCTCGCACAATGTCTCCGGAAGTATGGAGAAGAAAGACTTATACCGGGAGATATACCCTGTAAACTCCCTACAACACAAATCAATAAATAAACAACACATGCAGATAATAAGTAACATTGTGAGACATTAAGGTTGTTAAATGTTTTGAAAGATAAAACCCAGAGAACCTATTGTTTTAGGAACATATTTTAAGGCTATTTTAGGCATTGAATTATATGATATAACATTAAGTATATGAAAAATAAAATAAAATAAAAAATATATATTAATTAAATTAGTGTGTGCATTTTGTCCGACTGTCAGATGGATCTGGTGGAGGGATGGAGATGAAAAATTGTCTGTCCAAACATGTTTGTTTATTTCAAGGACGACCTTTACAGAGACAACAGCATGGAGGTAGGTAGTTACGGGTCACATGCTTAGTAAGGAACCATTCAGGCAACCTGAATTTAAAATTACTAAAACTGTTTTTCACACTTTGGTTTGTTTGCTTGATCTGAAGCCAAATTAGATTCGATCCCTCTCCCATCAGACCACATTTCTAAAAAAAAACATTCAGTTTTCAGTTTCTAAATAACATCCAGAGTCAATATCGAACAAATTATGTGTTAACATTAGTGGTTCACATGCAAACATTAGGCCAGACTGCATTCATACCAAATGTAAATCAGACGGGAAACCACATGAACCATATTCAGACTTGGGTACAACTTTTCAGCTTCCACAGCAACCAAACAAACCAAACTGTAATGACAAAAGGACCCGATCTGCACTAAAAACACTAGTGTGAAAACACCCTAACTGGTAAGGTAACTGTAGTAAGTGGGTAAAAAGAGACGGTGCTAACCTATGTTACCCAAGGAAAGTACACATAAAGATTCAATTTTTTAAGAAAGATAATCAGAAGTTTTTAGTAAATGGATTCATGCTTACCGTGCAACATTTTTCAGAGTTCTACCTCTATCGCTCTTGGAGGTTTTCAGAGGGAGTGAACTGATAACGGTCAAACCCCTCAGTACAAGACAATGGAACAGTCCAGAGGAGGACGAGGCAAGCAGTTTGGAGGGGAGAACAGAGAGATGGGAGAAACCAAAGGGCAACAAAACAGGGGAGGGGATGATGGTGAGAAAGGGAGAGAAAAATCATGACCATGGAGAAATAAAAATCACTCATGCACATGCAAACCAGACCTGAAAGATGGGTTACATCACACTAGCAATGAAACTCAACCAGGCGGATTCAGGAAGTATTTCTCCCTCACTTTTCCCTCAGAAAAAAACATCAAGGGTTAAAACTTAACCAGACCAAGCACTGAGATCACAACAAAAAGAGATGTATTTAACATTTTGAGGGAATTAATGACATAATTGAATCATTCTGGGTTTCATGTTGCTTTAATGCTTCAAAAACATTACTAATGTCTTTAGTTAAAATTCATCTATAAAATTAACTATGAACGATGAATGTTTACTTCCAGAACCCTGCTGTTGAGCTCCATTATTCATGTCATTGGAGGTTCAATATGGACGTAACAGACAACCTAGCAGCCCATTATAATTTATTCTATTTAACTAAGTATAACATTGTGTTCTGACCTCTGATCATTACAATGACGGAGCGCTCTAGCTATTCTTTGAAAATAATTGTGCATTTTCAATTTATAAATTTCCAGGCCTGCCAGCCGGAGCATTTCCAAGGCTCTTAGTGCAGAGAGATGATGTCATCCGTACGGTGATGAGTGTTTGCTGTCCTCTGCTCCACTGACTCCTGCACACCGGAAAAAACTCTAATCCATTTATCTCTCTCTGTTCCTGCAGTCTCAGTGCCAGTTACAGCACCGTCCTTGCCAGCCTACCACTTAGAGATGGCTATCTGCAGCGTGTGTGAGGACCTTCAAGATACAGGTTAAATGTCCGATAGCATATTTTTAAATCAGGGTCTTTAGAGACACTTGCCAAATGGGTATATGCGTCTGTTTTCCCAAAGCATGTGTACCTGCATATATATTTACACGCACTTCATGGCGCATTTCTTATTTCAGACAGCAAGGAATCATGGGCCTAGCAAAGGAGTTTTTAATACAGATGCACAATATATCGGTGGTCATTGCCATATTGTTCAATATTATTGCTTTTATTATTGGAATAGGTCTGATTAAACAGATAATCGAGGTTATTTTGATGTACATGTCAATGTATTTCTATGCCAGATTACAAAAGTGAAAACAGAAAAGATGGAGAAATAAAAAAATAAAAAAAATGTTTTGATGCTTCATTTCATTTTATAGCAGGTTAAAATTCAATAATGAACCCTTAAAAAAAATACAGAATATGGGATGTTGGCAAATAGTTTGACTATGATATGTCAACAATTAATAACAGGATTAAAAATAATGACAAAGGAATATAAAAATTTAAATAAATACATAAAATAAAATTATATATACAAAGGTATATAAATGTGCATGTATGTGTGTGTGTATGTACGTATGTATGTATGTATGTATGTATGTATATGTATATGTATATACACACACACGTATATACACACATGTATACATATACACAAATGTGTGTGTGAGTAAAAATTATTATAATTAAATGTATGATCCTAATTTATTTTATTTTTTTATTTAAAATAGTTTTAGAAGAACTATATCCTATCAGCTACCAGTGAGTAAGTGTATAATATTGGTGGTCATATCAATTATTGGTATTGGCCTATGAATTTAATTATTGGTGCATCCCTAATTTATATAATTTACAGGCAAATCTTCAGGTTACAAAAAAATAATAATTATAGTAATAAAAAGCAATTTAAAAATTCACATGATACTCTAACTTAAGACTTTTCAATATCAAAGAGCTGTAAAATGGGTTTTTCAATAAATGTGTCTTGGGATCCAGCCTAACCTGTGAAGGTGCGCCAACATGCCGATCTTATCGGCTCCTGGAACGTCCTGTGAGCTGTTGGCAGGTGGAGGGGTGACTGAAGTCGGAGGAAACGTCCTGACTGTGGTTGAAGAAGCATTTGAAGAGTGACCACATACCTTATCCACCTGAAAGACAGAGAGACACAGATGAGAGCGGGCTATGCTATGTCCCTTCAGGAAGACAGAACGGATGACGCAAGTTTGTTTGTCTCTGTGATAAATGAAACTAATGGAAAAGCAGAGACAGTAACAGATCACATTAAAGCAATGAATGAATGAATTGATTAAGACCTCAGCCAGAGACAGTGTGTGTGTGTGTGGTGTGTTTGAGCGTGTGTGTCTGGCTCTTGCCTATATTTTGGGGATCAAATATCCTCAAGCATAGTAAAACCTGAAATCAGTTACACTGTGGGAAGCAGCCAACAGTCTCCACAAGGAAAACAGCTTAATAAACAAACAAAATAACATCTTAATAAAAATCTAAAAATGCAGAAAGGATTCTGTGAGGGTTGTGTGGAGGGTTAGGGGCCAAAAAATATCATTAGCTCAGTCTAATAACAACAAAAGTCAATGGAAAATCCCTACCATGATGGAAAAACAAATGTGTGTCTGTGTATAAGCCAGTGTATCTCATTAGAGACTATTGCTGTAACACAGGATCTCAATTTGCATTTGCTTTTATATCTACACCTCCTTCACCTCTGTATCTTCCTCGTTCTCACACACACACATTTAATCAATGCCGTTTCATCCCACTAAAAGCTCCGACAGACGTCACCAGTCCATTAGTCAAAGCAGACTCGACTACAGCGATCCAAATGATTACCCTCAGTTTCTGACCTCTCCTATCAGTCACCTTTAATAATGACAATTTTATTTGGCATTAATAAATCTTTATCTCTTGCATCATTTGACATTGCTCCGGGAGCTCGGACGTAAGGGTGGAGGACAGGAAAAAAAAAAAGATTTCGCTCCGCCACTCGCTTTACAACCTGAATGAATAACAAGGTGCAACTCTGCAGGATAAATACACTAAAATAAATGGTGTAAGATTGGAAAGAAAGGTACAAAACTGTCACTGGGGCAGTATTCTTTTTTTAAAGGTCCTAATATGTACACTATAGAATAGATACTAATATGGTACAAAATATGCACCATTTAGGGCCTTTTAGCTTTTATACCTTAGTGTACCGTGACAGCTTTGTACCTTTTTTCTGACAGTAAAAACTAATTTTCACAAAAAAAAATTACAAATAATAACAAAGAAATGGCAAGTATCATGACAATTTAAAGTGATATTTTGAAGTCAAAAGACACACATTTCATGTACATTTTTTTATGATAATATGGAGAACATTTGGGTCATCAGGGCAATATTTCACAACACTTACAATGTCCAAATTTCTTAAAAAGTCCTCAAAAACAAAACTGCAAATTTGACTTGACTTGAAAAACTGGAAAACTTGGTCGGAACGGATGGCCTTCACTAGTAGAAAAGTTACTTTATGGACTAAATATCCTAAATAAGTCTTAAGTAAAATCTAAAAATGTCTAAAAATATCTGAGCGAGATGGGCCTTTACCACTGTATGCACAGAAATGACTAGACTACCACAAAAATGGGCTCAGGGTTTGATTCAGACCCAACAATGAAACTGCATCTGCTCCACAAACAGTTTAGCTTCATTCTCCTGAATAAAAACTAAAAATACCATTTTAGTGTCTTTAAATCAATCTGTTCACTACAAGTTAGTAAAATTATAGGTTAAGTTTTCTTCCAAGATCCATAAATAGCAGCTCTCTCAAAACACACACACACACACAAGAGTCCGTAAGAATCAGATATCTTTCTGGACACGATACAAGGTTAAAGGAAAAGAACATTTAAAGCATTTATTAAACTACAGTATATTTAAGATACCTGATAGAAGTACATTTAACATACTTAAGAGCTTGTGCAAACATTATTAAACACTGACATGTGTTAAATATCAGCTTTAATTAATAATAATAAACCGAATCAGTGTCTTTCTTTTATTTTCTGAGCCTTTGAGCCTAAAGAGAATGAGGCATTATGGGTATCAGCCAAAAATGTGGGAGTGCTGGGAAAATATTTGTGTTTTGATTTTGTTGTATTCTGTGTAGTTTATTGATTTACCCTCTATTGTAAATATTTTTCATCCTCCTTTTTGACGAACAGCATGGGAACCATCGTTTCCCCACAAATAAACCCAGCGGTGGATTTTGGACAGAGTATCTCAAATACACAGCACTTATCCTTGAACCGTCATGTATTTTATCCTATTCCACGGATAATTTATTTTCTTCATACTAGTCAGTTTTATGTAACCGAGCTGCAGTTCTGCATATTTAAATCAGTGAAAAGAAACTCTTTTTAATCTGAGATTCAGGCAGTTACATGAGCTTCTTTATGCATGGATGGAATTTCTCACCGGAAGTTTCCCAGTGTCCAGTATCAAATTATTTTCCAATCGGAAAGTCTGGGAATTTTTTCTTGTAAGGCTTGGCTAATTTTATAAGTTAGTAAAAATTCAATAAATCCACAAAGTCTTCTCTCTAAAACATGACAGACGTTCTTATGGTAAAAACTAAATGTCTGTGGCCCAGAATGAACCCAATGGCCTTCTCCAGGTCTCCTCCTCCTGTAAATGGGGTGTAGAATGTTTGGAGATTTGTTCATTTTATCAAGGTGGTCAAAAACACATTTGTAGTGTAAACACTTATCTTTTCTGAAAATCCTTTTTTAGCACAGTGGATGACTAACAGGTGACTTCTACGACACTTAACTCACCTGTCAATCATCATCAATTTTACTAGTTATGTACAGTATACTTTAAATATTTAATTTTGTATTTTTTTCTTTTAGATAGATCAGATAGATTATTTAATCTATCTATCTATCTATTTAGACTATCTAATAGATTATTAGATAGATAATTTGTCTCAGTTCACCACTATAAGGCTTATAGTGCAACTATTATTTAGATAGCCAAAAAAGTAAACTTGGTCCTTAGTATCCATAACAACACATTATTATTAATGGAGATATTTTCTGAACAATTTGTTCTGCTCCTTGGGATAAAATTATATTTAACAAGTATTCATCTAGAATAATAGCCCTCAGTGTCTTATAACGCCACATTACAGCGAAAGCCAGAGTCTTAAACGAAAACACAGATCTTAATTAACAATGTTAAGGTTAATTCTTCTATTCCCTCATTTATCCCTATTAAGGAATCTTCCATCTATTTGGGCATTACCATATATATAAGAGAACATTCATTAAGATGCTTTTAGCATTATAATAAAAATTAAGTACAGAATTTTAATAACATTTTAGTTAAGGTCAAAAATGGCATTCAAAGATGGAAGAATCTTAAAGTCTCTCTCCAAGGAAGAATCTCCACTGTTAAGATGAATTTGTTACCTCGATTTAATTTTTTTCTTCTCTATGCTACCACTTTCTCCCCCTCCAGGTTATTTTAAGGAGATCAACTCCATAATTTCTAAGTTTATCTGGAATGATAAATGTCCCAGAATTAAACTTACCACATTACAACATCCTAATAGCGCAGGAGGACTGGCTGTACCAAATTTTGAATTATATTATTGGTCGTTCCAGCTTAAGGCTCTTCATAATTGGGTTGATCCTCAATCTACAGTTTCATGGAGAGTGATTGAAGCTGACAAGGTTAAACCAAATAGACTTCAAGATATTTTATTTACTGGCACAGGAAAAAAAGGGGATAATTATAAATTTGGTCCGGTTGTGGCCAACTCTATTAAAATCTGGAAAACGGTTAAACGTCGGATAGGTGGACCCATCAAATTTTGTAACAGTACACCTTTATGGCACAATTTTAACTTTGTATGCGGAAATCGTCCATTTGTCCAACCCTCTTGGTCCTCTTTAGGTGTAAACACGTGCGGTGATATATATGATAACCAGGGCCTCTGTTCATTTCAGACATTAAGAACCAAATTTTGTCTACCAGCTTCCGCATATTTTGTCTTTCTTCAATTACGTTCTGCTCTCAAAGCGTATGGCGTTCCTTGGTCTTCTTCCATTTCCTCTTATCCTATGCGGGACTGGATTGCACCATCTGCTGGTCGGCCATCTGTTTCCTTAATATATAATAAAATTATTGATTGCATTACAAAACCTCTTTCTATTAAAACTATTTGGAATAGGGAATTATCTGACCTTAATTTATCTGTCGACTGGGAGAGAGTGTGGTCTAATCTCAGTTTAACATCTAAAAATCTGGCTCATCGTCTTATTCACTTCAAAGTCATTCATAGAGCATACATAACTCCTTACAAAAGATTCAAAATGAAACTACAGTCAAATTTGAACTGCCATATACTGTATGTAACACTACATCATCAGGCACTTTCCTGCATATGTTTTGGGAATGTCCTGTCGTCATCAGTCTATGGACACATGCAAACCTGGTTTTGTCATCATTACTGCAAACTAATACTAACTTACCTATTCTATTTAAAAAAAAAAAAAAAAAAAAAAAAAAAAAAAATCCTAGCTACGTGTACTGTGCTAGACTAACTGAGACTTGTCATGACACTTGTATACTGTTGCTCTCTCGATGGTCTGATTGCTTCTATTGTTCTCCTCATTTGTACGTCGCTTTGGATAAAAGCGTCTGCTAAATGATTAAATGTAAATGTAAATGTACTGCGAATTGATTGGTCTGTTAACCCAAGTTTGTGTCTTCTTAATGATGATTCTGGTCTCTGTATTAATTCAATGCAAAAGTGAATGTTGTTTGCTGGTTTTACAGCTGTGAAGAAGACAATAATCCAGAACTGGTTTACACCACACATGTGTAGAAAAACATATTGGATCCGTAACCTCCTGCAAATAGTGACGTGTGAATGTGCAACGAGTTGGTGGGGCCAGGCCCTCGACCATTGATGCTTGGCAGTGTTTTTTGATGGATATACGTGATTGTATAAAGGAGTGACTTTTGTGTTTTTATTGTCCTTCCCTCTCTCCCTCCCTTTTGATTGGACCTTGAGATGTTGAGTATGTGTCTATTGTTTTGTTTTGTTATATTTTGGATGTTATGTTGTGTTATGTGTGAAAAAAATAAAAATAAAAAAACTGTTGATAACAAACGAAAACACAGATATTTTAAAGAATCGAAAGCATGTGAAAATAGGCATTAAACATGCGTATGTGAGAGAGAAGCAGAAGTGACCTCAGCGACACCCTGATCTGTGACGCTAAACACAATGGGTCATTCCACTGGTCAACTGTTACTCAATTACCTACTGTTGAAAGCAGAGGTTTGCTCTTGCCTGGTGAGAATGCGTGCACCTGTCCGTCCTTGTAATATCTGTGAAATGCCAGTGTGTGAAACATTCCGGGTGTGATTACACGGGGTCTGAACGGTGCTTTATCCCACGTGGATGGAGTCTCAGAGGAAGACACATGCGGGAGCTGTGAGCGCCTGGCCTTGGGTAACAGACTGACTGTGTATTTGTGGTTGGTAGCGGGTGTTTGGCTGCAGTTTTACTACAGTGCACTATGAGGAAGTCTCATTTAAGGCATGTGATCTTTATATGTGCCAACCGCTCAATCTATATCTTTTTCAGAGGACTGTTTTAAAGACAGACTTTTCCTTCAATCATCATGTTTGTGTAAGTCTCTCTCTGGGGGAGTATTGAGTTACATGGTGTGGTGATGGTGTGTGATGAAGTTTGTTGATGTAAGAATCTGCTCCAGAGGCAGCACAACTTTCTCAGTGCTCTCTTGCCCAAAACTCAAAGAGAAAGAAAGACAGACTGATAGATAGACCGATAGACAGACAGAGAGACTGGGACGGACAGACAGAGAGACCGAGACAGACAGGCAGGCAGATAGATATATATAGACAGACAGATAGACAGACAGACAGGACAGACAGACAGACAGAGAAAGACAGATAGATAGAACGACAGGACAGACAGACAGAGAGACAGAGACAGACAGACAGACAGACATAGATATAGACAGACAGACAGATAGATAGATAGATAGATAGATATAGACAGACAGATAGACAGACAGGACAGACAGACAGGACAGGACAGACAGGACGACAGGACAGACAGACAGACAGAACGACAAGACAGACAGACAGATAGAACGACAAGACAGACAGACAGATAGAACGACGGTACAGACAGACAGACATACAGGCAGACAGACAGACAGATAGAACGACAGGACAGACAGACAGACAGATAGACAGGACAGACAGACAGACAGACAGACAGACAGACAGACAGACAGACAGACAGACAGATAGAACGACAGGACAGACAGACAGACAAACAGACAGACAGGACAGACAGACAGACAGATAGACAGAGAGACAGACAGAACGACAGGACAGACAGATAAACCTTTTTAAGACAGAACACAAAAAAAATCACTTTAATCACTTCCAGCAATCCAAACTCTGATCTAAATAAGGTGGGAATGTGCAGACTGTCAAAGCCAATGACAGAGGAAAACTGATGTTTCTACCGCAAAAGAAAATACATCTAACTGCTGCTTCACATTTTAAAAGAGGAAATGGCAAAATGATTTTTTAAATGCCAGTGCTGTTTGAACAACATCACAGAGCGTCTCAGTGGTGTTGAATTAAACAGTGTTCAGAATCAGGCCGTGGCTGTGCCAGTATGGGAGGAGAAGCCAGCTTCACTGTTCAGTTAGCGGCTTGTTTTTCATGTAGGTCTGGCTTGAGTGTGTGCTTGAACTGTGATTCTCTGGCTGCTTTGTTTGGCTTCACTGTTGCCACGCTGATACTCACACATACACAATCAGCTGATTAATGATCTCTGTGTGTGTGTGTGTGTGTGTGTGTATGTGATCTATTTGTGAACTTTGCATCTCCACATGCATTCTACTCTCGTAATAGAGCAAACAGTTTCAGACCCACAACGCTACTGACTTGATTACGTGTGCCGTACATCAACGGCACAATTCTGAGAATCCCCGGTGATAAAAATTGCTAAAATACTTTCTCCATCCAAGTTAAAAGAACAAAGACAACTATAAGAAGACATTAATAGGTTGATTTCTTTCCTAATTTCCCCCCCAAAAAAAATTTGAGCAGTCTGATACATAAAGTTTGTCAGTTCCTTCTTTTCTACTTAAAAAAAGGAAAGACAGAACAGTTGGTCAAGCTTATGTTTCAATATCATGAAGAACATGAAATCAGCAATGAAATCTGAAAATGGTATCATAATTTTTGCTTATTCAGCTGAAATGACTCCCTAAAGGCTATTCTATAATCTGGTGCAATTAATGCTTTCAAAACCAAACCAAAAACAAAACAATAAAATAAAAAGTTGTGTAACTTCACTTTTTTCGCACTATTTTTCTGAAGAAAAACAGTTAATAAAATAAAACAATATTTAAAAAATATTTATATATTTTTATAATATATTTAACTTGTTTTAATCATGTTATTTTAAATCTATTTTAAACTGGTTTTGTGCAACTAATTAATACTTTTTATAATTACTTTTTTCCACATTAATTTTTTTTAATTTTAAGAAAAAATACTTTTTTAACATTTTTGTAGTTGTTTTGTCATTATTTGTTATTAAAACAAAACAATGTTTTGGAATATTTATATCATTTTTATATTATTAAATAAACAAACGTATTACTATAACAACACCCAAAAAAAAAAAATCTGTTGCAACTAATGCTTTCTTAAAAAAAGAAAAAGAAAAAAAAAAGTGTCATGAATCATCTGGATTTTATTTCACTGTCTGTCATAATTTCAGGTACCAGCCCAGATGATTAACTACTAACCCACAACACCCTCAGGAAAAAGAGAGAGAGAGAGAGATTTAATATGTGGCACATCCAACGACCAACGTTTTATGTTTTGCATTTGAAGATTGATGGAAATGCCAGCTGGAAGTTGTAAATGGAATTTACAACCACCACCAAACAAACAAACAACAACAAACAAACAACAAACACATTGTCTGTAGCAACGGACATTTCTGAACTGTGCATTGCTATATACTGTATGTTTCCTAAATGCTATCTGTCTCTTCAGTCTATCTCAGCCAAGTTTGTGGTCTGGACACACACTCCACCTCAGAACGCTTCCCATATATAAATCATCCTCTCTCTCATAGTTCTCTTAAAAAGCTTCTCTTTACAAACAGACGGGTGCTGAGGATCTGACCCCAGACTGGCTGACTCAACGGCTGTTACGCTCACTTTCATCGCCTCTCTCCTTTCCTCTCCTCACCTCGTCCCTCTCCTCTACTATCCCCTCAGATCTCCTTTTCTCTCCTCCATATTTCACTCTAAACTGTAAATATTCTGTTTACGAGCATATTTCCAGTTTCTCGGCTTTTCGAATTTCTTTGTCATAATCATTCACATATGATTTGCAATCTGGTTTCCCAGCAAACGGATGTCGCCAGCCTCTAATGTAACTGCCTCCCCAAAACATCAATATAAACAACATTTTGAAAGATGATGCACTGAGAAACCAAATCAGACAGAACCCTGTTTAGGAACCAAAAATGTGCATGAGCATAACAAAGCAAGAATGAGGAAATTCTTCCAAGTCATCTAAAGGTCAGGCTTCTGTTAACGTCTCCATTCAGTTTAGAATCTGGGTCACTATCGACGTCCCTGATGCACGGGAGTGTTATGATACAGTACTGGTTAAATTTGAATCAACCCACAATAGTGCTGGCAGGAGTTAAGAAACGTAACCATATTTAAAACCGAGTAGCTTTTCAGGTAACAGGCTATAATTTTCAAGGGGAAATTAAATGAAATGAAATGGAAATGAAGTACAAAATAAGATAAAATGGAAAATAAAAGAAAAGAAAATACAAATAAACCAAAAAAATAAAGTAAAATAAAGCAAAATAAAATGTATATAAAATAAAATAAATGAAATTAAAGTATAAACTAAAAAATATACATAAAGTACAAAACAAAACAAAAATCACTGCTGCTTATCCATGCAAAATAGTAGCTTTTCTAGTAACAAGCCATGATTTTCTTGGGGTTACATAAAATAAAGGTTATATAATATAATATAATATAATATAATATAATTTACATAAAATAAAGGTTATATAATATAATATAATATAATATAATATAATATAATATAATATAATATAATATAATATAATATAATATAATATAATATAATATAATATAATATAATATAATATAATATAATATAATATAATATAATATAATATAATATAATATAATACACTGCTATCCATGCTTTAAATTCAGTGATAAGTTTATTTGAATTATATTACTTTTACTTAAACTTATGTTCAAATTTGACTGTCCTAATTGTATGTAGTGATTACTGATAATCATTTTCTATTAAAAATAAATAAAAGCATTTATATACAATAAAATAAAATAGTTGTGATCTAAAATAGTTGTGATCATGTCTGATATAGTGATAATTAATTGTTAGTTTGTCAAATATGGATCACTTTCTCTCCTGGCTGTTGAAGTTCACAGCGCTTGTCTCATGCCACATATTAACAATTACATGAATATAAAACGCCACGTGATCCATCTGGATGTCAGCAAAGAGCTGCATAAGTCAGGATCAGCGCTGATCCGATTCCTCATTCCTCCCAAATCACAGAACCGCCACCTTTTCCCGACCCGCTCCGCTATTACAATATTAAACTCTCTGGGCCCAAAAGCAAACATTACGATGAGTGTTCATATTCATAGATTCTTAAAATATCTCCTCCCACATTTATAATCCAAACATTTCTAGACATATTCTCATTTCCTCTTAATTATTCATATCAAATGAACCCTAAGTCCATGAAATCCTAGTGCATCAGTGCATATAATAATTTCCTGTATCCATAAATTTGTGTTCACAGGAATGATTATATAGTACCAAGGGATAAATATGGCACACAAAGCAAGGGAAAAGACCAAAAATTAACAAGAAAAGAGAACAAATAAAGTGGGGTGGGGGCTTTCTCCTTCACTATAGTCATTCTCTCCATCAGATTGGAAAATAAATTGCTCCGCTGAGGGTTACAAACTTGGTGAGGTAATTGATTCCTCACTTTTTACTCACTGGAAAGATGGATTGGTGAAGGGATAGCATGATATGGCACTTTCCAGAAATAGGGTAAAGGGCCCGAAACACTTAGTCTGTATTTTTTCTTTTCAAGTCTTATTTTCTATGGATTTTTTTAACCCCATTACTAAAATTTCTCCAAAGTTTAACAACGTCGAAAGCACTGCATAAAATAAATAAAAAAAATTAATTAAATTAAATTAAATTAATATAATATAATATAATATAATATAATATAATATAATATAATATAATATAATATAATATAATATAATATAATATAATATATATAAATAATAATAATAAATAAATAAAATATAATATATAAAAAATAAAATGAAATAAAAAAATAAATAATTTAAATTAAATTAAATTAAATAAACCTAAATGTAGCTCTTTTATGAAGTCTTATTTTCAATTGATTTTATGAGGTTTGCATTTTTTAATCCCATTAATACAATTGCACTAAAGTTTAACAATGTCAAAAAAAAACTGCTAGCAATAAATAAAAATAAAATAAAAATAAATAAAAATAAAAACAATAAACCTAGCAAGAAATGTAGCTCTTTTATGAAGTCTTATTTTCTATTGATTTTATGAGGTTTGCATTTTTTAATCCCATTAATATAATTTCACTAAAGTTTAACAATGTCTAAAACACTGCTAGCAATAAAATAAAATAAAATAAATAAATAAATCAACCTAGCATGAAATGTATTTAGCTACTTTATTTTTTCTTAGATAACTTTATATAAAAACTCTAATAGCTTTTATAATAATAATAAAAAATATATTTGTGCCTCTAAAGCAAAAGGAGGCCAAATTACACAATATTTGTGGAAAGAGCCAAATAATAAAAAAGGGAAGAGATATAAAAAAAAAAAAAAAAAAAAAAAAAAAGGTAAATGAGAGCTAGAGGAAGGCGAGTAAGAGACGCAGGGCTCTTTTACTGACCCCTCTTCTCATGGCCGTCTGTGTTCTGGGCTTTGGAAATCTTTTCTAATCCCAGGGGCCTTGCTTCCATTATCTTAAAGCACAAGCTGCTATTAAAATTCCTGTGTAAGACTGTAATTAGAGTCCTCAGTTAAACCTCGGAGGAAATAAGGTAGAGCAGCACATTAGCTGTTTGGGACGGCGGATAATGAATTATTACATTTTTCTCGTTTTTGTCTGACGTGCGCTCACAGTTGTCAGCAGCCACTTTGAGGCACAGCAATTACGGGTCACCGAAAGACTGTCTGTTTCCACGCTAGCAACATTGAGACATCACAACACTTCAAATGAACTCTGACCTCACGTCTACAGTCCCGTTCCATCTCCAGTTGGGAAATAACACTGCGGTGTAAATCCTGTCGTTCAGTCTAGCAGTAGACTTATTAATGGACCTTAAACCTGTTGAAATATACAATAATCACTAGGAAAACACTCCAAATTGGATGAAATCACTGGAAGAAGGGAAAGAAAGAATAGAAAGAAGAGTTTAAAATACAAAAAGAGAGAGAACAAAAGGAAGGGAGATGAAGGGAGGATCCTGAGCTCTTCAGCTTTTAAACTTTTCCAATTAATAGCAAGGTATCTTTATATATGTATACATGCATGTATAAATGTATGCATGTATATTTTTGTTAAATATGAAATTTTGAAATATATATATATAAAATTACAAAATATATATTACTATACATATTACTAAATTGTAAAATTAATAAAAATGTATTTCTTTCATTAATAAAAAAGTATAAAAACACATTTTTCTATTAGTTTTATTATTCATATAAAGAAAGACACACATTTTATAAAGAAAGAATATAGATAATATATATATATATATATATAATTGTATTTCATATCACTTATATACTTTATTTATTTTAATTTTGTACACTACTGTTTAGATGTTTGGGGTAGATTGGAAGAATTTTCAAACATGTTTAACAATGAAACAGTAATATTGTGGAAATATTACCATTTAAATAACCGTTTTTATTATTATTATTATTATTATTATATTTTGCATTAATTTATTCCTGTTATTTCAGAATTTTCAGTAGCCATTACTCCAGTCATCATCGTCACATCATGATCCTTCAGAAATCATTCTATTAATAATAATAATAATAATAATAATAATATGTTGTTGTTATTGTTAATAATAATAATAATAATTATTATTATTATTATTAATTTTCTTTTCATTTTATTTTTTAAGGGCCAACACTTTCCTATCAAAGCTTTGAAAAAATGACTTATGGGACCTCTAGAGATGGTTCGAAACTGACAACTGAATCTTACTGCAGGGTAGACATTGATTTAGTGGCAAGCAAACAAGATATCCTTGATCACACCTACTGTATACATGACGCTTTAGGTCTTAAAGGGATAGTTCACCCAAAAATGGAAATTCTGTCATCATTTACTCACCCTCAAGAAGTTCCAAACCTGTATGAATTTCTTTGTTCTGCTGAACACAAAGGAAGATATTTTGAAGAAAGTTTGTAACCAGGCTGTTTTGGGGCACCATTGACTTCCATAGGAGGAAAAAAAAATACTATGGAAGTCAATGGTGCCCCAGAACTGCTCTGTTTCCCACATTCTTCAGAATATCTTCCTTTGTGTTCAGCAGAACAAAGACATTCATACAGGTTTAGAACTACTTGAGGGAGAGTAAATGATTACAGAATTTTCATTTTTAGGTGAACTATCCCTTTAAGGTTATATCCAATTTCAGATGTATCCTCTTTTAAACATCATGTAATAAATGCATATTGCGTGTTTGGTCACTGTGGCTGTCACTCATACGGCCCCTTGCTGTCTAAGTGGGCAGATTTTGGCCAGAATAAGGCACACAAGAGCCTTTATACCCAAAAAAGGGAAGAAAGGAACAATGGAGGAAGTTTGCACTCTCTAATTGTATAACCAGCACTGACGGTCCAGAATTGCAAGACATGCAAGACACACACACACACACAACATTTCCCAAGTTCAGCTGGTATCACAACCCAGCATCACCTAAACCCAATGGTACATGTGTATGACACCTGATCTACAGGGATTTAAAACCACACACACACACACACACATGCACAGTAAGACCGCAGAGATGTAAAAAGATAACCCAGTACCGCTATTAAAAACCTCTCGATTTACTCTCTCTCTCTTCGTCCCAGTCGTACAGTGCTGGTCAATAGAAGTCTTTCAGATATGCATGAGGGCAGCCAGCACTGTCAGCACCTACAGTGTCTCGACAGACCTTTAAAACCTGATCCCAGAAAACACACACACACACACGCAGCATGCCCTCTCGGGCAGCACACATGATGGGATGCATGCCAACCGCAATCCGTTTGGGAAAGTATCCCAGTGAAAATCAAACCATTGCTATAATTCCTCTAATAACATCCCAGCTACACACACACACACATTTGAGAGAGAGTGGAGAAGACTATGGTTTATGATCTTTGGATGGAGAATACAAAAATGAGAGAGGCGGAAAATTGTTGTGTGTTATTTTAAAAGAACTGAATACAACTTTATCGGGAGATAAAACAATGGGAGATAGTACAAGCAAGGGGTTGTGGGTAATGGAGTCTGTTATCAGGATGGCAGTCCTGTGGGTTTCAGTCTCACTATTCTCTCTTAAACTCTTCGCTGAGTGTAAAGAAAACAGTGGAGATTTACACACAGCAGCAGAGGAAAACAGAAATCGCCTGCCAGAAACAATCTCCAAACCTTTTCCATCGTTTAATGCAGGATTCTATTCCTCCACAGAATCTGGACCCCAAAAGCTGTTTTACTGGCTGAAAGAATCTATTCAGAAAGACCACAGAATCACTTTACGTACGTTACTATTCGAAAGTTTGGGGTCAGCAAGATAAAAATAAATACTTCTATTCAATAAGGAGGCATTAAATTGATCAAAAGTGACAGTAAAGACAACCTGAAAAAAGTATCAGTTTGTAAAAAAAAAATAACAATAACTGTTATCAACATTTATAATAACAAGAAATGTTTCTCGAGCACCAAATCAGAATATTAGAATGATTTCTGAAGAACCATGTGATGCCAAAGACTGTAGAAACAGCAGTTAAAATTTAGCTTTAATAAATTACATTTTAAAATATATTCAAATAGAAAACATTTTTATTATTTTACATTATAATATTTCACAATATTACAGCTTTTACCTTTTTTTGGTCAAATAATGCAGCCTTGGTAAGCATAACACTTATATCAAAATAATTAAATTTATATAATTTATTTATTTTTATATAATCTATTTTGATTATCTAATAAAAGATAATTAGGCATTATATCCCAGAACACAATGCACTCAATTTGACTTTCCACATCTAGTGCAAAAAATTAACAAGAATGACATCAGCCATGATTTTTATGTTTCTTTCTTGACATGTTTGATTGGACTGCCAAAAGATTTAGAATTCATATAGCGCTGAATTAAACAAATGAGGTCATGTGACAAAAAAGTAGCATACTATTGTATATCTCTTCATTATTTATACTGTTTCATGCAGGCAGCATAGAGTGTATAAAGTAGTGCACTACTATTCCATTTCAAACTAATCCAAACACTCACACCATTAACACGATCCTGTGAGCCAAACAGATCAGTCAAAAGTTAACCAATCACATTCTGCCCTTTAAGAGAGCCACTTTTTAACAGCTTCAAAATTATGTAAACACACTATTAGACAATATAATGCCAGTATTCTAATGGAGTGTCACATTTAAAAGCGTTTCAAATAAAAGTGACCTGGGTTCATGTTGGCTGGGTCTTTCCAATCCCATGAAGTGGCGTTTGAAGTGCGAATAAAAGTGAGTTTGACTGAGTCTGTGATAAATGGGCTTACAGTTCAAAGCTAAGAGCATGTGTACTATGGGTGTCAGTGATAAATGTGCATACACATTTCTGCTGTTGAGCCCTTTCCAAACACTCATTCACACACTACACTACACAACAACAGATAACAGCAGCCTAAGAGACACTTTGTTTGGACACACGGCACCAGAAGAATCTCGCCGAAAAGGTGAACTTGCCTGAACCCTTTCTGGATTTTCATGCTTTCAGATTTTAAAATAAATTAACAAGTAGCTGTGTAAAGCATAAACTGTCTATTTCACAGAATTTTTATCATGTTCAATTTTTTTTTTTTCAATTTTACTGGTTTTAAAATAGTTTCACATTTTTAAGTAAATATTATTTAAAATAAATATAAATTCCATCCACGCTACATGAAAACAACTGATTAGAGTGTTTACTTCATTTGTGTTTTTCATCAACTTCTTGATCGCTATAATAGGATTGCAGAATCAAAAAGTGTTGTTCAAATTATTATTATTTAATTATTATTCATTTTATTATTTATGATTCATTTTCAAATGATTTATTTCTGATTTTAGTAAACATTTTATATCATCTTTAAAGGGATAGTTCACCCAAAAATGAAAATTCTGTAATCATTTACTCTCCCTCAAGTAGTTCCAAACCTGTATGAATGTCTTTGTTCTGCTGAACACAAAGGAAGACATTCTGAAGAATGTGAGAATCAGAGTAGTTCTGGGGCACCATTGACTTCCATAGTATTTTTTTTTCCTACTATGGAAGTCAATGGTGCCCCAAAACAGCCTGGTTACAAACTTTCTTCAAAATATCTTCCTTTGTGTTCGGCAGAAAGACATTCAAATAGGTTTGGAACTACTTGAGGGTAAATGACAGAATTTTAAATTTTGGGTGAACTATCCCTTTAAAAGGCATCATATGGCGATGCAAAAAATAACATTATTTTGTGTATTTGGTGTAATGCAATGTATTTACGAGGTTTAAGGTTCAACATTTTCCACATACCATACATTATTGTTGCTCCTCTCTACACTGCCTTTCTGAAACGTGTCGATTTTTACAAAGCTCAACATTCTGAAAAGCGAGGTGTGCTCTGATTGGCCAGCTATCCAGTGCATTGTGATTGGCTGAAAACCTCAGGCGCGTGACGGAAATGGTATGCCCCTTACCACATTTGGAAACACACGTCTCCACGACATGGCGGCGGCGGCAACAATACTACAGCGAGAATAAAAGTTATGCTTTCTTTCTTTGCGTAAACATTTGGCCAGCGTTATGCAAATCTTCCAACACAGTGACGTAGATTTGTGGGGGCATGTTTAAATGAGGTGTTTTAGGAAGGCGTGGACGAGTCTTAACTTTTATAAAGAATATCTCTTTTTGTTTGAGACTTTAGTCTTTGCAACTTTACGGATCTTATATATGCACGAACAGCTTGTAACAATCCAAAGACAAAGGAAAACTTGAAAATCGCCTTTATATCACCCACTCTGCTCTCTAAAATATTAGCATCTGCATTGGCCATTAAAAAACCTGGTCAACCACTACTCACAGCATACAATTTTAACTATGCATGCTGACACCCACCGTAGCAGTTAACCTGGGCCCGTGGAGCTGAGCGTAGAGTATGGCCTCCTCAACCTGACCTCTGATCCCCAGCAAGGCGAGCTCCAGGTTGTGCGCTCCGGTGACAATGTGCGTGAGATCCTGCAGCACTGTGACATACTGTCTCCAGGGGTTGTGGAGCTCCGAGAGACTAGCCAGGCATCCGCGCATAACGTTGAGGCAGTAGCCGCTGCACGCACGGATCAGGGTGAGTCCACGGCAATGAGAGCAGTAATGCATGCGCACCAAAGCACGACTGCATTCCTTGGACAACTCTGCCGTATCGGTAATGTTCATTACTTCCAACCCCACACCGAGCGTCAGGCTGAGCACCCGGCCTGCCCGCAATGCACTTGCAAGCGTATCTGCCATTGCCTTTGGGTGCGGCCCAAAGGGATTAACGTCCTGCCTCGTCATGCGGAGACAGTCGCCGAGCTGGTTTGCATCAGAAGAGTCCTCGCCGATGCTCCCAGCCATGCCGGGATTGACAATATGAGTGTGGACTAACGGGAAGAGACTGTCGAAGAAACAGTGGACAGCAGCTTCAACAGAGACATTGCCGGTGCCCTGGAGGAAGCGAGAAAGGTCCGTGAAGAGGCAGACGAGGTGAGGGGAGATGGACGACATGAGAGAAGAGTATGTGGTCTCGAACAAAGAGGTCAGGTGATTCTGAGAGAAGGTGATTAGAGACTGGAACGTATCTGAAAGAGAAAAAGAGAAAGAGAAAGAAGTTGAGATATAATCAATGTACTGTGCCGTGAAAAGGTTTTTGCCCCCTTTCCTGTTTTTTTTTGTTTTTTTTGCATATGTGTCACACTTAAAAGATTCAGATCATCAAACAAATTTTAATATTACACAAAGATAATGCAAGCAAATACAAAATTCTGTTTTTAAATGATGATTTCATTTATTAAGGGAAAAAAGCTGTCCAAACCTACCTGGCCCTATGTGAAAAAGTAATTGTTAAATCATGAAAGAACTGTGATTAACCACATTTTAAAAAGCGGAGTTAAATTTCACTGGCCAAACCCAGGCCTGTTTACTGCTAGACCTGTTGAATCAAGAAATCACTTAAATGGAACCTGTCTGACAAAGTGAAGCATGCTTAAAGAGCAACACATCATGTTGCGATCTAAAGAAATTCAAGAACAGATGAGAAACAAAATAGTTGACATGTATCAGTCTGGAAAGGGTTATAAAGCCATTTCTAAGGCTTTTGGACTCCAGTGAACCACGGTCAGAACAACATCTAAAAGAACTGCAGGCCTCACTTGCCTCAATTAAGGTCAGTGTTCATGATTCAACAAAAAGAAAGATACTGGGCAAAAACGGCATCCATGGGAGAGTTCCAAGGCAAAAGCCACTGCTGATCAAAAAGAACACAAAGGCTCATCTCACATTTGCCAAAAAAAATATCTTGATTATCCCCAAGACTTTTGGGCAAATTTTCTGTGGACTGATGAGATAAAAGTTGAACTTTTTGGAAGGCGTGTGTCCCGTTACATCTGGCATAAAACCAACACAGGATTTCATAAACAGAACATCATACCAACAGTCAAACTTGGTGGTGGTAGTGTGATGGTCTGAGGCTGCTTTGCAGCTTCAGGACCTGGAGGACTTGCCATAATTGATGGAACCATGAATTCTGCACTCTATCAGAAAATCCTGAAGGAGAATGTCCGGCCGTCAGTTTGTGACCTCAAGCTCAAGCGCAATTGGGTTATGCAGCAGGACAATGATCCTAAACTCATCAGCAAGTCCACCTCTGAATGGCTCAAGAAAAACAAAATTAAGGTTTTGGAGTGGCCAAGTCAAAGTCCGGGCTTAAATCCAATTGAGATGCTGTGGCATGACCTTAAACAGTCCATTCATGCTCGAAAACCCTCCAATGTGGCTGAATTAAAACAATTCTGTGAAGAAGAGTGGGCCAAAATTCCTCCACAGCGATGTGAAAGACACATTGCCAGTTATTGCAAACGCTTGATTGCAGTTGTTGCTGCTAAGGGTGGCACAACCATTTATTAGATTTAGGGGGCAATTACTTTTTCACGTAGTGCCAGGCAGGTTTGGACAGCTTTTTTCCCTTAATAAATGAAATAATTATTTCAAAACTGCATTTTGTATTTACTCAGGTTATCTTTGTGTAATATTAAAATTTGTTTGACGATCTGAATCTTAAGTGAGACAAATATGCAAAAAATAAAAATAAAAACCAGGAAGGGGGCAAAACCCTTTTCACAGCACTGATATATATATATATATATATATATATATATATATATATATATATATATATATATATATATATACACACATACATACAATTAGTAGTATTGACATAAGACACACACACACACACAGTCTAAATACAAAAAACAAGCAGTGAGAAAATGCATGTTTCTTATTCATCTAACATCTTTGAAAGTGAAGTGTGTAGTTTCTAAGCTACTAGCCATTGGTCAGACAAACAAAAAGCTCCACCCCAGAGTCATGCTAGTAGTTGAGCTTTTAATTTTTGAACTATTGGTTTAAATTTGCAATGCAACAAATGTAGCAACAGATCTTTTCTTCTGTATTGTGACACAGACCTGAGTGTAATGGATTATAAAAAAAGGGGGCGGAAAATGTAGGCCCGGGGACTTGGTTCTATGCATCAGTTGTTGATTGGATACTGAGATGCTGGCATAGTACTTAAAAGTGGAGTCAGATGAATGCAATCTTGCCAAGGGCAGGGTTTAAGCAATTAAATGATTGGAGAAGTCCTGCATATGTCACTTTGATTAAATGTTATGCAGTAAAAATGAAATGTATGCATAAATGTTAACAATAAGATCTATAACATGCATTTAGAAAATGGGTGAATTTTCATTTCATGCTGACTAAGAATTACAAGCGTTTTCCCACAAATTACAACAAAAACGACCTATCATTTTCTTCACTTTGTGTGCTGGGCTTGACTTTAATCAAGCTATAGAAAAAGAGACAACAATAGCAGCCTAAATAAATTATTTTTAATAATGTCTCATGCACAGGAAAACAGATGCAAGGGAAAGACTTCTGTGGTAAACATCAAGAAACATGGACGTCTGCACACTGAATTTAAAGCTCCAAACTTTATTTTAAAAAAGTGACATTTACCAATGACTTTTCATCAGACAAAAAAATTATTGTCCAGAACCTGCATCCAGCAAGGTATTTGGATGGACACACCTAATTGATATATTTTTCTCTCTAAAAACTTCAATGAACCAAAAATAGAAGTTTGGTTATGGAAATATGATTCATTCACTTTAGAGATTTGTTCAAAAAACATGATGTGTTTGCAACTGAAATCAGTGTCAACACTTTTCAGAGAAATCAACCTATAAATTTCTACTTATTAAAAGGATAGTTCATCCAAAAATTATTATTATTTTTCCCCCTTGTGTTTTTGAACATCTATAGCAGATATCTATAGCAGAATGTCCAAAGCTAAACTTCTCTTTTTTTCATACAATGAAAGTGAATGGTGACCACAGCTGTCAGTCAAGGTTTCACTCAATAATAACTTTAATTTTATTCTGATCCTCACGCAAGGCTATCGTCGCTTCAGAAAACTTATATAACACAAGTCGTATAGACTATTTTTGCCATTTCTGTCATTATATTGGAAAAGAGCAGCATGTCTAGCTTTCTTTTCCACAAAATAAAGTCTATAAAGACCCTTTTCCAAGCTTAAAACAACATGAGGGTGATTAAATGACAACAATGTTCATTTTTAGCAGAACTACTCCTTTAAAACCAGTCACAAAACTTCTGAGTTACGGGAAGGACAAACAAAAGGAGTCAGTGCGGTGTGTCTTTGGCTCTATTCTGTGTTTTTTCTGTCGCCCTCTCTCACACACACACACACAGACACACAAACACACACGTTCCTAAACTTGTGTTTGGTCAGTGGTTTGTTAATGCGGGGCAGTCTGTCTATTCAGCTGCGCTGTAGTGACCACACACACACACACACACACACACACACACACACACACACACACACACACACACACACAGGCTGTACCCAGGGTGCCGTTCTCTCTAAGGCCACTGATGTCAGACTGAAGGCATGTTAGGGGATGGAGGAACAGCGGCAACTGGACCGAAACGGAGACCGGTCAACACACATACAGACGTACATACATACACACGCACACACACAGAAGCAGAGCTCTCCATTTCACTCCATAAGCTGCGGAGGCTTCCATCAGTGCCATCACAATGGACCAGGACAACAACTAAACTCTCCCAATCACAACAGCTGTGGCTGAACACGCTGCCCCCCATAAGGGGGCGTTCGCACAGGATGTGTTTTTGCATTCTGGCTGCACATTTTTTTTTAATTGTTGGTCTATGTACATGTGCATCATACAGACCTTTTTATTATTGCACCATGTCTTGGAGTTTCAGAACCTTGTGGCATGAGTATTAAATTATGAAGATGCCATGGTACAAAGTTAAAATTTTGTTACACATCCACCTCAGTTTTAAAACTATAAGCTAATCAGAAGAACCTGGGGGCCTGACAAGCATCTTGAGCATTTAAAATGTGATTTTAAATTACTGCTATAACAGGTCTCATTCATTAACGATGTAAAAACAAACAAACATTTAGCTAGAGAGATCGAGATAGGAGTTGATATCAAACTACACTATATACACCATATATATGGTTCAAAATTTGGCCAAAAAAAAGAAAAACAATAATATTGTGAAATATTACAATTTAAAATGCTTTTCTTATATTAATATATTTCAAAATGTAATGTATTCCAGTGATGCCAAGGCTAAATTTTCAACAGCCATTACTCCAGGTTTCAGTGTCACATGATTCTTCTAAAATCAGTCTAATATGCTGATGAAGTAATTTATGAAAAGCATGAAAATGATTACTTTATAGTACTGTTCATTGGTTCATGCAACTGGTTTGCTAAAACTGTGGAAGAATCATGCTGACTAGCCCATAATGTCATGAATTATTTTTCACCAGAACCTTACAGAGAGGTCAGTGATGGGGAGAAGAAACATAAAAAGAAATTTGTCATCGATTCAAACTCATTTTGCCCATATGAGCACCATAGCTGATGTATCAGAACACATGCAAACCACTAGGCCACTAAGACCAGCAGTAGCAAGAATATTGTATAAGGAGAAAGTAAGGAATGGAAAGGCCACTTGCCATGTCCCGCTGTGTGTTCGTGTCGGCATATAAACCGTAAATGTGCATGCATGCGTGCGTGTGCGTGCGTGCGTACTGGTATTTATCACGTCCTGGGGACCAAATGTCCCCACAAAGATAGTAATACCAGTAAATCTTTATCTTGTGGGGACATTTTTTGGTCCCCATGAGGAAACAAGCTTATAAATCATACAGCATAAAGTTTTTTGAAAATCTAAAAATGCACACAGTCTCCTGTGAGGGCTAAGTTTAGGTGTAGGGTTGGTGTAGGGCAATAGCACATACAGATTGTACAGTATAAAAACCATTACGCCTATGGAGAGTCCCCATAAAACATGGAAACCCAACATGTGCGTGCGTGTGTGTGCGTGTGTGCGTGCGTGTGTGTGTGCGTGTGTGTGTGTGTGTGTGTGTGTGCGTGTGTGTGTGCGTGCCCATATAGGCGAGATGGTTGGAATGAGAGCAGCACACCACAAGCAGAATGTGCCAGTGTAAGGTTACAGCATTTCAGAGGGCAGCCTCATGCCACGAACGCTCTGTAAAAACGCCAGAAGTGGCATAGAGAGAGACAAGCAGACGGAGAAAGAGACAGAGAGTTGAAAGAGATGAATTTGTTTGGCTTTGAGGCCTCACGCCACAGAACTTGGCCAAACTGTCGCCGGCCATCTCTGCCAGCAAATTTCTGTAGAGTTTTCTTTCATGTGTATACAAAAGTTAATATCTCCAAGTGTTTGTGTACATCTGAAGACAAGCTTACACAATGCACGACTCTGCTGATTTCAGATGGAATTAAACATTAATTCCAGGACAATCGGGGATGATCCATATGGAGCTGCATGTTGGAAAATGGCATTTAAACATAAGACAAAAAAAGAGAAGGAGAGAGCGATCATCTCCCAGGAGAAACCCCCAGAAAGGCTGACACTGCTCAGACACGCAGGAAACTTAAAGTCCTGTACAGTACCCCTACAGTGGTCTGACAGCTGGGGAAAAAAGCCATTTGAAACCATTTGTTGCTCCATTAGTGCTTCACCATTAGAGCAGAACCGCCAGACATTGTTCATCTGATTTGTCAGATCTATTACTGGGTAAATTGAAAAGCTTTAAATGGCTTGTTTGTTTCATAAAGCACAAAAACATATTACTGATACTTTCTTGTGGTTTGTCCTAAGATTAAGGATCTGGGTATGTTCAGAATGCCACCACACTAATCATAATATTTTAATATAAACCGCATAGTATGAAAATTTCTGCATGCATACGACACCCGGATAACCAAAGGAATTTGGTTCCAGAGGGTACCATGGAAAGAATAAGACTATTAACGAAAAAAATAAATACTCATTACATTTGGCTACTTTTTTGGAAAATAAAAAATATATTGTCCCACCCCCAAATAAATTAAAAATAAATCTAAATAAATTCAGTAATAAAATAACAGATGAATCATATTATTGCCAAAGGATATGCAGTATGAGTTACAAGGAACATATTACTGATATTACTGAACACCTTACTGATCAGGCTTTGGTAAGGACATGCTGCTGTATACCACAGTGTAATGCAATCAAACTGATCTTCAGCTTCCAATCTGAAAAATGAACCAGAAGTAATATGAAGTGCTGTCAGTGATTTGAGTGACCAAATTGTTTCACTTTATGTAAAAATCATAAATTTGTTTAATAAGCAGACATTGAGGGACTGAACATCAGCCACAATTTTTATCATGTCTTTCTCAACGCATTATTTGATCAGCTGCTCAAAGAAAAATCTTTATTTTTTTTTTTACAAAATTTGATTAAATATCCAAATTAATCATATTTGTTTCCAAGATGACAAATGGAACCACTCTCAATTGCATGCCGTTTGCAAAACGATTGCTAATTTTCATTGAGAGGTGGTGATTTGAGATGACATTACCAACTCCGTGCATTAGTGATTCAACAAAATTCAACCTTTTACAAATGCATAGTGTGTGAATCAGTCGAATACCGCAGCTGAGAAGGAACCAATGCTTATGGTACAGCGAATTCAAGCAATTTATAAGTAGTTTAAATACACATTGTACTGAAGTCATTTAATAACAAAGTGACAAAAATAGCAAACTACAGTTAACAAATTCTAGTTTTTTAAACAGTCCCACAACAATATCAACTATACAGCACAATATACTAAGCAGTATACTAGTATTCCATTTCAAACCATTTCTGATTGGTCAATTCCATGTCTGAAACCAAATGAGCTCAGCAGAGAGAAATAAAGGTTTATGATTTGCATATTAATCCCCGTCACTGGGCTCCAGAGGAAAGCAATGCTCTGTACATTACTGGTTTGTGAGCTGGGCAACTGCAGTGTTGCAGTGATGCCAGTGAGCCAAGATGGGGTCCAGATTTACAGCCGTGTAATTGGATGTTATATAGCTTCTTAAGAGGGTCTACAAAAGGCTTTTAGAGATGACTAATCCACTAAATGACCAAGACTCATTTCCTAAATGAACGGTCTGCTGGCAAAGAGATTCCGCTTGATAAGTAAAACTGAACAATTGATGGTGGAAAGATAAGATACAGAAGACTTTTAAGGTGGTGTTGGGATAGTTAAACGCTCCCTGTTGTCACGCAACTGACAGCGGTGGATGTTGTTTTCCAATAAACATATTGCAATTATAAACTAACACAATTTTAACTGGATTCAATTGTAAAACTACTTGTTTGATCCTGTAAAACCTGATAACCAAACGTGACCCACTTTTGTTACGGCCAAGACCCTACATACAAGGCCATGCTGCATTCCTCAGTGACCACGGTCATCATTCAGAGCGTTCGGCAGTCCATCATCTGTCGATCATCTTCCACCCCAGAAAGCCCCGTAATCCAGCCAAGGGCTTGTGTTTCATATGGGTCAGACACAGATATGAGTTCATCACCTCTGTAGGGGGGGCTATAAAATCCCACTTTAATTAGTGACAATACATACGTCCCGGTCCTCTGACTAAAACAGCTGTGATGAGAAAACACGTCACATTACCACATGCAACTTCTGCGTGAGAAGCTGAAGAACGGAGAGCAATGAGACTGAAAAAGTTACAAAATCAGAGAGAAAATCTTTAACAAGAGCTATAAATAAATCTAATGTGTCTGCTTTGTACTCCTACAAAAATTGTGATTGGATTTGTTGCTGCAAGTGTAGCTACACATTACTATTAAGGTAATTAAAGGTGTACAAAAGAAGCTGTCTTGATGGACTAGTGCTTAATATTCAAGATTTTATTTGTCACATACACAATTATAGAGTGTATAACCAGCAGTGAAATGTTTAGAATTAAGTGTTAACATGCGCACAATTGCGAGTTTCAGTCCAGACATTTCTGATCCCATTCCTTGTTTTGACATCTCTATCCCTTCCCAATTTTATGACTGATAAATCATATTACAACCAACTGTAACCAATCACAACACTGACAAAGGAAAGGCTTTCATATTGGCTTGTTGTATTCCCAATTTAAGTCACTTTGGATAAAAGTGTGTGCTAAATGAATAAACATGACTAGAGTCCAAAAGTTTAGCATCACTATGATTTTTTTTAAGAAATTGATGAGTTTATTTAGAAAAGATGCATTAAATAGATTTAAACTAACTATAAAGTCATTTATAATGTACAAAAGATTTACTTCCATTTCAAATTTAAGTGTGTGTGTGTGTTTTAATGTTTTTATTTTATACCATTTCACAATGCTATTCCAATATTATTGTTTTTCACTGTGTTTATACTAACATATGCATATATCTGCTCTCAATAAAAGTATCCCACTGAAGGCATTCTTCTGCACCATATTGAAATTAGTTACTCAATCTGCTCAAATCTGAACCCCAAAACGCTGTAAACAAACATATGCGAGTACAGAAGGTTAAATCAACAGCACTTAATGCTACACATTAGGAGAGAAACTAGACATAACCACCTGTCCAGAACTGCTGCAGACACCCCACCCTCCCCTCAGCAGCGTCTTTGCTGTCAGAAGGGAAACAGGTGGAGAGTGCAGAGGAACGTTTCACCAATATCTCTCTCATTAGATCGCAATTAAAATGGCTTCCCCGTTACATCGAAAGCCAACTAAGACAAACAATTCCTGAGATGCCGGATGCAGTGTGTGTGTGCACATGTGAAAACACAGAGCTCTCTGAAGGATCTGGTTAAAAGTGAGCGTGATGATCACTGTGCTGATCTAAACATCTCAATAATCATTCACTTCTGGACTGGCCTTGATTGAGCAAGAGTCTCTGCAGTCCAGCAACAATGTGGTAAATTGCTGTTACTGGAAAACTACTGATTTGAAAAAGTTGTGTTGCCCATAATTATACACATGTGTGTCTTTAAAAATCTTCAAGCTTGAAATGCAAATGCTAGGTTTTTAACCTTCATCACACATTTGATTGTAAAATGGATTGCTGTGTACCGTATAGGTCAGTGATAGATTGATGTTTGACAATATATAAATAAAACATCATTAAAAATTAATGGCATCTTTTGTCATGTCTATTCAATTATTTACTGGTCTTTATTATTGTGAAATATGTTTACTATTTAAAATAATTACTTTCTATTTGAATATATTTAAACATTTAATTTATTCCTGTGATCAAAGCTGAATTTTCAGCATCATTACTCCTGTCTTCAGTGTCACATGATCCTTCAGAAATCATACTAATATTCTGATTTGCTGTTCAAGAAACATTCATTATTATCATTATTATTATCATCAATTTTTAAAACCGTTGACTAAATTTTTTCAGGATTCTTTGATGAATAGAAAAATCCAAAGACCAGCATTTATCTGAAATAAAAAGCTTTTGTAACATTATACACACACATACATATATATATATATATTTTTTAGGAGGAGGAGGGTTATATGAATTAACACTTATTTAACAAGGATACTTTAAATTGATCAAAAGTGATGATAAAGACATTTGTAATGTTACAAAAGATTTATATTTCAGATTTTTCTTTCTATTCAAAGAAACCTGACAAAAATTCTGCTCAGCTGTTTTCAACATAATAATAATAATAATAAATGTTTTTTGAGCAGCAAATCAGAATATTAGAATGATTTCTGAAGGATCTTGTGACTGGAGTAATGATGCTAAAAATCAATCTTTGAAATCACAGGAATAAATTACATTTTAAAATATATTCTAATAGAAAACTGTTATTTGAAATAGTAAAAATATTTTGAAATGTTATTGTTTTTGATGTACTTTGGATCAAATAAATGCAGGCTTGGTGAACAGAAGAGACCTTTTTAAAAAAACATTAAAAATCTTACGGTTCAAAAACTTTTGACTGGTATGCAGCTCTTTTGAACTTCAAAAAAAACATTAGGCACAACTGTTTCCAGCATTGATAATAAGAAAGTTTAGAGTTGAGCACCAAATCAGCATATTAGAATGATTTTTGAAGCATCATGTGACACTGAAGTCTGGAGTAATGATGCTGAAAATTGATATTACTTTATATTGAATTTATATTAATTATAATAATATTTCACAATTATTTTTATTTTAATAAATTTTTAATGAATGCAGCCTGGGTGAGCATAAGAGACAGATAAAAAAATAAACATTTTTAACGGTAATGTTCAAATTTCTATTATTGTTTAATAATAGCCCTAAATACTGACTAACAATAATCAAAGAATTTCACTTTGCTTAAAACCCTGGGAAAAGTCTGGTCAGGTTTTGAGCACATATCAGATTGAACAGTTGGAAAAAGTGAAAGACTCAACTGAAGGCAGAAACACTAAAGTAACGAGGCCTGATGATCCCTTAATTCCAAAATAAAAAAATGCTTGTCCCTTCCAGCTGAATACTTTCTTCTAGTTCCAGCTGTGCAGACATCTCAAACATGTACTGTGATGACTGGTGGCAGGTCGTTCTCATGAAAGGTTCACCATGCTGTAGGAAAGACTGAACAACAGGAAATCAAAACACCATCCCTTCTCTGTCTCTCCCTCCCAGTATTAGGACAACATAATGATGTTGGAAGAGAAAAGGAGAGAGGGTGGAGAGTTTGAGCCATGATTGGGTTTGGATCATGTGTTCGGTTGTCCGTTTCAATCTGAGGTAATGAAGTGAATAATGAGACATGAAGCAGCTAGACGCCAACCTAAAAGCCGTGTGAAAGTAGCCACAATGACACTCTGGAGATGATACCACTCCCTTTCTCCTCAGACGCCCCCTGGCCTACACACTACTTGTACTCCTATTTCCTGTCATTATTTCCCTTTTAAACATCTCTCATTAGTGGTGTTTGTTAAAGTAAGCACCAACATTACTCTTAGTCATACTTGGAATTAGTAATCTGAGTGTTCAATTTTGGTGCACAACTAATGATTCAATACACAACGACCTTGTAACACCCAAATAAACAGCCAGAACACCACAGGAATTGCACAGTCAACCAACACTCTAGCATCTTGTAAGCCACTCACACATTCTTCAGAAACTATAAACTAACCTCAAACCTTTGAATGGTAAATTAAAAATGTATTTATTTCCAATTTTTATCATTTTAGAACAAGGACTCCAGCTGATCAACCTAATAAACCAGCTTAATGACCAGCTTTCACAAGCGAAACCATTTACAACTATCTATCACCAGAAGGTTCTAATTGTGATTTTCTAGGATGACTTTTCCTTCTGGAAAAAAAAAATCATAAGTGGATGGACCAGCTTTTTTCTGGTCCAAGGTGGTCTACTAGCTTTATCATGAGACAACAAAATCAAAAGCAGGCCCATCGCCTGGTAGTCCAGTTGATCAATCACCTAGACATGATTGGACAACCTAAATGACCATAAACAAGTTATAATCTACGGGAAATCAATTAACTACTTTAAACTAGTTTTTGAGTCCGTTTCACTTCCACAGAAAGTTTAATTCAATTGTTTTGGGGGGGTTGTTTGTTGCATGGCTTTTCCTTCTGGAAAAGGCCATATAAGTGGATTGGCCAGCTGGTTTTTGGAATATGGTAGCCTTTTCTGGTTCCAGGTGGTCTACTACCTCTAACTAGCTTTACCATGAAAGTCTACCAAATCAAAAGCAGGTCCACCACTTGTTAATCCAAACTAGACCAGCTAATGTCCATAAATTAAAAGCTAGAATCTATGTTAAACCATAGATTTTTGAGTCATTTTCTCTTCTATAGAATGTTTAATTTGTTTGTTTTGGTTGATTGCCTCACACAATTGTTCTCATTTCTAGCATGGCTTCTACTTCTGGAAAAAGCCATATACAGTAAGTGGATTGACCAGCTGGTTTTTGGAATATGGTAGCCTTTTCTGGTTCCAGGTGGTCTTCTACCTCTAACTAGCTTTACCATGAAAGTCTACCAAATCAAAAGCAGGTCCACCACTTGTTAGTCCAAATTAGACCAGCTAACACTCTTAAAAATAAAGGTGCTTCACGATGCCATAGAATAACCTTTTTTGTCGAAATGGTTCCATAAAGAACCTTTAACATCTGAAGAACCTTTCTGTTTCACAAAAGTTTCTTTGTGGCGAAAGAAGGTTCTTCACATTATAAAAAGGTAAGAAAGAGATGTTTTTTTAAAAGAACCTTTGACTGAATGGTTCTTTGTGGTACCAAAAATGGTTCTTCTATGGCATCGCTGTGAAGAACCTTTTAAGCACCTTTATTTTTTAAGAGTAAATGTCCATTAATAATAAACTAGAATCTATGTTAAACCACAGATTTTTGAGTCCTTTTCACTTCTATAGAATGTTTAATTAGTTTGTTTTGGGGGGGTTGATTGCCTCACACAATTGTTCTCGTTTCTAGCATGTCTTCTACTTCTGGAAAAGGGCATATACAGGTGCATCTCAATAAATTAGAATGTCGTGAAAAAGTTCATTTTTTCTTGTAAGTTTCACTTTTTGAAATAACTTTTATATATTTTAGATTCATTGCATGTAAAGTAAAACATTTCAAAAGTTTTTGTTTTAATTTTGATGATTAGAGCTTACAGCTCATGAAAGTCAAAAATCAGTATCTCAAAATATTAGAATATTTACATTTGAGTTTCAATTAATGACCATCCCTACAGTATAAATTCTGGGTATCTCTTGTTCTTTGAAACCACAATAATGGAGAAGACTGCTGACTTGGCAATGATCCAGAAGACGAACATTGACGCCCTCCACAAAGAGGGTAAGTCACAGAGAGTCATTACTGAAAGGTGTGGCTGTTCAAGGAGTGCTGTATCAAAGCATATTAAATGCAAAGTTGACTGGAAGGAAGAATTTGGGTAGGAAAAGGTGCACAAGCAACAGGGATGACCGCACGCTTGAGAATACAGTCAAGCAAAGCTGATTCAAACACTTGGGAGAGCTTCACAAGGAGTGGACTGAAGCTGGAGTCAGTGCATCAAGAGTCACCACGCTCAGACGTCTTCAGGAAAAGGGCAACCAAGCCACTTCTGAAACAGAAACATCGTCAGAAGCATCTTACCTGGGCTGTGGAGAAAAATAACTCCGTTGTCCAAAGTCCTCTTTTCAGATGAAAGTAAATTTTGCATTTCATTTGGAAACAAGGTCCCAGAGTCTGGAGGAAGAGTGGAGAGGCACAGAATCCATGTTGCTTGAAGTCCAGTGTGAAGTTTCCACAGTCAGTGATTATTTGGGCTGCCATGTCATCTGCTGGTGTTGGTCCACTGTGTTTTCTGAAGTCCACAGTCAACGCAGACATCTACCAGGAAATTTTAGAGCACGTCATGCTTCCTTCTGCTGACAAGCTTTATGGAGATGTTGATTTCATTATCCAGCAGGACTTGGCACCTGCCCACACTGCCAAAGGTACTAAAAGCTGGTTCAATGACCATGGTGTTACTGTGCTTGATTGGCCAGCAAACTCGCCTGACCTGAACCCCATAGAGAATATATGGGGTATTGTCAAGAGGAAGATGAGAGACACCAGACCCAACAATGCAGATGACCTGGAGGCTGCTATCAAAGCAACCTGGGCTTCCATACCACCTCAGCAGTGCCACAAACTGATCACCTCCATGCCACGCCGAATTGAGGCAGTAATTAAAGCAAAAGGAGCCCCTACCAAGTATTGAGTACATATACAGTAAATGAACATACTTTCCAGAAGGCCAACAATTCACTAAAAATGTTTTTTTTATTGGTCTTATGAAGTATTCTAATTTGTTGAGATAGTGAATTGGTGGGTTTGTGTTAAATGTGAACCTAAATCATCACAATTAAAAGAACCAAAGACTTAAACTACTTCAGTCTGTGTGCATTGAATTTATTTAATACACGAGTTTCACAATTTGAGTTGAATTACTGAAATAAATGAACTTTTCCACGACATTCTAATTTATTGAGATGCACCTGTAAGTGGATTGACCTGCTGGTTTTTGGAATATGGTAGCCTTCTGGTTCCAGGTGGTCTACTACCACTAACTAGCTTTAGCATGAAAGTCTACCAAATCAAAAGCAGGTCTACCACCTGTTAGTCCAGATTGGAACAGCTTATTTCCATAAATAATTAGCTAGAATCTATGTTAAACCAATTGACTACCACCTTAAAGTATTTTTTGAGTCCTTTTCACTTCTACAGAATGTTTAACTCACTTGTTTTGTTTTTTTCCCCATGTAATTGCTCCCTTTTTATCTTATGTTGACATTTCCAAAACAAAACTGCCTTTTATTTTTCCTCACTGAAGTGCGCAGCGTGCCTTCTTTAGGGGAGGGCAGACAGCGGGTCACTCTAAATCTTTCTCTAACCTTTGTTAAACAACAAAAGTGTTCATTCGGTCCTGTACGGCAAACAACAGGCCAGCACCATTCCCTGAACACCAGCGTCCATCTCAAGACAGCTGGTCAGCAGGGGCTGGATGAGATGTTTAGAATCCTCCATTCCACTGTTACCATGGGAATGACATAGCAGGTGCACTGCGTGTGAGGTTGAAGCCACTAGATTTGCTCAGAGGTATGGAATGAGCATCACTTCCTGTCCCAAGCCCACGGCTGACATCAGGCGTTGGGTTTGGGTCAGTCTGTCAGTTCAGGCCAAACTGTCTCTCTCATTCTCAATCCTTTTTATTTTTCTCTTTAGGGGACACAAGTTGTGGTCCAGGGCCAGCTAAGGAAGTAACATGGCAAGCTCAATTAGTTAATGGATAAATCTACCCTACAAAAAGGCCAAATGATCTGTGGGAGGAGGACGCATAAGAGGAGGGGGATTCCTCAGAGACTTTAAGAGTCATGTGATCGTTGATGAAGACAAGGGAAAGACGAATAACAACAATGGGAACAAGAGAATGAAATGAACAACAGAACAAAATACTGAAGGAGAATGAGTGAGTGAGAAGGGTTTCCCCACAGCACAACTGGCATGACGCCACCAAAAAGGCGTCTGCTGTCACTGCTGAGCAGTAATGAGGTTTTTACTGGCACTTTCCATGTATACGGTACACTTTAGTGTCCTATGAAAAGTTTAAAAGCACTCGAGGCCCAAATCCCATGCTTTTTGTTGCGAAAACTCAAAAAAAAATTGTGTTGGGTCAAAAAAAATAATAACCTTTTGTATCAATCTTTTTGAGTTTTGACAACTTCTTTAAAATTATTCAAATAATTAACCTTATAATTTGTAGCATAAACATTTTTTTTATTAATTATTCAAAAAAGTTGTTCTAACTAATTGAGCTGTGGCCCCAGAACCAATTAATCTTATCTTCATTTCAGTTAAAATCAACAGCTGGCATAGCACAATGCTAAATGCTAAAAACAAAGCATGTAGCTATATTTAATGAACAAGTAAAATCATGTTAATAAATTGAATCTTATTTAAAACTGTTACACAAATTTTGAACAGTTGTCAACAGACATGCTTTGTGCAGCCAGATGGTGTAGTTACATCATCTACTAGCTGGGGCAAACAGTGAACTGTTAGGCTTTCACCTTCTTTCCCTGACAATTTGTTAACAAAGAAACAAAAATACTTTAGACTTACAGGTAATTGCAATTCAAGAGTTTCGGGCTCTATTTTTTTTACCTTACTTGTGGAAAGCGCCACTAAATTTAACATGCATTGATTTTCATTCCTGAACCGTATAAACATCTGGGTTCTCCTCTCGTCTTGTCTCTCCTCTCCTTTATCTAAAGTCTTTACGCAACATCCATCTGTTATTAGTCACTGTCATTATAAACCCCATGAGGAGACGGAGAGGCCTGACTGCTGCTCCTGGGTCTGCCTTTACTTCATTGTTTCCCTATCATTGGCTATATATCATATACCGTCAAACGCTGAAATGACCTACTAAGTTTGACAAAATATGCAGAGTACTGTAAATACTGTATCCCACAATGTGCTAGATTTCACCTGTCATTTCCATATGACAAAAAAAAGAGCAAAAGCAAGATAAACTATGTGAATGTCTTAATTGTTACTTGACTCATTTAACCATACTGCCAGATGTTAAATATATTTTTAAACAAAATATAATTAAGAAGCAAAATAACAGTTTTTTTAAATGAAATACACAGTATGAGGTACACTGCATAAAATAATGTGCGTGTGTGTTAAAATGTTGAAACTGAACACAACATAATCACACATACTATTTACTACAGACTAATTTTCATTAGCATCCGATTAAATATGATATTTACTCTGACAAAGGTGCATATAGTATGTACTGTAGCTGTACACTATCATTCGATTCCTAACACCTCTAAATCCAACCAAGCTCAGCAGAGAGTAATAAAACGAAGACAGGATCTTTTAACGAACATTCCAAACGAAGCCTTTGTCTATTAAACTCATTTTCTCACCGACTGCGACTCAACATCCCCTTTCCAATGTCTCTTTAATCCTGTGATTCCTTTCTTAGTCTGAGATGATCACAGAGAGCACAACCTATTCTTAATAACTTCTTAAATCCTTTATTAATATACAACAAACACACCCACTCTCACGATGAAGCTAGACCATTAGAATCAATGGTCTACTGAACTTCCTGAGACAAGAACCCACACAAATGAGAAGAGACAGATTCACACACACAGCGACGGAAATCCAAACAAACACACATGCCTTCTAACAACACTCTTATATTAATGAAAGAAAACCTCAAATCATCATTCTAATTGAGTTTTACATTAAGTCTGTAATCCGATATGATGTCTGTCTGCCACAGGGTAATTATTAATCCATGATGGAGACAGCAAAACAGACACTTGACTCTCAAAATCTCTTGTATTGTTTACAGAAACAAATTCTCACAATCACTACAGATATGTTGCATACTATACTTTGTTCCTAAAGGGATATTTCACCCAAAAATAAACATTTTGCCATCTACCACAATTACCTACAAAAACAAACACAGATTTTTTTTATATATATATATATATATATATATATATATATATATATATATATATATATATATATATATATATAATTAGCTGCTTATAAAGAAGAATGTTCTAGATATTTGAAACAACATGAGGATGAGTTTAACATAGGCTACATTTGGGAATGCAATGTGTGCAATGCTTTATTTTCAACATTCACACAAATTCCAGCATTTTTGTGGACATAAGTTTATAGCATTTCACTAGATTTGTAATGAGAAGCATTTGTAAACCTGTTGTCAATCTAAATTTAAAGGTCTTCCTGCAGTTTTGTGCTGAAATAAAAGCTTGAGGGTTTAAATCTTGCAAGTGAAGAAATACTAGGCCTATAGTCTACTATAGCATAAAGTAAATTAATACTTATTTAAACAGTAAATAATTATTATACTTATTACTAATTTTTTTACAGTACATTTGTATTACAATAGTAATGTATTTGTGTATGGATTTCCCACCATATTAAACCTGACACCTCTAAAACCACATATCAGGATAAGGGAAGAACTCTAATGAGATATTTCTAATGAAAATTAAACAACAAATAGTGTACTTGAAATGTCCTAAATATCTATGTACTAATTTAAATCATTTAATAATTTACTATATATTAGGCAAAAACAATCATCCTCACTAACCTCAAGAACAATGGTTGAGAGCTCTAAATAGTCAAAGACTACAGATTTCACCACTCTTTGAGACACAGACACCACACACACATCAGCATCCGTAAAAGGCAATCAGTTCTATTGTTTGAACATTCCTGATTACTGCATGTGACCTGTCAACGGCGAAACATTCTGCGCATATCTCCACATCCGAGACACAAACATTAGAAACACTTTACTGGAACGCAATGAACAATCTGTGCTGTCTTGTGGATGCCAAAAGAAAACAGGCTTGGAAAGACAAAGGCATGATTGAAGAGCATAACCGAAAACTATGTATGTGGTTTGAACCCCCTTGTGAGATGCGGTACATGTGGGAGTATGTGGCCATTTCAGTGGCCGCAGAGCGTGTTAAAATGAGCGTATCACGAGCGCAGGACTGAAATAGTGTATGTGAGAGCTCATTCATTCACACCAAGGCTTGATACTCATGAATGAACTGACAGAAGACCTTAATAACAACCGGTGCTCTCTTCCAAAACACACACAAGGCTGCATACGACTGAGATTCTTTAAAGCTCCACTGCCGATTATGGTTTGGCCACTGGGTTCAACACTCGTGAGAGTGTGGGCAAGTACTCTAAATTCCCCTTCTAAAGAATTAATGCAGTAAAACCCAACCAAACCTCATATAACTAGACTTCATAGAGCATAATCTAATATAATTAAGACTAAATGCTTCTGAATGTTTGCAGCTAGTTCATACTTTCCTAAAAAACACATCTGGGGCTTTAATCAAGACGATGAGAAGAGGCTTCCTGTTCACATGCAATCAGCGCCAGATGAAGCTCTAAAGCAGCTCTACCAATCACAGTGCCAAACCACATTGGAAAGAAAAAAAAACATTATGCCATTTCTACCAATTAAACAAGTCAAAATACGGGCAAAAAAGACAGGTACACAGAAATAGCCAACCCGTAAATTTGCCATCTCTCCATCCATTTCTTCATCCATCATTGGAGAATATAGCTTTATTACCATCTACGCTAAGCCTAACCAATAGTGTTGACAAAAGCAAATGCATATACTGAAGTGATCATGCCTTTTTACCTTTTTTTCTGTGCTCTTTTATAACGACTCGTGTTTTATGGGACTTGAACTAGAGCACTCTGCACTGCAAGTGTAGTGCTGTACCAGGTGAGTTCCCGAGCAAGTTTACTACATTAGAAAAAAGCCAAAGCAAATGTCAAAATATATTAGTTAGTATATTAGTATATTAGATTATATTTTGACAAAGCAAATGTCAAAATATAATCATGTTAATAGGTCATACCATAGTATTGTGCAAGGAACCATGTGGAAATAAGTCTTCATTAACAAATAACCTACTCCTTAATCAGAATTTGTGTGAAAATGAATAAAATTAGCTGGAGTTTTACTGATACTAGTGGTCATTTCAGCTGTAAACTGTAGTGAATTGTATGTATAGGAACTCTTCTACAAAAATGTAGGCTGAGGCAGTCTTTTCAATGAGTTTATGATGCTTTATCCATATAAACTCATCCCTATATCCATCAGTCCATTACTCTATCTATCCATCCATTTCACTTATCCATTCATCCCTCTACCATCCATCTAATCTCCCATGCATGCATCTGTGTACCCTGAAAGGCGGCAGCATGTGCAGAAATGAGATATTTCAGCTCAAAGCTGTATGATCTGATGTTCTGGGTGGTGTCTCTCAGGACTGCTGCTCTATAGCTTTCTTCCATTCTTCGTGTACAACATGATGGCCCAGCGTGCTTGCATATCGACAGGTCCACATCTACAAAAAGAGAGAAAAAAAGCATTTGTTAGACAGAACTTGAAAAAATAACATTAGTGACACTCTAAAACCAAATTAAACCTGCACCTGTATCCCCATTCACACACATTCATACAACTATATATTCAGCGGTTGAGTGTTATGGAGGCTCTGCCTCTTGCATTGGAGGGGGGGGGGGTAGTATAATGAAAACTGATCCTCAGAAAGCTTTTGCACTCTCTTCATAGCTGCAACTTAATTACCCAGGATGCACGAGGTGCTTTGGGTCCCAGAAGACTTAAGTCAGTTCAAGCAGCATTGAACCCCACGCCCCCATCTGCCTAGGCCTTGTGTGGGCATGTGAACTTTGTATGACCAATAATCCCGACACTCCAAATACCTTGTATTTCCAATAGCCTGAGTTTACGATGTACATAAAAACAAACATAATCATCTTCTAAATAACATCACATGCTATAAAACCGTATTTTAATACACAAGTGGAATAATGTTTTCTGCATTTTCCACTGCAAACATTCCGAAATGGCTTCCAAGCTAACATTCCAAAATGGGAAAAACCAATTATGGTGTATTCTGAAATATTCCAATTCATTGTGTCACTCGTTATTCTCAACATTATGAAATTACATGAAATGTTCACTTACTGTTTCCATAGCTAATTAAGTTACATTTAAGGTTTAAAATAATTGCCATTTTGATTTTTTTGCTGCTGGGAAAATCTTACTATAGCAATTTTCAAAAAACATCCCTCAGTGTTAAACTGTGTTTGGATACATGTTCCTCTCCTTCCAACATAGGCTGATTGGAAAAAAAGCATGCCTCTAAATACATTTTTACAAAAAAGCACCTATACATACAATTCACTACATTTCCGGCTAAAATTAAATACCAACGTCTTTTACTCCTTCTCACACAAATTGTGATTACAGGGGCAGAACATATAGATTAATTAGTCTCACGCAGTTCCTTGCAGAACTATGTTATGACCTCAAAACGCTTTTGCAAACTAATTTTAATGTTTTCATTACATAGCCATCTTCATATGTATGGCCCTTCTGAAATAGTAAACTTGCTCGGTAGCTCGCCTAGTATAGCACTCTAGTACGAGTCCAGTGAAACACAAATCTTGATAAAACATGTACAAGCAAGGTAGAACGCATGTTAGTGTAGCTAGGTGGTGCAATTTTTTCAAACAACACAGCGATAACTTTTAAGTGCCATTCAACAGACATTTAATTTCCAATCTGCCACAATACATACAAAAACATTGCCAGATTCACGTTCAACTGTTTCTGTTAAAACTGAACAGACTTTTAGTGCCACCTACCAACCATTTCACTTTAACATATTTTGATTTTAAAGAAATATCAACACAGGCACATTTTTCCATTGAGCTTGGGTTGCTTCCGCCTTGGATATCAAATATATTCAACTAAAATCATGTCCAGTGAAAACAAAGCTCAAGATACAACAAAACTAAACATTTTATTAAATCTACTCAACTAAACAAACTTCCCCAACACAAAATAAACACCTATCCAAACTAAACAAAACCTAGTACATATGTGTTTAAGAGTGTACCGTATTACCACTGATATTGTAATCCAAACACTCTGCTAATACTGTGAATAATTATTACCTTTGTTAAAGAAAGAGAAACACAGCAAAGGAAAAAGTGAGATATATAGACAGGGGTGGCCGTCCGTGATGACTGATGTTAAGGCTGTGACGAAGCTTCATTCCATTTCCATGCTGTACAGACATCCGCTATGCACTTTTGAGACTGTAGGTCACTACTGTGACTCATTGGACATTAATGAAGAACTTTCTGAGATTGAGTTTCACTAGCCGCGCAGGCAGACAGACCTCATCTACACCAGGAATCAGGTCATCAAATACAAGTAAAAACCACAAGCACCTGCTCTTTAGGACACCGTGAATAACAGTGGTCTGATTTTAAACACACACATACAGGTACATGTGATACGATCACAAGCCCACAGCTGACAAGACGAGCCTTAGGGATGACGGAAACACAGCACATATTGACCTTTCAATCAAAAAAGAGAGAGAGAGAGAGAGAGAGAGAGAGAGAGAGAGAGAGAGAGAGAGAAAGAGAAAGAGAAAGAGAAAGAAATTTACTAGAAAATAAGGCAGACAATGATTTACCTTCATAAATGCCAATGTAAGATAGCCATTCTTTAAGCAGTAAGAGAGAGACAGAAAGTGAGAGAGGGATAGTTCACCCAAAAATTCTGTCATTAATTACTCACCCTCACGTCACTCCAAACCCATAAAAACATTTGTCCATCTTCAGAACACAAATTAATATACAGTATTTTGGATGAAATCCGAGAGCTTCCTGCAGCACCACACGCATGTGCTGTGGTACTCTCGTGAATATCAAAGATAGACATGGAAGAGAAGAAAATTGTTGAATGATGTCGTTATTTTTGTTTTCTTTGTGCACAATAAGTTCTTGTAGCTTCATAAAATTAAGGTTGAACCACTGATGTCACATGGACTATTTTAACGATGTCCTTACTATCTTTCTGGGCCTTGAACGTGGTTACGTTGCAGTCTATGCAGTCAGAAAGCTCTCAGATTTCATCAAAAATATCTTAATTTGACTTTGGAACGACATGAAGGTGAGTAATTAATGACAGAATTTTCATTTTTGGGTGAACTATCCCTTTAAGGCTCTATTAACTCAGCATGAACAGTCTAATGATGCAGGAGTTGGCAGGGAATATTAACTAGGAGGCTCTTAAATAGCAAACACAATATAAAGAAGACAGTAGGCTAATATTCTAATAAAACACTGTTATTATAAAAAATATATAAAAAATAGTTAATTTGATAAGAGGAGGCTCATAACATGCTTCAATTCTCTGCAAATGTGGAAACACTCATGGAGAAATAAATCTGGAACAGTGTTTTTTTTTATTCTTTATTTAACTTTTAATTCAACATCTGATAACATTAAATTTTATATTGATAATTTTACAATATTTAAATTTTAATTTCTAAAGACTGGACTTCTAATGACTACGGTCAGCACTAGTTTTTAAAAGTAAGGGGGAAAATATATCTGCATATAATTATGTAAAAATATTTAGAAAAACTTTAAAAACTTAACTGTTAGATTTAGTACAATGACAATGTAAGTCAATTATGCAAACAATTATTTCACTGTTGTGTTATCTGTACAATACCACTTTTAATATTGATATACTCACATGGTATAGATTGATTTTATACAAGCAAATATATAGCTGTCTTATTATTTTAGGAAAGGGAGAACATTCCTTAACATCAAAAAGTTTTGTCTAGAAGACTATCTGGAATCATCTCTGGCATCGGTCTCTCTCCAAGCCTTAATTAACAGACGATGGAATGAATTCAGCCCCTGGCGAGTGAATTAAGACCCCAGCTGGTGTCTGTGATTCTGCCTGAGTAGACACTTCTTTATTCTTCCTCCTGTCTGGGGTTCAAAATTAGCCAACCTGATCCCATAATCACCTTCAGGTGACAAAAAAACATTCATTTGATTGGCCGGATTAAGTTCGTATTTGCAACATCACAATGACCACCAGTGACCCTGGGGCCATTCTCAAAATTCCCACTACAAGTCAACCAGAAAGAGTTGTGAAGAACCCAAACAAGACATCCTCAGTGAGGACTGAAAATGTTATGGTTTATTTAGGTTAAGACTTCAGCAATTTCCTGATGCTTGAAGTGCAGAAGCAACTTTATGGGAAAGGAAAGTCATTAAAGTAGACGGCAGCCCAACTGGATTTAACCTCTGGCTCTGCTGAGGTTCTTCTCAGGAAGCTTTCGGTGCTTTGAAGTGCTGGCGTACACTGGAAGCAGCAGGATATTTACCCACAACTGATGTGCTGTTTTTGGGAGGGACCATGTTGAAAGAAAACATCTCTCAAAAGGCCTGGGCAACACACCTGCATTTCTCAAAGCCACAGGCGTGCTGCTCCGGTGTTTGGCTTTGTGGTGCGTTGGCTGGCATTTGCACCAACAGTAAGCGAGTGAAAAGCTGATGCTTAGGAAAAGATGGTGGATTGGGTTGAAATCAAAAGGAGAGCTGAACCGCAAAGGGATTTGCAGACACTCATACAGAACTCCAAGTTAAGCTAAAGTCAAATCTATGGTCAGGCCATAGAGGAGCTTGGAAAGCCACAAAATGCAGAGGTCAATCTGGCCACTAGGGCCATGGCACAAGTGCTCAAGTGCTTCAAGTGTTCATACACCCAGATCACACCATATCAGTACAAAGTTAATAATTTAGAGCATAAATGCACACACATCAAACATAAACTGGTTCCTAGAATTCTTGGCCTAGGTACTTGGAGTTGGGTCAAATCAGCAGGAATAGCTTTACCTGGCCTCAGTAGTTTAAACATGGCAGATATATTCCCACCTTGACCTGGCTCTTAAAACATACCAGAAATTCTTCAATCAGACTCAAAAAACTGAGCAACCACAGACACATGGGTGCTAATGTCTAAGAATATTTATATTTTAAACATTTGCTGCACTTTTAATATTTTCAGACTCAACTATTTTGATATTTCTTCCTAACTTTACAATTCAACCATACATGCCATGCAATTTTCACTGGTCCCATCACAAAACAATTTTTATATTTAGCAATGTATTTTCATATTTGCCATTTATGAATGCAATATTTTATATTTAAAAAATTGAACAGCAATAAATAAAATACAAAACAAACTCAATAAAATATCACATTAACTTTCCCGACCATTGATGGATTTTTCCATTATTTATGAGACAACGCTTTCCTGCCACTGATGGAATTTTCCAGGTTTCCGTGTTTCATTGTTATAAGGTAGGGGGTGCTATTACACATCTTCTGAAAGAGTACTGAATGTCTAGATCAAACACAGGCGAAGAAGCAGAAACAAGCAATCGCATATGTAAGCAGATGCATATATAAAATAATGTGATCGAAGATTAAACAACTTATAAATCAAAACTGCTCAACATTACCGAATGAATTTATGACCCAGGAAGTGCAAGCTTTGGGGCTGTTGATGGAAGCAATTTACTCTATATATAACATATATATATATATATATGTGTGTTTTGATCATTGTTCTGAATCCAATCAGGATGTAGTCTTTGACAAAAATCTTGCTTTTTCATTAAATTAACCCACACTCAAGTGTTGATGAAAGAGTTAAATGTTGTGAACTTAGCAAGCTGGAAATTATATAGTCACAATGCAAGTCCTTGCGAGAAAACATTTATACAAATCAAAACATTACTGAATGATTTGTAGTTTCCAACATGCTTTCAAGACTATTACAACTAATTTCAGAAATTACCAAAACCTCATCTATTTTAGCCAACTAGGAATCATGACCTGTCATTTCTGGCAACAACATAGAACACGACAGAAAACCATTTAAAACATTTTAGTTTGCAAAAAACAAGTTCAGTGAATGTAGCTTTTCTAGTGGCAGAGCAGTACTGGCCTGAAACAGTCTCACACTGGCCCTAGGTCATTCTTATGATTGAGCCTCTCAGTTAAAGGCACACAACAGTAAACAACTGAAGTCCTAACCACCCAGAAGAATGTTTCTGAGAATACACCTCCATGTAGTTTCAAATAAGTACACTCAAATGAATATAAGCAGTAACATTTGTAAGTAATACCTGGCTCCTGTGGAGAAGTAAGGAGATATATAAAATCTCTAAAGTAGAGCCTAATTTGAGCTCTCCACCCAAGTACTTCGCAAAGCTGTAGATGAGAGAGGAATGAAGAAAACACTAACAAGCTGGCACCTCCAATCCAATTAAAGTCTGTGATAGCATGTCAGACACATAAGGAGATCAGAGGGAGACTGAGATTGGTTCTTACTGAGTCTCAAAGACAGAACTAGACAGATTGAACTGGTACTGTAAATGAGGGACTTTCTGGAACAAACAACCCTAGTACTGACTGAATGGAGTCTGGCATTGCTACTCCAACAGTACAACCAAAAAGATGAAGCTGTGCAAAGCAAGGCTCAGGTATAAGATGTATCTGAAGCAACTTAAGGACACAATGGTTATGGCTCAGCCGTCACAGGGCATGAACCAACAACATTCCGGTTACAAGTTCAAATTTTTATTCACTATATTTGCGATGCAAAAACGAATATGCTTTGGCATTAACATACAGGGTTGCTCTAAAAAGGTGTTTTGCTGAGAGCAGAGAGACTAGCGCCTGCAGGTGTTAAAGCCTGAAGAAAAGTAAATATGCAAAGACGTTTGGGTCTTTCTTCTCATGCCAGAGATTGAAAGCATGAATGCACAGGTTGTTCTACACCTATCTTCACAGAACAAGCGTATACCTCAAGAGACCCCATCAAAAAAGCATTTGATGTTCCACACAAGCATTTAAAAATGAGTGGCGGGGATTCTTTACAGTGGGGCTAGTTAAAGCTAGCATGTGGCTTTGCTGTGTACATTCTGGTCACATTAATTTCTGGAGATAAACAGTAAAGGATATAAAAATACAAAATAAGTATAAAATTAAGAATTAAAATGAAAAAAATAAGCACATTAAAAATGATCGTCTTCACATTTTTATTTAAATGTTATTTTATGCATTTTATTAAATCATTATATCATCTATCGTCTCAGTTGAAACACTATTGTTCTTCAGCTTAGATAGATACACAAGCTGAGCAACGTCTGGAACCAAAAATAGAAAAGGCTGTAATATTGTGTAGCTGTTGCAACCAGGCAGAAGACAGTTATTTACTCCGCAAATAATCCATTCAGCTAAGAGCAAAACAATGCAGCAGACATGAGGCAATTCAGACTGCTGTAAGTGACTATGTCTCACAGAAAGCAGTGGTTGTGTGTCTTTATGAGGAAAACAATCTTCACTCAGTGCTGTAACTGACTGTAACCTGTCTAACGCTTCAGCCCATAAACCTCCATATGGATGGCTTGACTGCCAGACACAGATAGAGGTCTCTGCAACTTAATTAACTAAAGGACTTTTTAACCCAACAGAATGGCTGGAAATCCAATACTGATTAATTAGGCCTGTGATTTAATGGTGTGGAGTGTAGGAGATTCGGACTGTCCTTTAAATATCTGATTGCAGTGGTTGCCTCATTTCATTAAACGAGTCGTAATTAACCTGTCCTCTTTTTAAAGACTAGATAGCATCAAGTAGCATCATGCCTGAGGTGAAAGGGTTATTTTGTTTAATTTTATGGAACACATTCTATCTAATATGTGCTTATGTCAGATGGCCATAAGACAAATTAAACAAAAACATAGACGCAATGTCCTAAAATCTCTTTCTTTCAAATATCCATGCTGCTCTGGCCTCACAAAGACTCATGGGCTTAGCTATCAACACAGCCTTTTTTGAAGCAGAGCCTGGGTTTCAGAGGTGGAGATTCAGAAGGCTGCTTTACTTGGCATCTGATCTGAGAATAAACATCTCATGCCCTCGAATCCTGTCAGTACTTCTGAGGAAAGGAAGCGACCCCAGAATTTAACCCTATGCAACATTAAGACCTCCTCACTAAGCAACAAACAGCTCACAACTGTTTTACTACTAGAAAACTAGGAGAGGAGGGATCTATCAAGAGCTAGACAATACATGGACAGTAGATAGATCTATCGTCCAGATTAGTGCTTGATGATAATGAACTCATCCTAGAACAACAGAAAGCTAGATAGATAGATAGAAATGTGGAAAACCATAGAAAAGGCAACAATAAATAGGACGGACGGACGGATGGACGGATGACAATTCACAGGACAATAAAACAATAGAAAGTGATAAACTGACTGACAGACAGACCGACAGACAGAACTATAGATAGATCTTTAGATAGAACATTAGATAGAAATTTAGATAGAACGTACGATAGAACGATTGATAGAACGATAGAACGATCGATAGAATGACAGAACGATCGATCGATAGATAGGATATTTTAATTTTTTTGAGGAGTGGTTTGAGTGGTTACTATTATAAGGTGTCTTGAGTTTCTGCCCATCAGTGATAGTGTTTGGAAACATTCCGACGTGTCTGAGATTCCAGACTCTTGCTTAAAGCCTCTTGTTGTCTGTGGCTGCTCTCTTGCATGCAAGCTGACCTCTGGGCTTCTATCTCACTGCTCAATGCACATCAGCTGTCACCGAAGGAGTGGAGAGCTATGTCTGCAGCTAAAGCATGTTCATTGCAAAGTCCGTTCTCTGCTGTTCTGAATACAGGACTGGTGCTCCAACAACTTATTGCTCACCTGATAAAAGTATTGTAAGGTCAATCCAAAAGAGCACATTTTATCAAGAACCCACTCCAAGACTACCATTTTGAGCTGCTTTGGTTTTGGCTGCTGTCTCAGCATTAATTGTGCCAAGTCGCTGTGGCAAATAAACAGACTGCATAGCCCTGCACTTAAAAGCTGATACAAGAACAGCTCTGTTATCAGGTTAGTGCTTGATGATAATGAACTCATCCTGGAGCTGTGTGAGCATTTTTCCTCAAACCTGGCACAGTCTGATATGCTGCATAATTGCAATAAAAATTTGGTCATAATTTACCCTGCGTTCCATTCGGAAAGGCTCATCCCTATGCCCTAATCCCTTCAAAGGGTTTACCCTCCAGAGTGAGAGCTTTGAAGGGTGTAGGGGACCAAACAACTGTTTCTTGAAGTGCCCTTCTGCGTCATCATCCCATGCCCACATAGAGGCGCCGTCATCATGCAAAGAATCTGCGCAAAGGATCATGGGAGCCCGAAATGTCCATCAGTTGTACTCTTCGAAATTCTTCATTCCGAAGGGCCCTTTAAAGTGGCCAGTTTTGAGCACTTCGGTTTGGAACGACCCTTCAATATGGCGGCCATGATTGTTTTCACTCTGAAGTGCCCTTCCTGAGGGCAATATATCCCATTTGGAACGCACCGTTAGTCACCCTGAAGCTGTTCCAAACTTGCCTGACTGATTTTTTTTTCGGTGGAAAAAAAACGTCTCTTTTTAGTTGGGGTTTTTTTTTCCTCCTTCTTCTGTCAATAAAATGAATGTCAATGCAATCCAATGTTGTTTGGACCCCAGCATTCTTCAAAATATATTTTGTGTTCCACAAAACAGTAAGTAATACAGGTTTGGAATGATATCAATACAAATTTATTAGCATCTTTTCGAATACCTCAAGTTATTGAAAGTTTGGTCAGGGTGATACACTCCTTTTAATATAAAGTTTAACAAACAAACAACTCACAAAGCTTCATCTGAGAGTTCCATGTTCTGAGACTCTGCTTACAAGAGAAATTCGTAAAATGAAAATTCCAGTCTTTCTGCAACAAAAGTAATTTAGAACTTATTTAATCTTTGGCTTTCTTTAGACCTTTTTTTGCGGACCACAAAAAGGAAATAAAGAGTTTAATGATCTTAGGAGGAAGGCAAAACCACACTAACCTGAGATGTATTGTAATTATGGTTTTGCTGTGGTATGGTCTTGGTTCCCAGGGGAACGATTTCTATGCTAAGTCTACATATCAGTATTCAGTCAAATAAACAGGAGAAATTGTACTATTGAGAGACCAGGCTCATCAAAACTCTTCTGCCTGCTCTGAATTCTTCTGCACATGTATAACTTACCCAAAAGAGAGTTATAGCTCACTAACAAAACACAAACCACCAAAACAACTCAGCATTCAACTTCTAGCTAACCCCAATAAGCACCATCGTGAAAAACTTGCCATCCCATTACTGCTCTTCAAGAATCCAAGAGGAACTGGTAAATCAACTTGAAATTTTTTGGTATTTTTTTTTCCCTCTTCTTCTGTCAATGGGATGTTGTTTGGACACCAAAAAACGTTTTTGGTAACAAGATGGCGCCGCAGACAGCAGCCTCAGTGTTTTGATCTCCAGTTTTTGTACTGTTTTTGTTAGTTTTTCCTGTTTTTTGTTTGTCAAACACGAACAGTTTTACCAGGGGTGAACTGCTGAACATTCGGCAGAACACACCACACGGTCTTCTACCGGATTTCGTTTAGTCTGACGTTTTGCTGAACGTTGTAGTTGGCGGACGCTTCAGGACGTGCAGGATGATAGATGAAATGATAAATAAAATGACAGAACAATAGACAAAACAATAGATAAAATGATAGAATGATGACCCAAGTGATAGACAACAATGGAAAGAACGATAAAATGACACAACAAAACAATACATGACAGAAAGATACAACGATAGATAGAGGGATAAAACCATAGAAAGCTATAGAACAATAAAATGATAAAATGATAAACAATGATAGAACGATCAACATAAAATGACAGACAGAATGATAGAATGATGAATTGATAAAATGATAGAACAATTGATCGAGAAGTAGATAAAATGACAGCTAGAACAATGTATAGAATGACAAAATGATAGATACAGAGAATGATAAAATGATAGAAAGATCGATTGACAGCATGATAGAATGAACGAACGATCTAGATAGATAGATAGAGCAAATGACTGACTATATCAAGGTAGCTGGCTTGTGTTTTAGACCCACTAACCTTTCCAAGCGACCCCAAAGACCTCGATGAGCTGATTCAAGTGTGTATGATTAGTATTTGATTACTAAACTATGCAGGTTGATCTCTAGGAGCAGGATGGACACCCCTGTCATAGGAGAACCAGACCTGGGTGTGAGTTCAAGTACAGTGAGAACTCTAGACCCGCGTGAGCTGGGCCGGTGTCATTCCAGCAGGACTCGCTCCTGTTCGCGGAGTCATGCGTCAAAGCAGCTGGCTGAATACATCTGTCAACACTGATTCCCTTAACCTGACACGATCCTTGTCTGAAGTTTACCAAGACATATTACTTACAGTGCAGCGTCTAGAGCCTTACAGCACACATGGGCATTCACACAAACTTTGTTGGGCAAAAAAATCAGTCAATGAACTTGTAAAACCTACTAAATGAAAGCTGATTACATTACATTTTCCTGACAGGAACAACTAAATAAATAAAATACGCTTGAATTCCAGTGGTAGGCTGATTAAAATATTGATTATAAAATATATTTGAACAACTTGACTCTACATACTAATTGAGAATCAATCCAATCATGCTCTGCATAATGGTATGCAACCAATGATTGTTTATCCTGTATCTTCATTTCAGCTTTTAAAAGTACAGTGCCAAACATGCAGAGACATGACAACATTAAGTAAATATAGTGAGCAGCTGATGGTTTTTAACAGCGCACTATGGGAATTTTTAGGACGCACAAGTAACACTGGAATTCCAGTTATACTGGAACGAATCTGACAGCACTAGAAATGGATGAGTCCCTGGGCAGTGCAACTAAAATAATGATTCAGACACAACCCTTGAGCTATAGGTACCTTAAAAGTTCTTCTTTGTGGTTTAATAGCACTTAAATATTTTTGTGCTCAAAAGAAAGCAGTATTATTGATAGAGGACTCATATTTTAGCCAGAAGCAACGTTTTGAAGTTAAAAACATCTTAATGATGGAATATAATGGTCTGGAGTTGTGATGTGTATTATTGTGATGCTTCTATCAGTTGTTCGGACTCTCATTCTGACGGCACCCATTCAATGCAGAGTGAGTAAGTAAGTGATGAACTTGCAATATTTCTCCAGATCTGCTCAAGTGAAGAAACAAACTCATCTGCATCTTGGACGGTCTAAGATTGAGTAAATGTTTTAGAAAATTTTCATTTTTGAGTATAATATTCCTTTAAATATTACCTTACATCATTTAAACGTGCTATGAAACAATATAGGACCCAAAGCACCTGGTTGTTGCACCACAATAAAAAGGTTTTCCATAGTAACCATACAGTTGTTTCTGCACAAACGCCTAATTAACTACAGTTAATGTTGCTTCAAAAACTCTATGGTACAAGTAAACAAACAAAAAAGGTCCTATGTTTTTTTTTTACTATAAACCAGGCATTGTTATTTGGGGGCAGCTCCGTTTACCATGGTAAATATCAAATTAAACTTAAGGAGACACATTTCAGTTTTGGTCAGTCAAACAACAACAGCGTTTAAAAAAACCGCTCTTCACCAAGATGACAAACGGTTGCACATGGCGTTCACACTCACCTGTAGCAGGTGTTTCCGGCACCCATTTCAGCTGGCCGATCTGACGCACCTGAAACGCCGTTTTCACCTCGTGACAGCTGTGAGCGTGCGCGGCGGACAGTGTCGCGAGCTCTACCGCGAGCACCGTAATAATCCAGCTAACATTCACGCGTGGCATGACGGCATTTCAGTGGAGAAATCAATGCGGTGGAATTGCTTAATGATCAGAGACTGGCTGCAAAATGTGTAAAAAGAAAAGAGGAGAAAGTCGCCTGTGTTGGACTTTCACATGCTGCACCGGCTGCAGTGAGTCCTTCCTTCCCAAACCGAGAAGAGAAAAGCGCCGCTGCGTCCCGTTCACTGAGAGAGTCACTGAATTCATTCAGCATGTGGAATCATTCAGAAATCTCTCTCTCTCTCTCTCTCTCTCTCTCTCTCTCTCTCAAAGCTTTACTGACACTGTAAGCATTTACATTATTTGCAAAGCATATAAAGAACTTAATTGACAAGACAACAATACATAGGTGAGATGAAATAAATAAATGGGAACTATCTTAAATATATTTTACTTGCAAAATAATATAAAAATCTACAAATAAAAATAGCTTAGTTTATTGGCATGATTGTATATTATATCACTGTACATTTTTACCACTGCAGTGTTAGAATTTTTGCAAAGCATAGTTCAGTAGCAGGTCTGCCTTAACTATTCAGATTGCATAAATGAAATATTCACAGTATGATTCGTAGCAATTCGGTATTTCTGCGTTCATGATAAAACACAAGCTGCCCCGTGTGAGGATCGAACTCACGACCTTCAGATTATGAGACTGACGCGCTACCTACTGCGCTAACGAGGCTGATGCGGAAGATGATGTAGGCTCTTGTAACAACGCTTCTGATTGGCTGATAAATATTTCTAATTATTTTTTGACGATTGTGATTGGTTATGAAAGTTTTTAAAAGCAGCTACAACGAAGTCATTTTCGTTTTTACGTGTTCCCTAACGCTATCGTTTTACTGTTAGTGTTTTAATGTTGAACCACACTGTACTGAGTGCTGCTAATATTTCTGTAAAATCAACGCGTTATTTAAAATTAAAATCGCCCTCTTACTGATATATATTTTAATTTTTATTTAAAAATAGCTTTGATGTCAGATTCCGACGCTGTAATGTGTTCACGGGTTAGTAGTGCTTTCGTGGTGATTTGTCTCCCTCTGGTGGACTGTTAGTTTGCTCACTCAGAAAGTTGAATTAGCAATCAATAACGTTTTGATTAACGTTTGCTCCATTTACATTTACATACTATTTTTCTTATACTCCAAGCAGCATTGTATATAATGTTTTAAACTGTATTTGTATTGTGCATTTTTCTCAATTGTTATTTATATGTTGTGTTGTACTTCCTTTTATATGTTTATATTCTTTATATAATAAAGGAATGATGATGATGATTAATGGTCCAGTAAACTCATAAAAAAGTCAAATTTTCAACTTTTTCTTGCTGCTATTACGTCAAGTAATCAACTATATTAATCAAAGATCAAAGTCATAAAATATACTTACCCTCGATTCATATGAAATTCTGTTCTTTTACCTGTCTACCTTTACCTTAATATTTTTCCTTTTCCTTTACCTAAAAATTTGAATGAAACCGAGTTTATGGAAAATATGAAAAATATAGAAATCACATAGAAAAATATGCTTTAGACAGCTGTTACAACATCGACCAGTAGGGGTTCTCCAAGACCACTTTATTTCTCCATTTTTATTTTTTATTATTATTGATCTTTAAGACGGCCACAAAAGCCCTCTTTGGGTTTACATATATTTCTAAAAAATAATAAATACAAATGTACACAGAAATATAAATACAATTTATACGTACATACATAACTATTATAATTTTTATATTCTAAAATAATTTTATTATTTTATGAAATTATATTGCATGTAAATTTGTATTTTTTTATTATTGCAATAGAATAGTGCCTCTGAATAAAATGGTGTTTTTCCTCCTCGAGCTCCATATTCTCCTATATCATATTTTTTTTGCCATAAAAGCTACAAAAAATAGACAAATTAACATAAGATAAATTAAAAATAAATGAAAAATAAATTTCTTTAGATTCCATTGCTTCAAAAATGCATGCAATTAATTCACGCAAATAAATAAAGTTCTATATTCATTCTGTCTTATTGTAAGCATGAAATATTTTGGATGGACTTTTATTTTAAAGTGTCGTCAGTTGTCAGTTCAACACAGTTCACACAGCAGCGTTTAAAAAACTACCGTCCCGCACACACACCGCTGAGACGAGTCAAAGCGTTTGGGTTCTTCTTCTGAAATAACATTCGTGGAGTATAACCGCAAATCTGTCGTCCTTCACATATTCGATCAATGGCTTTCATCATGATGAAAAAGAAGAGGTTCAAGTTTAAAGTTGATGTAGAGCTGGAGGAGCTGTCATCTGTCCCTTACGTGAATGGAGTTCTGTTCTGCAAGGTTCGACTGACGGACGGAGGCTTTTCAGATGAGTCTTCGAGGTGAGACAACTCAGTTTATCCTGTATATTATTTTATTTTATTATTTTATTCAAGTTGTATGTGTGTGTGTATATTTAAAATTAATGTCCAGACGTTATTTAATATTAATATGAAATAATGTTAAATAATAAATGTATTTCTGTTCCTGAAAATAGTGATCAAGAACATCAAGCCTTTTTAATCTTGAAATAATTGATTAATTTTGATTAGGTTGCCTGATTAATGTTGAATGAGTTGGAGATGATCAAAGGCTATTAATGACAGATGACAAGCAGTGCTAGTTTTATGTTCACGTGGTGTCTTTTTTTTCTTATGGCTCTCTTAACCTAGACGCGCTTAAATCTGAACTGATATTGGGACATTTTAGGAAACATTGCAGATGATTTTGATTTAGAGGAACGTGTATTTTGGCAGGGGGTGAATGAGAGGGGGTGTTCTGCTCAACAGGTCGGCAAAAGTGGGCAGTGTCTGATTAGCAAATGCTTTTCTTCCTCTAACCGTCGAGGCTAGACTTGTTGTGGCAACAGTAGTGTGCATTTTACAAAACGGTTACATTCCATATCTGTCGGAATTCCAGACGTTCCTCCTCATAAACACCACAGCCGAAGGTTTACTTGGCATTAGAGTTACTTTGTTTTCAGGAACAACATGTACAAAGTCAGTGAAAAACTGCTGCAGGAAGCATTATTCAGAAATATTCCTTACAGAATGCACAGTATTTCACAACCAGAATAAATATGATGTAACAGACATTGTTACAATCCTCTCCCTGTAGACATTACTGTAATGTGCCTTATCATTCAAATCTCCCTTGTCAAATGCTTTGTCTAAATCACTTTCTCTAATAACACAGCGGTAATGATAGAGCTTATAGATTTCCTTGTGTATTGTGGCAAAGACAGTAAACACTGTATTCAGATTTCATCTATCTGTCTGTCTGTCATTTAATCTCTCGGTCTGTTTCAGTCATTCTATCATTGTATCTGTATGTCTTGTCTGTCTACACTATCTACATTATCTTTCTTGTGCTTTCTTCTGCAGAGAGCCAGTTCTGGTGAACTGTGTTAAATGGAAGAAAAGATTCTCCTTCTTATGTAAGATGAGTGCTAATGCAGGGACAGGGGTGTTGGATCCATGTGTTTTTCGGGTATCTGTAAGAAAGGTATGATTTAACATCCTCAGTGTTGGGGAAAGTTACTTTTAAAAGTAATGCATTACAATATTGCGTTACCCCCTTAAAAAAGTAACTACTTAGTTACTTTTTATGGAAAGTAATGCATTATGTTACTTTTGAGTTACTTTTTAAGAGTCGCTTGTTTGATTTTAATATAAAAAAAGTAGTTATTTTACAAAGGTAAAAGCCCTTTCACAACAAAAGTGTAATAAATAGGAAATGGAAATGTACAGTAGAGAGCACAGCTCAAACAAATTGCATGAAGAATATGACGCAGGAGAAGAAAGTTCAACACTATTTAGCAATAACAAAAATGAAACAAATGTGTCATTTTTGCTTAGTACACTGCAAAAAATGCTTTTCTTACTTCTTAATTTTTTGTCTTGTTTCCAGTCAAAATATCTAAAAATTCTTAAATAAAGAAGGGTTTTCTATGAGTTTTTGCTTAAAACAAGCAAAATAATCTGCCAGTGGAGTAAACAATATAATCCTGTTTTCTGTTTGAAATAAGATTATTTTGTTTACCCCATTGGCAGATTATTTTCCTTGTTCTAAGCAAAAACTCACTTAATTTTGACTTGTTTTTTCTGAAAACAAATGAAGAAAACAAATGAACTTTCTGAAGACAATCCTTCTTTATATAAGAATTTTTAGATATTTTGGCTGGAAACAAGACAAAAAATCTAAGTAAGAAAAGCATTTTTTGCAGTATATGGTTGAATTGGATCATCGAAGGTCAGTATCAAAGGCATTGGTTAACCCGTTTAATCCCAAATTTTCCCCAGACATGAAAATATCCAAATGATGTGTCATAAGCAACCCTTTGAAATAATCAATAATTACTTTTTACATTTTTTTGGAAAAGTGTGTGAAAAATTGTGTTTTATGTTCGGTCACAATTGTGACCGGTGGGATAATGTGTGGACTGAAATAACATATTTATAAATTGAAATTAAAATTGTTCCTGTGGCTCAGTGGTAGAGCATTGCGTTAGCAGCGCAAAAGGTTGTGGGTTCGATTCCCAGGGAACACACATAGTGATAAAACATGTATATCCTGAATGCACTGTAAGTCGCTTTGGATAAAAGCGTCTGCTAAATGCATAAATGTAAATGTAAAATTGTTATATATCTTAGCCCAGCTATTTTAAACTGTTTGATCACATTCTAGGGTTACTATTAGGCATTAAAAAACCTTATGCAAAATTGATAGGAACACTGAAATAAAAAAATAAAAAATTCAACCATCACCGCATTTCAAAATTGTTAATTTTTGTAAAATATAACAATTTTTTTTATATTAATGCTACGAGTATTACAACATCGTTATTGTAGATTTTTTTTGTAACATTTGAATTTTTAATTTAGTGCAATATTTTGTCATTGCAACATTTTATTTTCATTTTCACTAACAACTGCAACTGGATTTATATTGTAAACCTAAGTTCACTGTTATCCCAGCGGTCACTATTGTGACCGTCAACATGTTTACTCATTCTATGACCACACTCAATAAAACTGAATATATGTGAATTCATACATTAATACTAGACACTTTAAAGATAATGTGTACCAAAAAGCTTTGCCATATCTTTATGTTAACATACTTTATTAGCCTTTTGTTTCAGAGCTTTGATGCAGTTATCATCATCTCAAGGTGCAAACAGGAAGTAAACTGCTCTGGTCATGTGACAATTTGCACTAATCATGTGAAACTGCACATATTTAATTGAGACCCTTTATTTTTTCCATATTTGCAGGAAGTGCACTATAACATCAGTCAGTAAGGTTTTTAGAGCTTTATAAATGAAAACCTTTTTTACGGTCACTATTGTGACCGGTGGGATTAAACGGTTGTCTTATGTCTTATTTAACATTTATTTAAAAATGTCTTATTTAACATATTTAATTATTGCAGGTTTGTATAATATTCTGAGTTTGCATTTGACTGTTTTTATTCATTTTGAGGAATACTGAATGTGTTTATATGCAGGTGAGATGAGTAAATACATGTTCATATTTAGTCTAGAACTACAGTGAGAATCATGTTCACACAGCACACACAACGCCACAATAAAGGTCATTGCACACTGAGTCTGAAATTTTCACATGCGTTTTTCCATTTTTTCATATTCCTCATTCTTTCCTATCAAAATGCTATGGATGCGAAAACGCAGAAAATCGAACCTGATCTGAATTTTTTTATGACGGACGAAAGTTTCGGAGGCAGTGTGTAATTGTTTGATTGACACAACGTGAGGTTGTATTTATTTTTTAACGTGCGAAAAGTTCGGATGAAAATTTCGGTGTGCAATGACCTTTACTCCCGATTTCTCTCAACATGGCAACACGAGAGCTGTCAGTCAAGACATGGGAAACAAAGTAACTGGCGTTATTTATTTGAAAATGTAACAGATATTTCCTTCTAAATTAAAAAGTAATGCGTTACTTCACTACTAAAAAGTAATCTGATCACGTAACTAGCGTTACTTGTAATGCATTACCCCCAACACTGAACATCCTTATTGTTAAATTGGGCTCTAAGCAGTTTGTTTCTGTACAAAAGTAGTTGGATTGGGTGAGGTTTTTGATTTTATTTTTTTATTTTATTAAGGAGCTCAAAGGTGGGAAGACATTTGCAAAGGTAAGCTCAGTTTATCTGTGGATTATGAAGACTTTTTCTATCAGATCACTGGCACTGATACGGTGTGTGTGTCACACAGCTTGGGTTTGCTGATTTAAACTTGGCTGAGTTTGCCGGTTCAGGAAGCACCATACGGCGCTGCCTATTGGAGGGATACAACACCAAAAACACACGTCAGGACAACTCTATACTGAAGGTACACAGACACACACACGCATACATAGCAGAAAACCTTATAATGAAGATGCACAGGTGTCTCCTTTGTCTTGAGACTGCATGTCCTATGTATTATATTTTCTAGTTTATTTTTATCATAAACATGAGGTTGCTAGGGGACGGGTGAGGGGCGTGTCTCCTCAGATCTGTGTGTGGTTTTGTGTTACTTCATGTTCCGCTTCACGTGGGTTATGTGTGGCATGCTTCGGCCTGTGTTGAGCTGTGATTTCCAATCCAACCCCCACCTACGCCTAGAGCTGTTCACAGCGCCCCCAGAATTCCACAGGCCTGTATCCATCCACCTCTGCCTGGAGCTGTTCGCAGAGCACCCAAAATTTCACAGGCCTGTACATTTATAGCTGTTGAGAGCCACACACATTACCAGACCATTTTAACCTGCATCACTGCAGTCCATTAACATTTGAACACACGTGTTGCCATATTTGTAAGTTTATTATAGAAGCAAGTCATGTGATGCATTACAGTTATTTTACACTATATATGGGATGTTTTTTATTTTCTCAATATTCACACTTTTCTATTTGATTCTTTAATATTGTGTTTTTTAATATTGATAATTGGGCCCTTAAAAATAACACCCAACAATGGTTCTCACAAGTAATTATTATTAATAATAATAATAATAATACTTAAATATTATGAAAAAAAAAACATTATTAATGAAATTATTATTATTATTATTAATAATAATAATAATAAAATGCATACTATGCTGTAATTTTATTTTTAAAACTATATTTTAAGTTGTAATTGAGTTGAAAAGCAGAAGTGACAATAATTAAACATGGTTTCTTCTTTTAGAGACTATTAAACATAATAGTATAAGTAAACTTTTTTGATTCTTTAATATTGGGTTTGCTGATAAATGGCACCATCATCATTATTTCACAATATTAATATATTCAGTAGGATATTTTCAAAATATTAGATATTAATCAAACATTTGTTTAATTTTTAAATCATATTTTAAGTAAAAAAAATAATATTTTAAAATATTTTAAGTTGTAATTGAGTTGAAAAGCAGAAGTGACAATAATTAAACATGGTTTCTTCTTTTGGAGACTATTAAACATAATAGTATAAGTAAACTTTTTTGATTCTTTAATATTGGGTTTGCTGATAAATGGTACCATCATCATTATTTCACAATATTAATATATTCAGTAGGATATTTTCAAAATATTAGATATTAATCAAACATTTGTTTAATTTTTAAATCATATTTTAAGTCAAAAAAATAAAAATTAGTTCTGCATTATGAGACACTTAACTAAATACATTTAAACAAAATAATGTGTATCTGTCTTACAATTGTAGAAAACAGTGTCAATCTTGTACAATATATTTATGTGAATTGATTCATTTATGTGTATATTGTGCATAAATGGGCTATTATTACAGTAGCTTCAGATCTTACAGTGGCTTAGTCAATCAAATTTTTAAAGCCATGATTATATCCTTCATGAAAATACAATTGACCACTGCTTTATCTCTTACTGTATGTGTATGTGTATACTCACCACCCCTACCTCTTTCTCTAGGTGATAATCAGTATGCAGCTAATGTCGGGTGATCCTTGCTTTAAAACGTAAGTTGTCCCTTCATTTTTTATATATTTATATATAATTATAAAAGTTTAAATTTCATATGTGAATCAAAATCTGCATCCTTCTGAAAAGACCAGCCTATGTTTTGGATGCTGGTCTCCAGCATGGTACAACCTGGTTTATTTAAGTTCAACAAGTGATAGAAAGACCATGCTGGTCGAGCTGGCTCAACGCTGAGTAACCCAGCAGCCCAGAATGACCTTGAAACTGTGCGACAATAGCAGACGCAGCTGCTGTGATGCCTTTGTATTTGTTGCGTGTCTGTGTGGCTATAGCAGAGTGCTTGTGCCAGTGTTTTTCTGACACCAATGTCTAGGACTGCTTGAACACAGGAAGTCTGGTTCAACCACTTCCTGGAGATGTTTAGTTAGACAGAGGTGACAGTCAGACACAGTGGTGTCTGCAGCTTGAAACCTCTGATTATTAGTTGAGGTCATATGTTTATTCAACCATTCTAAAGTAAGCAGTAAGATTTATGTTCGAAATAAATTATATTTTCATTCAATTCAGTTGATCAAAAGTGACCGTAAAGACTAAAGAATCCTCAATGTGATGCATCACGGTTTCCGCAAAAATATCAAGCAGCACATTTGTTTTTAACACTAAAAATAATAAATGTTTCTTGAGCAGCAAATCAGCATAGTGGAATGGTTTCTGAATGATAAGTATTAGAAGTAGCACAATAATGAAAAATATTACATTATTCAACACTGGTAATAGGAAGGTTGTTGATAATAAAAAAAAAAAACTAATTTCTGATCAATAATTAACATTAAAACATTTATTTACAGGGTTTTTTTGAAGAAAAAGTAATGTTTTCTTTTTTCACTGCCCTCTCTCTTTATGTACAGTAGGTCTGATTGTATTCAGATACACTAGTGCTTGAAGCACTAGTATTTCTAGTATATTGGAGTGTTTGTGTGGATGTGTTTGCATGCACGCTGAAATAGTTGACATTTATCCTGACATTTAGAGGGGGTAATATTAATCATCACACACAGCACCCAGAAACACTGAAAGGTGTGCTTCCTGTTATGTAAGCGAGCTGGCACACAATCTCCCATCAAAACAACACGTACAGTGTTCTGACAGTGGATTAGCAACTGAAATGAGTGACAAATAAACCTCCATGAAGAGGCGTGTGTGTCTCACTTCTGTCGTCACAGACATGTGAATCGTGCTCTATTGAGAGTTGTATCATTGCTTCACTGTGGATGGTTGTCAAAAATAGTCACACGCACTCATAAATCAAAGTGTTTGGTGGTGTATCCCGGTGAGTGTGTGTGTGTTTGTGAGGCCTGCAGAAGTGTTATCGGGGTGTTCGTGTGTGTGTGTGGGAGGACTCATACTGCGCCTCAAGTGCTTTTAGCTCTGGCTGGTGCGTCATAGTTCTATATCACTGATGGTTTTAGAGGCCCTAAAACCAGTGAAATGCCAGATTAGTACTTTATGGATTAATATCCCCTGAAATCTGTGTTTTATAGATTTTTCCTTCTCTAGAAATATTTTATATAGTTTACATGACCTGGCTGAGTTCAGTTTATTAAAAGAATTATTCACTCAAAAAAATTAAATTCTGTCATCTTTTACTCAACCTTATTTTTTCAGACCTGTATGACTGACTTTCTTCTGTTAAACACTAAATTAGACATTTTTCATGTGTTTTTTTTTCCTCTAAATATTAAGGCTCTCAAGGAATGAATTAGGAGCCTGAATTAGTTTAAATATCTAAATAAATTTCTTTAAAGGGGTCATATGATGCGATTTCAAGTTTTCCTTTCTCTTTGGAGTGTTACAAGCTGATTGTGCATAGATAAGATCCCTAAAGTTGCAAAGACTAAAGTCTCAAAACCAAAGAGATATTCTTTATCAAAGTTAAGACTCTGCCACGCCCCCTAAAACGGCTCATTCAAACACGCCCCCACATGTCTACGTCAAGATGTGGAAATATTTGCGTAATGCCGCCCAAATGTTCACGTAAAGAAAGAAGGTGTGGTTTCAGTAACCGCAGTAGTGTTGATGCAGTCATGTCAGGTAGACTGCTTGTTTCTAGGCGAAAGCAAAAGCACTTTATTTGGCCTTTCGAAAGTAGATGCATTTAGGAATCATTGGTTAAGATTTGTTTACAACACAACAGCACAACCCAAATGTTCGAATTTGTGCAACGCATTTTATGGACGACAGTTTCGTGAACCTAGGAGAATAAAAGGCTGGCTGTGCACAAAGGCTATTTCTAAAAAAAAGGATAAATTCTGACTTTGCCATGACAATCTGGCGCTTCTGAGTCAGCGACTGTATGTATGTTTTGTTATTAGTTCAAGTATTTGCTATTAACTGTTCAAATGCAGAGTTTTGCGCGTGTGTGACCTTCACAGCGGAGTGTACAGCCCGTCAGAAATCATCTTAACCGCGGCTTGTGTGCAAATACATACGAGCATCATCACTGTGTCTGTCACGCGATTCTGTTCCCCTTTCGGGCTTGAACTGATAAAACTAACTTGAAATATGAAGCTCGCGATCATGGCAAGAGGCGTTACATTTCCGACGCGTGCTTGTGGTGTTCGGCCAATCACAATGCACTGGGTCTGTTGGCCAATCAGAGCAGACTGCACTTGTTGGAAGGAGGGGCTTTGTAGAAAACGATGCATTTGAGAGAGGCGGGGCATAGAGAAACTACAATAATGTACAGTATTTGAAAAATAATGTGTTTTTTGAACATCAAAGCATGTCAACATATTCTGTAACACCAAATACACAAAATAATAATTTTTAAAATAGCATCATATGACCCCTTTAAGTATAGTTTTGTTAAAAATATTTAAGTTACTGTTTAAGTTAAGAATAGTATATTATGTGATTTTGTATATGCAACAATGTCTTATTTTGATGATTTGTTATGTTTTTGTATGTTTATATGTTTTAATGGAGATATTTTTGACTCTTCCAGGCCTCCATCCACTGCAATGACCATTGGTTTTCCAGGAGAAATAGAGACATGTCTACATGAGGACAGAAGAGGAGAGACACCGAGTACAACTCATATCTGTACAGGTACCTCCACAATCCTCACACAAAAATTACTGCCTATATACAGGCCAAGTTTGGAATAATATGCTTTTTTATGTTTTTGAAAGAAGTCTCTTATGCTCACGAAAGCTGCTATTTGATCAAAAATACAGTGAAAACAGTAATATTGTGAAATATTATTACAATTTGAATATTTTAAAATGTTATTTATTTATTTAAATAATACATTTTTTTAAAATGTATTTAAAAAAAAAAAAACATTATTTCAAACTTTTGACTACAGTAGTATATTTAATTTTCTTAAAGATCTAGTAAAGTCTACTTTGCATTTCAACAGTTCCAAAAAATCACAATGATGGTAACAATTTTTTATTTTATTTTATTTTAGAAAACCTAGCAAGTGGCTTCAGTCATGGTTCTGTTCCAGATGAACTGGGAAAGTGTGGTCACTCAAGAACAGCCAGTTACGCCAGCCAGCAGTCCAAGTTTTCCGGTCTGTTTATTCACACCAAATGTTTTGCTTTTCTGTTATCTTTTTATTCTATGACTTTTTGCATTATATAATTTCATAATATTGATCAGTCTGGACATTCTTGCAGGCTACAGTACAGGTCATTCACGCTCCTCCAGCCTGACGGAGCTCTCTCATAGAAGGAACTTGTCTGTGGGAAGTGCCTCCACTGGGATTGGCAGCCTACCAGAGCCCAGTGAGGACAGAGAGTCCCGCACACAGGCCTGCACACCTTTACCCCAGCACTTGACCACTCCGTCCCACAGTGGGATCACAGCCAACAGGTAAATGTGTGTGTGCGTTAGCGCTTCCTGCAAAATGTGTTCGTAGAAAAATCTTTTAGTGAAGTCTTGTATTTCTTGTATATGTTTGTATTTCTGATATTTCAGGCACCCTATAAAACAGGACTCGGTTGAGTCTCAGCTAAAGCGAGTGGATGCTACCAGAGTGGATGCTGATGATATCATTGAGACAATCCTGCAGGGACAAGACTTCAGCCGCAGCACACTGGACTCCAGTAATGAAGGTACTTTTAGAAAGCACCTTGATGCATGCAGCATTTACAGTCCAGATGTTCAAAAATCCTGTTAAAAAGCCATATCATGTAAAAATGGATTTTACTCGCTCGCTTGAAATAGCACAGTTGGATGCATTGTGAAGACATACACACTATTGGTCAAAAGTTTGGGGTTGGCAAGATTTTTTTAATATTTTTGAAAGATGTCTCTTATACTCACCATGGCTGCATTTATACGATCAAAAATACAGTAAATAATGAAGTATTTTTACAATTTAAAATAACTGTTTTCTATCTGAACATCATTACTCCAGTCTTCATGTCACGTGATCTTTCAGAAATAATTTGAATATGCTGATTTGTTGCTCAAGAAACATTTCTTATTATTATCAATGCTGAAAACAATTATGCTGCGTAATATTTTTGTGGAAACCGTGATGCACGTTTTTTTTTTAGGCTTTACTTTATTAGTATTATAAATGTCTTTATTGTCAATTTTGATTAATTTAATGTGTCCAAACTGACAAAACATTTTACTGTATACCTGTTTATTTCTAAGGGTCAAAGAGGGGATGAAAAACAAATTGACTAACATTATAAGTGGACTTTAGGGGAAAAAATAAAATGCTATTGTTTCCTTTAAAAATCTACCAGGACTACATTGTGCCTTGGCAAGGAAAGGTACACATGCACACATATTATGACATCTGCTTCTACAAGTATATTTTGAATAGCAACCTCCCTGAAGACATGTTTAAATTTAAACATCATCTCCATCTTCATAACACCAGGCTGTGGTCAACAGCCAACAGATGCACACACATGGAAACATGTCGTATATGACCAGCTCACACAGACCTTCACATCACAGCACACTGTATTCCACTGTCCCATAGTAGGCGCTCAATGCATTCACAAGATGCAAACTCTGGATTAAGAAATTCTGAGTTGTGTTTTACCACAGATGCACAGTTGCACTTTAATATGCACCACATTGTGGCTTTGTAAGATGAATGTTTACTATGGTTACTACCGTCTCAAACAAACAGATGGTTAAATTTCCCCGGTTCTCTCTCTCTCTGACTCATGGATAGACCTCAGAGACAGCAACTTTAAACTTAGTTGCCACAACATCTTTTCCAACATCTTGTTAATTCTTGTTAGCTAACACTTTTACTTTTTAATGTTAAAAAATTAGACCTTATTGTAAGATGGTACAGTTTTTTTTACATTAAAAAGTAAATGCGTTAGCTAACATGAACTAATAAGCATCCATATATTTTCTAAAGCATTTATTAACCTTTAGTTAGTAAAAATATAATTATAATAGAATTGTTCATTGTTTGTTAATGTTTATTCACAGTGCATTAATTTAATGTTAACAAATAAAACTTAATTGCAAAAAAATTGTAAGTGCTGAGATTGACATGACTAATCTTAAAATATTGCTACTATTCATTATTAGTTTAACTAATGTAATATACACTGCTGTTCAAAAGTTTGGGATCAGTAAGATTTTAAAATGTTTTTTAAATAAGTTACTTATGTTCATAAAGGCTGCATTTATTTAATCAAAAACTCTATTTTTATTTCTGAAGGATCATGTGACACTGAAGACTGGAGTAATGGCTGATAAATTCAGCTTTGTATCACAGGAATAAATATTTTAAAGTATATTAAAATAGAAAACGGTTGTTATAAATTGTAATAATATTTCACAATATTGCTTTTGTGTATTTTTGATCAAATAAATGCAGCCTTGATGAGCACAAGGAACTTCTTATATATCATTATGGTATCACTAGGGATGTTTTTGCCCTTTTTATCATCCACCAGTTGATATGAGGGTTTACAGTATATATATATATATATTCCCTTAAGCCTTTGCACTGACTGAATAATGTCTAAATATGTGTGTGTGTTGCAGAGGAGGGTCTGCGACTATTTGTTGGGCCAGGAGGCAGCACTGCACTGGGCTCTCAGCACACCAGGTGAGATACATTATGTAACTTTCTATGCTGCAAGGTCACCACGGCAACTGGCCTTGTCTGCTTATGCCGTCCTTGTGTGATACATGGTCTTTGTGTTTTGCATTATAAGAAGCAGATTACAGAGAGGTATTATGTTACATGAGCTCTGACAATATCATAAAACTGCAGACTGTGGAAATGTAATTCTGTAATGCCATATAATGTAATGTAATGTAACATAATGCCTACTGTGTCTCTTTTTCCATCATTCAGGGTTGGTGCTGGAGCTTTTGAACAGGTGGTTATAAAACGCTAGACTGAACGTCCGTGGAGGAAGGTGATGTAATATCCTGTGTCAAACGAGAGGACAGCAGTTGTCTTCGATCACAAGTAGCAGTTCTATACTGGGCTCCTGACACATTCATGGGCTCTAGGAATTTGTGGAATCACTTCTCCCCCTAGTGGTAAAGCTCTGAAGACAGACAGAAGCTTTGCTTTAGCTCAAAGTAACAGGAAATACTTGGATTGGTATTCTTTTACCAAAAATAGATAGTTATAGTTCTCACAGACACTTTAAAAAAATGCTTGGAACCACTGACTATTTTTAATATAAAGATCAGCTTTTATAAATCCACTGACATGGACTGATGCACTTTGGATTATCTGATATTTCCTTGGTTGGATGCTGCTGATTTGAAAAAAAAAATCAAGTATAGGCCTACTAATAGACAACTTGAAATCATATTTCTGTCTTTTTGTGAGACCATCCATAAAGATCAAATTAAAATGTTACAGATGTTTTGATTTAAAAGAAAATTGTACAAATATACAGTAAACAGATGACAGCTAAGATGGTCTGTACTGTAGGTGGCTGTTGGTTCAACACAAAGTGACCCACAAACGAGTCAGATTCTAAGATCCCAGTTAAGTGCTATCAGCATTTTGTCATCATAAACAAGACTCAACCAGTTGCTCTGGGATGGACGCTGCAAATAGTGGACTGTTTGTTAAAATAGCATAATCCAAATTCATTTTACAGGCATTACTTTTCAGCTAAGGAGAGCTGTAGAAGACCTGAGCCAGGATTCAGGATCTATTTAATGTTGTTGTGTTTTTTTGAAAGGGGTTTGTAAATGTGGGATATTTTATACTTGGGATAGTTTATTACTGCAAAAAATGTGTTTGAAAGAACATGCCAATTTTAAAGGCTAATAAAAAGAGCTGTTTATCAAATTTCATATTGTAGATTACAAAACTGTAATATTTTTAAGAATGTATATAAGGAAAAAAACGTGAATTTAATGTATGTGTTCAGGCATTCTGATAGCGACAACTGTCAAACTATAGAAAAACTGAAGCCAAAGAAATAAAGATTTATGATATATTTGATGTTTCAAATCATAAAGGTCATGAAGTATATACGTAAATACTTTTAGACAAAATTCAACATGCTGTATGTGTGCTTCAACTGTAATACGTTGCATTTTAAGAATACATAATTAAAAAAAAAAAAAAAACTTTTATATAACTGTTATAAGTATTTGATTCTGTATTTTTTATTTGTTGCTAACTTGCTATGCTGGGTCGTTGTCTTTGCACATTTGAAATAAATGTTATAATTGAGCTGGTGATGCACAATTTACATTTATATTATTTATTATATTAAGTTAGAATACATGGCGCATAATCATAATAAACATCTTAAAACATGCAGCCTTGGCCTTAAAATATAAATTTAGAGGATTACTGCCACACAACACCAAGAGCACATGGAAAAACATAAGCGCCTACAACCAGTGTTGCCAGATAGGATGGATGATTTCAGCCCAAAAGCACACAAAAAAACCGCCCAAAACTTTAACTGTCAAAATAATGTGATATAATGTAAATCAAGGTTGATAAGAGCCATTTTTAACTCCTTATAATGAAATAATGACGACAAAATAATATAAATATAATGCTAGATACATTTCCCATGGATCAAATCGGTGCAAATACATTAAAGAGAACTACCAAATATGATTAAAATATGCAAGCAGACACTGTCAAAACGGAAATCAAGAAATTAACCGATACCATCGAAAAACAGAATTTAAATGCAAACAAGAGCCCAATATAAGTGATCAGAATTAGCAATGTAATGATGGGTATTTCACACTCGTTCATGCACACACCATGACAGTCAAAACTGTATCATTCTGTATGATAATCCGAGAAAGAAAGAAAAAACAACAACAACAATAATGCTTCGTGTCGCTCTATAATTTAACACAGAACTAAGTCTTTCGTGAAGTTCATATTGAACATAATGTAGAACTTTTCACAGTCAAAACTAACAAGTCCTGCATCTTTAAAGGATCCATTCTGGACCGTTTAAAAGATAAAAGACAGGATCGTATATATATAAATATTTTGATTAAATAATTGAACTGTGCTCTGATTTCGGAGTTGCAGTGATATAGCCTTCGTGTCATCTCCCTCAACAGGTGTAATTCACGTTTTGAGAGTTAAAACACTCCCCACTCTTTACCATCGAACTTATATTTAGGCATTATGATCACTTGCAGTTATACATTCAAAATCAGATCCGTTATCGCGCTAAAAACGCGTCACTCATGAATCATCACGTCTGTCTGCTGATCTCTAGTGATTGGCTAAAAGTGCTGCCGCGATGTCAACATCAGCACCAGTCGTATTTGCAGCGTGCGTGTGTGTTTAGTAATGTTGTGATGACTGATCGGATGCATGCAGTAGGCTATATATGCACACTTGGGCTTGTTTGTTAACCAATTAGCCTATAAAATTTATATGTTTTGAAAACCGCCAAACTGACCAAAAACCAGCCCCAATTTTGTCCACCCGCCCAAGCCAATATTTACCCGCACAATCAAATTCAAAACCGCCCAATCTGGCAACACTGTAAAGACATCTGCAGTCAGTAAGCTATTGTAAACCACGCTGGAGGATCGTGTTGCCAAGTCCTAAGTCCTGCGTAAAACATATTCCTAAGCAAAGCAGTTAGCGATTAACTTTTTTCCACCTGTAGACGAACCCCATTGTTTTTATTTTCACATTGAAATACATAACGTTAGATATTTTATTATTGATTTTAAAAACAACAATTACAAATGATTTGTACTCGCACTTTCTAAAGGATTTCCATAATGTCTTCTTTCTAAGGAGAAATAAGCATTTTACTGTGACAACTTGGCAACCCGTCCCTTTCCGCCACCCCTCTTCCGTGCGCCATCTTGTCCCCACAACTCGGCGTAACGTTAACTGAGCGCTTCGCGTGCGTCTTCTAATCGCAGAGAATACGATCAAACGATCCAAAATCTAATTCGAATGAATTAAGAGACGTCGGTCCGCCACTCGCGCACCTCGTTGAACGCGCTGCCGCGATATTCGTTGGGGGTAACGGTCGTTTTCTTTCGTTTAGTAGTTTAATGGCGTTGTGAAGGAACTGCCATGGCGGTTAGTCAGCAGCAACAACAGCAGCAGGCCGTGAGCAAACCGGCCGGCGGGAAACACGGTAATGTCTTGCCGTTATGGGGCAACGAGAAGACTATGAACCTCAACCCCATGATCCTGACAAACGTCCTGTCTTCGCCCTACTTCAAGGTCCAGCTGTACGAGCTCAAGACGTACCACGAGGTGGTGGACGAGATTTACTTCAAGGTGGCGAAATAGGCCCGGGCCGATGAGCGTGAAGCCCGCGGTTTTCTTATTTGTGTTACATTGGTGTTTTGAGTATTGCTTATTGGTTGCTATTTTTCCTATTAGGCTTAAATATTTTTTAAGTAATAGTCTTTTGTTTTAAATGTAGTATTACGTGAGCTGAACTAGGCCGTGTTAGTCCACGGAGGCTAATTGTGCTAACTAGTTCAAAAAATACCTAGCGTAAGTTATATGAATGGTTAGTTACCTCAAAAATGAAACTTGTGTCATCATTAACTCACCCACATGTTGGTCCAATCCGAAAGATTGACTTACTTTAGTAGAACACAGTGTTCATAGACAGAATGACAGCTTTAGTCACCATTTGCTTTAATTGTATGGAAAATCATTCAACGAAAGTGAATAGTGACTGAGTCAATGAGTAAATGACAGAAAATCACCATAGCAACCGCAGTTTCTACAATTAAGTCCCTTTCACACTAAGAGCAATAACTATGAAGATAATTAGTAACATACATTAATTTGTGTTCTCACCAACGGACAGGCTATTTTATGCGCTATGCAGGTTGTCGTCGGACACTAAATGCTCTAGTAAATTCTGATTGGTCAGTGTCTTTGTCGTTCATTAGCTGGAGAAATGTGACCCTGGACCTAGGGATGGGTATCGTTAAGGTTTTAACGGTATTACTACTCTTATCGATACCGCTTATCGGTCCGGTACTTTAACGGTATTCTTATCGGTACTTTTTGTTATACTTTATATATATATATATATATATGACAAATTAGGAGCTGAATTAACATTACTTTATATTCTGAAATGTAAAATAAATATTTAATTAAATTAATATAAAACATCAATTTGTAAATACACCAGTGTGCAGGCATTTTTAGTGTTTTATATACATAAGATAAGATACAGTAAGAATATGAACAAAGAAACAAAGTAAAAACAAACTGACAAATACAATAAAACAAATATACAAATTAAATGAAATAAACAGTGCTTTAATTTTTCCATGAAGGTCTACTAACATTACTGTTCAGGCAAGTAATAGCCTACAAAAGAAATCTAAAAGTAATCAAATGTAAATGAACACTGCATAGTTTTCACTGTATGTATTGATAGATTAATGATTATTAAAGCTATAACGTTATTCAGATTAAGAGCTGTGGTGGATTTTCTCTTTGCATTTTGTTCTTTGATTAACATTGAAGCGCCAGTCTGTCACTTTAAGGCAATATATTGATACACATCGGATTTTCTCCGAACAGTTCTGGTCCACTTAAGACAAACTGTTTAAGTGAATACTCTCGTAGCTGGCCATTGTGACATATTTTTGTGTGTATTTGATCGTTTGGACGCGCCCGAAGCTCAAAGTGAAGTCTGTCCGTTTTGGAGCGCGCTGCGCAGGCACTCACGCGCGCGCACACGCACACACACACACGCACACACACACACACACACACACATATTTCAGCCTGGGGAGCAGCGTCTCTTGTGCGGATTGTGCTTTTGTCCCGCAATTTAGCAACAGTAAAGATGGCATTTTACAACAATCACCAATTGAGCTGATTCAGTCGTTAAGTGTTGGTTAGGGAGGAACGAATGCGCGCCGCTGTGAAGGGATGGAAGTTGTGCTAGAAGAAACGCGGCTATAATCCTTAGAAGCCAAAATCAAAAATAAATAAATAAACTTAGCTTAATATAACAGCCACAGGCATAAAGTGCATATGTTTTAATAGTTAGTTCTCTATTCTATCATAATTAAACAGGGCTTTCATGTTGCGCGTGCTGAAGCTCCTCTGCGTGAGCGCGATCTCGCTTCTGAATTGCGAATAGCAAAAATGCATCATAGACAAATGTTTGAATATTATTGCATATAAAACAGCTGGCAACTCTGGTGAGAGAGAATTTGCAAGATAATGTGTATATGTAGCAACAATAAATGTGTGTTTTCATAATTTCTCCAGTACCGACAGCAGAACCGATAACGTCAGAGCTTATCGATACTCCGGTCTTTCATAATTTAGCACCGAGACCGATTAAATACCGAGTTTCGGTACCCATCCCTACCTGGACCACAAAACCCGTCAAAAGGTGTTTTTTTTTTTTTTTTTTTTTTTTTTTTTTTAATATGAAGATTTATACGTTATACTGATAAATAAGCTTTCCATTGATGTATGGTTTGTTAGGATAGGACAAAATTTGGCCGAGACGCAACTATTTGAAAATGTGAGGGTGCAAAAAAAATCAAAATCATCCCTTTTAAAGTTGTCCAAATGAAGTCCTTAGCAATGCATATTACTAATCAAAAATTAAGTTTTGATATATTTACGGTAAGAAAATGTACAAAATATCTTCATTGAACATGATCTTAATATCATAATGATTTTTGGTATAGAAGAAAAATCGATAATTTTGACCCTTACAGTGTATTGTTTGCTAGTATTGCTACAAATATACAAATGTGACTTATGATTGGTTTTGGGGTCCATGGTCACAACGATATCGTTTCTCTTTGTCGTTATAGTTGTGGTGTGAACTAACCTATTCTCATAGAATTACAACGACTAAATTAAAGTTATCGTCCTTTGTATGAACGGCCCTTTATTGTTACTACAGAAAATATAGTATCTTTCTATTAGCCAGTACTGTTGCAAAATAAATAAACAAAATGCAAAAGATTGTGAACTTTAACCACTATTATGATTTTGAAGTATTAGCTGTAAATAGTAGCATATTAACAGTAAGTTGTAGAATCTAGGTTTGAAAGAAGGTTAGCTTGGGATTGAGTTGTTTTTCCTCTAATCATCTGATCGGTTTCCTTCTCAGGTCAACCATATGGAGCCATGGGAAAAAGGCAGCAGGAAGACCGCGGGGCAGACGGGAATGTGTGGAGGGGTAAGTAGAAGTACGTGCCTTGAGACCCCCTCGACTTCATCCTCCCATCCTTTTTGTCATTTTGATTAAATCAAGGGAGAGGTTCACTTAAGAAGGAAATAAGTCTAGCTGAAGGACTCGTGGTGTTTGTCTTGCAGGTTCGAGGAGTCGGGACGGGTGGGATTGTGTCCACTGCATTTTGCTTGCTGTATAAGCTATTTACACTGAAACTGACCCGCAAACAAGTGATGGGTCTGCTCACTCACACAGATTCGCCCTATATTAGGTCACTGGGCTTCATGTACATCAGGTATGACTCCGAACACTTAACACTTACCTAATTTGCTTTTGTTTTTTTGTAACTTTCAGAAGTCACTTCATGTTTTTTTTTTAACTGCCATAGAGGTTCATGTGGGTGAACTACTTTGAATAATCAAATTCTAGCGTTGAATTTAGCAAAGGAATATGTTGAGCAGATGTACACAAATGTTCTGGTTTTGATGAATACACACATATAATGTAAAATCTGTGTATTATAGGTATACTCAACCACCTCCTGACTTGGTTGACTGGTATGATGAGTTCCTTGACGACGAGGAGGTATGTCACCACGGGTAATGCCTTCATCTCTCTCTTATTTCTAATGTACCCAATTGTAAACAGTAAGCTTTAGGCCAAATGCTGATTGTGATGCACATTGCTGTCCTTCAACCTTTGACCTCATTTGGCTTAATGTTCCTCTTGAGATACACAGTTACAGCTCTGTGTGTGGTGGCAAGTTTACCCAAGACATCAGATGACTGGTTTCTTACTCTTACTGGGTATGCCATGTCTGTTCTGAGATCACCACAAACTCTTAGCAAATGGTCCTTTGAGCTAGATGTGAAGTTCAATGGTGATTCCTCTGTAGTTAAATGTGTTAAATTGCATGCAATGTTCTCTTAGCCCAGATATGTGTGTATATGGCAGCATGCCTCCGTGATTCATAGAGACATTCATACACATGGTAGCACATTCATACACATGGAGTTTCTTAATTGCTTAAATTGTTTTATTTTATGATGACACTTTTGTAGCACTTTGAGATTTTCTTCAAAATGTAAAGTGCTTTTTAAATCAAATTTATTATTACTATTTAAATTTGAGTGTAAATATAAGATATCCATTACTGGGTGCTGACTCATCTCTTATGCTCCTGCACACCCACTCTCACCTATAAAGGAGTTGGTGATATATTATCCATTTTAAAAATAGTCCAGAAAAGGAGATCTAATTTGCTTTGAGCAGAAATTGCTGCCAGGCGTGGTGGTTGTGTGTCTCTGGCTGACTGCCCTGTTCTCTCTCCCAGATGGCCCTTGTGATGCGGGTGGATTGGATATAGGGTGTGCTCCACACTGGCTGGCGTTCGTGAGTGCGGTTAGACACCCACCCACTCCACCCCTTCACATGCACCGGTACAGCATATATGTCAGCTGACCTACGACCTCCTCTGCATCGCACCTATTTTGAGTCACTGCATAGTAAGAGACATTGTGAAAGCGAATTATTTGAAGCTCAGTGATGCAGTTTTGATCTATTTAAAATCAATGTAATAAACAGTTTGTTAAGATTTCCACTTATGTTAAAGGTGCACTAAAGATCCATTATGAAATAGCACGTTTTTTAGCTAGTGATCAAGGTATTTAAATGACGATATCCCTTTTGTATACATGCTGATTATTTGTTACTATAAAGTCCAAGATGACGGTCAGTGAAACAAACAACAAAATTACTTGGTGCACCTGTAAATACTGAATATTAAGTCAGATGAGAGCAGAGGTGAAGACTCAGTATTTGGTCATCACAAATGAAGCATTTTATTCAGGACAGTGTACAGTCAATTATTAGCGTTAACCTGTTTACCAGAGGTTGTGCAATTATTGCATGTCTGAGTGTGCTTGTGATTGTAGTTTTAATTGTTTTGCTCCTCTTTGTGTCTGTGATCAGGAGTTAGACGTGAAGGCTGGAGGAGGGTGTGTAATGACAATTGGAGAGATGCTCCGCTCCTTCCTGACCAAGCTGGAATGGTTCTCAACGTTGTTCCCACGAATACCTGTTCCTGTGCAGAAAGCAATCGACCAGCACATGAAGAGCCGACCACGTAAACCCCCGCAAAAAAATGAGCAGGATGAAGAGAAGGCAGCCGATTCAGGAAGGCATGGTGATAGGCGCCATTCCAGGTACCTTCGTTGTGTGTGGGCGGCATGAGATTATTTGGCTAACGAGGGGTGTGTTTCCCAAAAGCAACTATGTTCGCAAGTTCCGTCATTTGAGTATGTTTTACAAGAAAATAACATTTCAGTTTTTCTACTTCGTTTAATTCAATGTGGCACTTGCCATTTCTTTGTAATTGTTTGTTCAAGTTCACGTTTATTCATAAAGCACATTTAAAAACAAGCGTTGTACCAAAGTGCTGTACAATTTATAAACATTATTAAACAATATAAAAAGCAACAACAAATAAAAAAAAAAACTCATGCAAAAAACCATACAAGATAAACCATAAACAACTATGTAACCCCTATATTCTCAGGCAACACCATTGGCTAAAGAGAATAAATGAGTCTTCAATCTAGATTTAAAAGTGTCCAAAGTGGGGGAGGATCTCACAGCAACTGGAAGTGCATTCCACTGTGTAGGTGCCACAACTGCAAAGGCTAGGTCACCCTTAGTCTTTAAACATATATAATATGTATTAGAGCTGCAAAACAATTAGTCGCAATTAATCGATTCAAAATAAAAGTTTATATTTGCATACTATGTGTGTACTGTGGCTATTTATTATGTATGTTTAACCCTAAAAAGGGCAAAACCATAAAGAGACATCAGAAAATGTATTTCTATTTTCCATCTTATTGGAACTCAAATAATACAATTTCATGATTTTTTTTTTCAAAACTTGACTCTTATATTTGATTTTAATGTTTGTATCCCCCAGGATACGTCGCCCCTTTAGGGGTATAAATCCACTTGCTTATCAATGCTTGTTACAACATGGTTGTAATTCCTGAACGCTTTGGAATACAGAGACCTAAGGTTGGTCTCTTTTTAAAGAAGACACATAGCAGATTATTGATGAAGTGAAAGCATTTCAAAAAAACTAAAGTATAAAAAAGTTATAGAAGTTTAAGTTTACAATAAAGATAATGTAGTATGCTATTTTTATTTTATATAAAATAAGTATTTTATAAAATGTTGAACTCTAAAATTTCTATGAAATCAAAGCCATATGTCTAACCAAGTTGTGTTCCAAATTTGAAGTTGATATCACAACAATTGTGGTTCCTGTGAGATTTTGTTTGGGCACTATACCAAAAATAACCACTGGGTTTAGGGATGCGCGGTATACCGGTACTGGAAAATTACCGGTATATATTATATTTCAAACGTTACGATATCATAATTTTGCTCAATTCGGAATTTCATACTCTGCAGTTGCGAAATGCACCTGTAGGTGGCAGTGCTTCCCAAATTGCTGTGCAACCGGTAAAATGTGACAACAGAACAACGCGATGGATCAAACAGCTTAAACTCTATCAACGCACCCGAAATTAATAAACAGAGAACAGTAGAATTGAAATATGGCATTACTTTGGATACAAGACAGATGACAAAGGTGAACGAACTGACCTTACTGCACCTGGATGCAAGCATTGCTATAAGCCTAAATCATGTTGCCACAGGAACACATAAATCTTTTTAAGCATTTGTCGCTTGCTCATCCTGATCTTTTCATAGAATTAAGAGATCGACAGGTGAGTGCATCATTCATAAATTCAGATTTAATTTGAACTTTTATTTACAACTGATCAACTCACATACAGATGTGATACAGTAAGCTCAAACGTGCTTGTGTAACACGCTAGAACCAGTGAAGTTTTGGTCACGTAATACATGCACTTGCATTTCATACAATCGAATATTAATTGGATTTGAATTGAGCAAGAGTGTTGCTATATTAATTGTAGTGTCAATAATATGAATGGAATGTTCCTGCCGCACTGCCGATCGCTAATATGAAGCAGCTGAGAGAGAGAGAGTGAGATTTACATTTAATGCTTTAGTTTTCTTTGGCTGAGTCTGAAATCTGAAAACAATCTGTGAGAGAGAAATAATAACGTGATTTTGAATATTACTTTGACTGTTAGAATAACACTTTACAATAAAACAACATTTGTTGCATTAATTGCGCAACTTCAGTTGTATTTGTTTTCTTCAAACTCAGTCAAAATGTAGCCTATGTTTCCCGGTAGTTTTTTGTTACATTTTGAGACATTTTGTTTGCACAGTGTTTGCAGTGAAAAGATAAGATTTGAATATATTTTCATCTTATTACTTCAGTTAGCCTATATATTAATTTTTTTCTCCAACATCAAAATGTAACCTGTAGGGTTTTTGTTACAGTTTGATACAAAGGTATTAAGATATGAATCTGTTTTTATTATAATTATTATTATTTTTTTTTAAATTCACTTATCTTTTGAGGCTGGTTATTTGTCACCTATGGTATCGATTTAGTATCGATACCGAGGTATTACATTCTGGTATCTTACCGAAGCCAAAATTATGGTATCGAGCCATCCCTAACTGGGTTACACCCAAACTCTATTGATTTTTTTTTTTTTTTAAGCAGTTTTCTGTAACAACTCAATCATTTTCTGTCACAATATCACTTCTATTACAAAACAGTTACTAAATATGGAACCTTGACTGTCAGACCTTTCCAACGATATGTGTTAGTCAAGATTACAAAAAGATCTGATTTTCTAAAACAAAAGCCACAAAATCACAGTCAATACCGTATTGACCTGAATATAAGAGTTTTTTTTCTTGGAAATACATCTGAAAAAACGCGGTCGTCTTATATTCGGGGTCTAGACTTTGACATGTCAATAATACACCCACAACAATAGGTGGTGCCAAAAACGCATAAAACGAGTGTGCCATGAAATATGTAATGCGTGTTGTAAAGATCGCAAGTGAAAACAAAAGAAAAGCTTACAGCGGCATGAGTCGTGACTGTCATGTTAGCCAGATGGGACCAAACTTCCTCTGTAAGTGATTTTAAAACATAAGACAGTACCCAGATTTGAAGACTACAATAAGATTTCACTTCTACTGCTAACAAATTTTGGCAGGCTACTATGAGATGGATAGCCTAAATGTTATATAATTCAGATGGGCTAACTGTTATTTTTATGGTATATCAAAAAGTGTATATTTTTAAATGTCATTGTTGGTACATTTTACCTGTATTTACCATACTTTCAAAACATAAATTAAAATAGGAAAAATATGCAATATGAAAATAATTTAAGAAAAAATGTTTTGCAGAGAAAAAAAAAAGATTTGGTTTTCAAAAAGCCTTTTTCCAAAAGGTACATCTGGAAAAAGGGGTCGTCTTATATTCGGGTCAATACGGTATATCTTTATTTTATACCCCTAAAAGGGCGACGTATCCCCTGAGATACAAACATCTAGAGACCGATTACAAAAGATGTAAGCATTTAATTAATAAAATTTCAACGTAAACCTAATAAGCTAATGCTGAATAACAGTTTTTTTTAACTGGTAAGTCCCCTCCAACATGTGCAAATATGTGAAGTAGATCAACTTTTATTGGAGGGTGAGTAGATTTCCCACTACAGGCGGCCATGCAGTTTTAAATGCTTCCTGTGAGCGAAAAAAATTATGTAGAAACAAGTCACCTCATCTAAATATCCACAACAAAACACCCTTTCAAAATGAAACCAAGAAATAAGACCTACACTTTCACTGCTTCTCCCCACAGCCTCTCAAATGTTTGTATCCCACAGGATATGTTGCCAGTTTTAGGGTTAAATACACTCACATACATGTATATATTAAGGAAAAATATGTTAGTTTTATATATATTATAATGTTAAGATATTTATATATAATATAAATTGTATACAAGTGTTTACATAAAATACATACAAATATTTTTTTATATATACATGTGTATACATAATAAATATACACAGCACACACACACATAGTATGCAAACAAACTTTTATTTTGAATCGCTTAATCATGGCTAATTGTTTTGCAGCTCTACTATGTATATTTGTATATAATGGACACTGTTTGATTTTAAGCCCAACTAATTTCTTGTTGTTGGTTGTTAAAGGGGCCATGAATTGCCTTTTTGGTTAATTTTGTACTGTTCTCTGAGGTCCACATATGTTATAAAGATTTTTACATAAACTTTATAATTTAGAAGTAAAAGGCTATTTTCTGTCCTGTTTTGATGCCCCTCATCGGCATGGAAGATTAAATACTCTGAAGTAAATGCCCACTGGTATGATTGGCAGTTCAGTTTTGGAGTTTTTCATAGATGGACCCTGCTATGATTTAGGTTAAAAACGCATAAATACTACATATCAAACGAGCTGTAAGAACAGACAAAGCAATAGTGACCAAGTAATAAAAACATTTACTCACACTTGTGTGTTGCGACATTACTGTCATATCCAATATAATCGCACAGCATCATATTTTAGTTTCAGTCTTTCTGAAAATCCTGTGTTGTGTGCCTTGTTTGTAAATTAATCCAGGGTAAAATGAATCGAAATGCTCTTATTTCTGCTCCAAGTTATGCTTGTCTATATCAGATTGTCTTTCATATAGAAACTTGTAATGTTGTGATGCCTACATTTAATCTGAATGCAGTTAATAGTATTGCTGTTTCAGAATGACCCTCCCTCTCCTATTTGACAAAGTGTCCTGTAGGTTCTAGTGTATTTGTATGTGCTGTTAAATATTTTTATTTGTGTGTATTCAGGACACCTAGGAAAAGTCCCAGTCCCAAGAGCTCCCAAAATCGTTCACGGAGTCACAGCCATCACAGAGAAAAACATGGCGCCAGCTTTGACCATGAACTGGAGAGAGAACGAGATCGGCAGCGCAAAGAATGGGAGGGAAAGGACCGGGATAGAGACAGAGATAGAGAGAGGGACAGGGAGAGAGACCGAGATAAACGACGCTCCAGAACACCAGACCGAACCACAGAACGTCGGCACAGTCGCAGCAAGGAACGTAGCAGCGCCAGTCGGGAGAAGCGGAACGAGAGGAAAGACAGAGAAAAAGAGAGGGAGGCAGAGAGTGAGAGAGAGTGTAGTCGCAGGAAAGACAGAGAGCACCATAAAGATCGGGAGAGGTCCAAAGACAAGAGGAGTAAAGGAGAGGGGGAAGAGAGGAGGCACAAGGAAGATAAGGAGGATAGAAAGCACAAGGAAGAAAAGAGGAGTAAACGCTCAGGGAGCAGAAGCAGAGACAAGAAACACAAAACTGAACGACCTAGCAAGAAACGCTCCCGCTCGGGCAGCAGGAACAGGCAGGCAGCAGGGGAGGAGAGGAACAGGAAACGGGAACACAGCCATAGTAAGGAACGCTCACACAAACGCAGTCGGAGCAAAGAGCGCTCGCACCGTCGAGAATCCAGCAATGGACGAGAACATGTAAAACAAGAGTGTCCCAGTCCTGAACCAGGAGAAAGAACAAATAGTGTTCGAGAGGAGTCTCCCTGATCCAAATCTCCCCCTCCTCCTCCTCTCTCTCAAATTCCCTCTGTACCAATGTTCAGTCCCTCTCTTATTACTTCATGTCTTTATCTTTAATTCTCTTGTGCACCACTTGAAGTAAGCAAGTGGAAAAGCCTTGTATTTTTTTTTCTGCACTGTTAATTGCCACTCGTGTAGACATAAAAAAAAAAAAAAAATTCTCTCAGTTGTCCATTACAGATGTCTGGAATGAAAGTGGCGTTTTAAAACTTTTTTTTTTTTTAAATACCCTTTCTCCCCTAATTTGTTTTCTGGATTTTCACAAATGGCTTTGTACATAGAGCTCAGAGAATGTTTTAAATTTCAAAAGAGCTACCACAGAGTTGAGTTTGTGGCACAGGCTGCTGAACGCTGTGCTGACATTGTGCTGTTTCATTGCTCTGTTGCATCTCATTTTCTAATAAAATTCTTGTATGGAACACAATTGTTCAGTTGTATATTTTTGATGTCATTAAGCACAACTGTTTGGTTCTGTAAATAAAAGTCACATTTTCTTCATAGAGGTTGATAGTTTGCGCTGACAAACCTTTCAAGGCAAACTTAGGTTATTAAATTAAGACGTGCTTCTGCTGTATGATTTCAACTTTATTTTTGCAGTACAGTACTATCCATAATTATAAAAAGATCTGAGAAGTTGCTATTACGGTGTAGGTGAGAAAAGTAGTGGCTTCTCATTCCCATGGAGCATTGTGACAATTGAGTCAGTCCTACTCTCAAATTGTACAAGTATTAATATTTTAGAATCAATTGTAAAAATGTAAAACTAAAAAAATGCACCGTTTTATATTTAAAATTATTTGTAGGCGATATAGTCCATAGTTGGTTCATGGGATGAGTAGTTAATTTATACTCGAAGATGTTAAATATAGGCTTTTTAAAGTGATGCTTTGCTTTGAATAGGTCACACTTGTCAGTTCCTTGTAAGAACATTCATTTTATAAGAACAGCAGGTGTTTTGTGTATGGATAATTTATTTTACATGTCATAATTTATAAGACTGCTCACATGGAGAAATGCTCTTTGTATTTAATATAACTCGTATACAAAACATAGGAATGCTTATGTAAGACCTTTTTTAAAATATTTTGCCATTGCATGAAAGTAAACCATATACATCCAGAAACAACAGATTTTGGAAAACATTTTAAAAGAAATAATGTTAATCTTTTACCCAGTCAATCTATTTCACCCTTAAATGTTTAAAAAAAGTGAACCTTGAACCAGAATATATGTAACATGCAAAAGTTAAATATCACAGAGTTTCAAGAATTCTTAGATAAGTGCAGGAATTCTCAGAGGCAAGAGTTTGAGTGCGATGAGATGCAAGCGTTTACTCCGGGTTAGTCAGGCCTGTTGTAGAGAGAATCAAGGGTTAATACTGGAAACCATTTCAAGACTTAAAATATTTCTGTGGCTTGTAAATATGTTTTTAAGATGTTAAGGAAAGGAGCCGTTGTGGATGAATCTTTAAAAGCAAACATTAGGTGGCATCATTTATTTGCATGTGGAATGAGGCTGAGAGAGACAGAAGTAGGGTGTTTTTTTTGGTCCACTGGAGAAAATATTTTGTGTTTCAACACCAATGTTGGTCTCTGCTTTTTTGTGTAAAGGTCAATAAATCATTTACCCTAACTAATGTATATTTCTCCATTTTGAGAATCTGAAAAAAGAAATCTCATGAACTTTATTTTCTGCTATTGAGCATCAACTCACCTTTTTCACTTTGTGGCAGGTCTCACCTCCTCCTGCGACCTGCTGTCACTGCCAAAGGGTGAACAAGATCAAAGGTTACAGGACTTTCACCAAAGCAAGCTACATATTGACAACGCTGTTTTCATGGAAATTACCACTGTCACCTTCTTACCTACAACAGGCACAGAGTCTTCACTCTCCCCGGCAGTGTCTTGGGCAGTTACGACAATGTGACCACTGCTGAAATTGGTGACGGAGCAGAGGAGCTGTGAGGTCATGCAGAGTTTCGTCCTACCAGAGGAAGTAACCCCATACACAGTGTAGTTTGTAGCAAATAGCGACTCCTTCCATGCCACTACCGCCGATGATGCAGAGAATGTCACATTTAGAGGGGCACAAGGTACTGGGGGAAAAAAAACAAATGAACAGATGAGTTATGGATGTTTTTGCATTTTAAGCATCTTCATTTCCCATTTAAGTATGGTAAGAAGATAGTACTGTGGTGACTGAACGTTGTGCACCTGTGGTTCCAGTGACAGCAACAGACTTGTCGCTTGTGGCGGCAGAGTTCCTCGCACTGATGGTTGCGCTGTAGGTGGAGCCACATGGGAGAGGCACCTCGAAGAACGTGCGACTTGTCCAATAGGAGGCGAGGTCAAAGAGTGCCTGGTTGCCCTGAATGCTGCCCGTGAGTGCCAGGAGGTATTCTGAATTAGGACAATTCACAGTAGACCAAGACGCCCTCAAGATCTGAGTATCATTTACTACTGTACGAGGGACAACCCTCAATCCAGCTGGAGGACAGGGAGCTGAGGGAAAGAGGTGAACAAGACTTAAAACCTGTTTTTCAAGTGGGATCCCAAAGAAGTAGAACCAAAATGTCACGAATATATGTCTTCACAATGGATTTTCCAACACTATACCAGGGAGGAACAAATCTCACTGTTCAGGTCCAACCCTAATCAAATGCACATAAACCAGCTCATCAGTGTCTTCAGGTTTACTAGAAAGCTACATGCACTTGTTAGGCTTTCATGGTTGGTATGAACCCAAATTTCATTCTCTTCTAGAGGTCATGTTTCATGTTATTTCCTATTCGTAGACACATTGTTAATGCAAGTAGCTGCTAACCAAATTGGTAACGACTCAGGAGAAGGTGCTGAAACTTTTACTTTGCTCTGCTTGTAGATCCTTGAAGATCTTTATCAGTAGTGATTCGGGTCTGAAAATTGGGTCAAATTGCTTACATGCTAATTAACAACCATACAAAAGTGGACTTGAACTGTTCTCTAGACCTTCATTTTCAAGCAAATTGGGGTGTGATTCTTTTGGTAGACAAACAAGTAAAGAAAACGTGCCAATAAATTGAACCAAATGTTGTTCTCAAACAGATTCAAGTCCACTTCAAAAGCAATAGTTTGAAACGCCCTTGGCTGACATGTCAAATACTAGCAGATCAGTTCAGATAAAGCAGATGATTGTGATGTGAGGATGACTGATGATTGTTGTACCTGCTCCCTTAGTTTGAGGTTCACTCAAGGAACTGTTGCAGAAGCCACCTGTTGCCTGCACTGTAAAGTTGTACACAGTGCCGCACACTAAGCCCTCCAGATTACAGGACGTGTGTGTGGTTTCACAGTAGACTGTTGAGCCCGTTTCTGACTGCGCAAGTCCCATGTAGGCCACTGCCCCTATACTTCCCACCCAGGACAAGGAGGCACTACTACTGTTCCCACACTGTATGGTTGCAGTTAAGTTTGCTGGCTCACATGGCACTGCAGAACAAACATTGCAATAATTATTTACACAATGTATAAACTTTGATCACGGAATTTAAAGGAAAATAATTTGTGTCCTCTTACCCGTTTGGAAGGTGATGTTAGCACTGGGCAAGCTGGTGCAGTTCTCATTACTGGCTAAAACAGACACATGATAGGTGTTGCTGCAATGCAGATCGGTTAGTGTGCAGTTATTGTCCGAGGTATTGCACGTCTTCAAGTCTCCATTTCTGCCAACTGCAGTAAGCAGGTAGGACTGCGCCACGTATGATGGGTTCCATGACACAAACACATCCTTCGACTGACAGTCTGTATCAGCCTGTACTGATGAGGGCTGACAGGGTGCTGCAGATGATCAAAGGAAGAAATGAGAACAGCCTGAATATTAATGTAACAAAAGCAAATCTAACATGGATAGATCTGTAGATCAGGGGTATCCAATCCTGCTCCTGGAGGTCTACCTTCCTTTTGAGTTTAGCTCCAACCTCATCTTATCAAGGTCTTTGTGATTACTAGAAACTTCTGGGCAGTTGTGTTAGAGCAGTTTCAAACTAAACTCCACAGGAAGGTTGCCCTCCCATGAGCAAGATTGTACAACTCTGGTCTATAGAGTGCATTTGCAATTATTTAAAAGGTTAGTTGACCCAAAAATTTAAAATTCTGTCATTAATTACCTTCATGTTGTTCCAAACCCGTAAAACTTAAGTTCATCTTCGGAACACAAATTAAGATGTTTTTGATGAAATCCAAGAGCTTTCTGACTCTATAGACGGCAATGTAACTACCACGTTGAAGGCCCAAAAGGGTAGTAAGGACTTCGTTAAAATAATCCACGTGATATCAGTGGTTGAACCTTAATTTTATGAAGCTACGAGAATACTATTTGTGCACAAAGAAAACAAAAATAATGACTTTATTGAGCAAAATTTCTTCTTTTACATTTCAGTCTTCGATGCACATCATGGTACTCTCGTGGTGAACACACGTTGAAGACTGACACAGTTGCGTTGCTGTCTATGAAGGGTCAGAAAGCTCTCAGATTTCATCAAAAACATCTCAATTTGTGTTCCGAAGATGAAAGCAGGCCTTACAGGGTTGGAATGACATGAGGGTGAGTAATTAATGACAGAATTTTCATTTTTGGATGAACTTACCCTTTAACTAGAAAAGTCCCACAGTGCAGATGTTACAGTATTTAGCATAGTTGTTAGCACTAGGGTTTCTGGGCGGTTGCTCAGTGGCTTGAAAATAAGTCAAAAAAGCCCATCCCCAGGTGTCCATGATATTGTGGTCCCTAGGTATGACCCAAGTCCCTTAAATGCAAGTCTAAGGGTTTTTTTCTTCATCCATCAGGTAAAAATTTAAAGTCAAATCACCTAAGTAATAGCTCACCTCTTTAAAGGGTAAATTCCCAACCCCATGTTGGAGCAATAATAATAGTAATGGTTGCTAATGAATGGTTATTTATTCCTAATGGATTGCTTTCTATAATAAACATCTATTCTAGATGGGAATGGCATAATATTGATGATTGTACCAGTTCTGATCTTGTAGGGTGGGCTGCGGAGGCTGCTGCATTTGTTGTCCGAAGCAGCCACCATGATGGTATACTCCTTGTCGCACTGCACATTGGTTAGGTTGCAGGAAGAAGTGGAGCTATTGCAGGAAAGGATGGAGAGGTCTTGATCCTCTGCTGTGGCAAAGTAGAGAGAATTTCCACTCCGAGCTTTCTGCCATTGTACCATGATAACAGAACTGTGGCATTCAGCCACCACCACAATGGACGACAAGGCACAAGGTGCTGGAGAGAGAGATATTATACATACTTTAAGACTGAGATACACTTAGTTTCAAATAAGAGGGCTAAAGTTTTCTGCTGCAGGTGTACTTACCTGTCACTAGCTGAAAGCTGCTGCTGGGTGGGCTCACGCAAGCAGCGTTTGAGGCAGTGACGTGAAAGGTGTAGCTCCTTCCACAGCCTAGGTCAGGTACATTACAAGTGGAGTTTGAGCTGCTACAGGTGGAATTGTGACCGTCCTCCCCTACAGCCAGCACTGTGTAAGACTCTGCACCATTAACTATATCCCATGATACCCATGCAGAGTTAGTGATGCAGTCCACAGTACCGTTGACCCCCTGTGGAATACATGGAGCTGTAAAGAGAATAGATCAGACATGAATTGCATGAGGTTAATTAGCTATTGAAATCTGTTTGAGAATGTATTCTTGTGTTGGTGTCCAACCTGAGGCGATGGAAAGGTCACTGCTTGGTTGACTCTGACAGCCGCCTCTCAGTGCCACCACACTGAGGTTGAATCTCTCTCCACAGGGCAGATGGGTGATGGAGCACTGCGTGTTTGTGCTGTTATATGAGGAGATCACACCGGTGCTCTCAGACTCCAGTTCAACTATGAACAGGCTGGTGTCCACTGCTGGGTTCCAACTCACCAGCACAGACCCTGAATCACACTGCACAATGGCAGATACGTTCTGTGGGGGACATGGAGCTGAGAAATAGAAAGAAGGAACCAGGATGTTATTGAAGGGTGGGGCTGTACAAACTACATCAGCAGGAAACTATATAAGGTAAGCCAATACAGCAACGATGGTGTTCTCCTTCCTTGCCGCAATGCTACATCAAGTTAGTATATCCGCTTATGTCACATGCAAAAAGTTAGTCAGTCATAGCCCCATGTAGAAGTCTTAAACATATAGCTGCTTGTTTAATTCTAAAGGGGGTTGAATCTCACAAAAAAAAATCCTGGTCATATTTTACCTCAGAAATAAGAAATTATATTTTATAAAATTACATTAAATTCCATTTTCAAGACTTTTGCATGGTGGCATTATTTTCATGAAAATTAAATAGAATTACTAATAAAGTGAATGTACAAAAAAATTCGCATAATGAGATGTTTTACTTTCAACAGATTCTTTTGTTGTTCCCCTTACGATATTATTCAACATTTTTAATCATAACATTTAATAATAAAACATAAATACTTAACCATTTATTTTTTTGCATTTAAGCAATAATGATAACATTTTCTTAATTGTTCTGAAAATAACTGTAAAAATGGCAAATATCATTAATGCCAAAAGTAGACTTCACTTAAGCAAAATATATTTTTGTATTTTCTTCTTTGATTTTGGTGTGAGAAATGTTTTGGATATGGTCCATGGGGATGGAAATTGATAAAATTAAATTACAACTGCTGTTGGTGATAGAAACCTTCAGTGATATATATGCAACAAAAAATACAATATGGTCCTTCTAATATATATGGTCCTTTTATATATTTGATGGGTAATTAAATTTAACTGAAGTGTTCAGATCTCTTATTATGCAATTATAATTATCAGCTTCAAGATGATACTACTGGTTTTGAACAGGACTAAAACATTAAATACCAAATCATACAGTTGTCTTTACTTGATAAAATAAGTCAAATCTTCACACACATACCTGTCTGCACCTGAGACATAGTGCTCTTCACGCCCCCACAGCCATGGGCCAGTGAGTAGACAGAAACATTATAAATCTGGCCACACTGCAGTTCCTGCAGATCACAGGAGGCAGTGGTGGTGTTACAAGAGTAGGAATGACCTTCATTAGACACGGCCACAGCCATGTAAGACTCCGCCCCGTTTGCTTGCACCCATGACACAGACACAACACCACCACTGATGTCGCAATGCAAAGATGTCTGAACATTGCTAGGTGCACATGGAGCTGAAAGAGAGCAAGAACAGGAACCATTTTTATAAGGACATTTGTTTTCAGTGTTAATAATCATACACCTGCATGGTAATTGGAATATCCCACATTTGACTTCAAATCAGATACAGGATTAAATCTTGGCTTCTCTGTCATCAGATGCACAAAAGAATCAGCAGACTCACCTGACTTCAGAATGAGGTGTGTGTTGCTGTTGTCACATACTCCATCCAAGGCAGTGATGGTAATGTTATAACTCTGGCCGCAGTGCATGCCAGCTAATGTACAACTGTGGTCAGAGCTGGTGCAGTCGATTCGATGTCCATCAGAACCAATAGCTTGGACTGTGTGACGTGTGATGTTATCACTGAGCTCCCAACTTACAACAGCAGAGTTGGTGTCACAGTTGAGCTGGGCGCTAGCATTCTGTGGCTTACAGGGCACTGAAGGGAAATTAAATATTAACAGTTATCATAACTAACAAAATAATAAATGTAGTGCTTGAAACTTAAAAATTAGTACTAATGTGATAATTATTCAGTTGTTTTGGGAACCACATTTCTAAATAATGAACAGTAAAACATCCTTGTGTCCTTGAAATAAAAAATTAGAGGGTTGTGGTTTTATTGCTATGAATTTAATAAAATATTAATATATGCATTCTGTTTTATTTTATTACACACTGTCTAGATGTGTTTTTTACCCTTAAGAACAAATAAATTAAACAAAGTCATATATGTATCGTTGCACTAAAATACACTGTTCAAAACTTTTGGGGTCAGATCTTTTTGGGCAAAATTTTATTCAGCAAGGATGAATTAATTTGATAAAAAAGAAAGAAATTATATTTCACATGAAGACAGTTCTTTTTTCCGTTCATATAATCATAAGAAAAATCACTGTTTACACAAAAATATTTGCTAATCAGCATATTTGATGATTTCTGATGAGTCATGTATCACTGAAGGCTGGAGTAATGGCAGCTTTGCTATTACAGGAATAAATTACATTTTAAAATATATTAAAATAGAAAATGTTAAGTTATTTTAAATTGTAATAATATTTCACAATATTATGATTTTTACTGTATTTTGATCAAATAAAGCAGCCTTAGTGAGCATAAGATGCTTATTTCAAAAGCATAAAATAGTACTGACCCCAAACTGTTGAACTGCATTTATGGTGGATGTTATTTTTATGTTTTTCAGGTACCTGTACTCAGCACAACTGGTGGACTCGGAGCAGTGTTGCAGGTCCCGTCAGTGGCGCTGACAGCTAGACTATAGTTCATCCCACAGAGCAGATCCGAGAAGACACACGCTGTTCCAGTGCTGTTACACACTGAGGCGTAGCCACCACTAGTCTGAGCAACCGCAGCGTAGGAAATGGCCCCCACGCTTGGGTCCCAGGACACGGATACAGCTCCAGTCGTACAGTTTACACTGCGCTGCACATGAGTAGGTACACACGGCACTGCAAAGAAACAAGGTTGGAGAAAGACTAAATTAAATTGCTTAAACCTTAACACTAGGTATTCAACTTCTGCATATAATTCAGAATTATATATAAAATGTATAATTAATTATATATAAAATCTATTTAAAGGAAATTTAATATTAAAGTTTGAAAATCCCCCATTTAAAAAAAAATCTCACTGAATTTCTGACTTAATAATATTTGCATAATGAATTTAATTTGTTTTCTATCTTCCATCTATTTGCGTGCTCAGTTGTAATGAATCTTTTTTTCAAACAGAGATAAAGGCAGAGAGCAGAGGATATGAAACTGGAGACTATACCGGTGTTTATTCGTAAGATGGAACTTCCTGATGTGTTGCATTGTTGGTTTACTGCAATAACGCTGACATCGTACGAGGAGCTGCAGTGCAGTGTTTGCAGTCTACACTCCTGCACAGTTGTGTTACAGGCAGTCACTGGACCCTCAGGTCCCTTGGCAACCACCAGGTAAGATGCCGCCCCACGGCTGATGTTCCACCTTATATTTATAAAGTTAAACATACAGTCCAGCTCAGATACGACGTTCTGAGGAACACATGGAACTAGAGGAGAACAGAACAGGAAAAGCATTAGAGATCTGCAATATGGGTCATTCTCAACAGACTGTATGAAGAGTCAAGCCATCAGTGTTTCTGTATTACCTGATGACAGGTAAGCAGGTGAACTCTGTCCACTTCTGCATTGACTGTTGATTGCTTTGACTGTGAACTGGTACTGTTGACCGCAGAGCAGCTCTGATAAGAAGCCACTGGTGATGTTAGTACTGAATGCCAGCGTGTTCCCGTCTTCACTCACTGCTACCACCTCATATGTCTCAGCTCCAGCACTGGAAGCCCAGCTCAGAGAGCCCACCCCTGTGCCACAGTCCAGGATGGGCGTCAAAGCTTGAGGAACACATGGGGCTAAAGAGGCAGAAAACATAGCACAGATTTAATAACTCCCCTGAGGTTTGTTTGCACACACAAGAATGGAAAATGTCAGGGTATTGTGAAAGATCTTAAAGTGCCTTTTATTTAAAATAATATTTAGATGGTATTGAACTTTTTTCTTCTTTTTTTTTTTATTGAGCGGAATGAAATATAGATTAATAGCAACAAATTAATGTAATGATGTAATACACAGTTTGTATTGAACTTGAGAAAAATGTGTTTAATAAAAAAATTCTAATTTATAATCATTAGAAGTTGCATATTTATCATGAAAAATATAATCATTGAAAAAAAATATTAATTGAAAATGCGTAGTTTGTGTGGTTTAAATTAGCTGATTTATTACACTTTTTATATACAGTATGTATATATTTATCTAGAGAGAGATAGACAGACAGACAGACATGATCTTAAAACTTTTCTTTTTTTTACAATTATTTTTAACCAGCTGATCCCCCTCAAGTTCACACAGTGTTCAAATAATTTTTATCTTTTATCTTTTTTTTATTTTAAACAGTACATATATAAATGCAAGTGTCAAGTGAATGCCACTTGGTTTGATCTTTTCTTATTTTGTTATCTATTGCAATTTTCTGTCTAATACACTTTCATACAGTTTTTTTTTTTTTTTTTTTTACTATCATGTAAATGATAAGTATGTAATGTTAGTTACAGATGCAGACTGCTGGTATATTTATCATTAGAGTGTCTGGTCTTACCCATGTGTATGGTGGTGCTGTTGCTGCGTGCGCTCGTGCAGCGGCTGTCATTGGCAGTGACCGTAACGTTATAGATTTCACCACAGTGCAGGTCCTCCCAGGTGCAGCTGGTATCATCAGTAACACACAGGTGTGTGTGTCCATCCTCACCCACTGCTGTGGCAGTGTACATGTTCGCCCCATCGCTTGGGCCCCAGCTGACAGAACCCAACTGATTGTCACACTCCATGTATGTCACGAGATTAAGGGGCGTGCATGGCGCTGGATCACAACACACATTACAAAGGTAGGTTAACTCATTTCCTACCATTCTCACTCAAATAACAGAGAATTATTTGCAATTAATTCTCTTTTTTATAACAACAGGAAATTGCATATTGCCTTTGTGAGTTTAAGGATGTGGATTTTTGTTTAGTGCACATCAGGTTTATGTCTAATTTCAGGGACATACCGAGTCTGAAAACCGCAGGAGTGCTCGGTAGGCTGTCGCAGTCATCGCTATGCGCTTGGACAGACACGTTGTAGCTTTGTCCACAGAGCAGTGACACAGACAGGTTAGTAGAAGTAGTGTTAAAGTCGACAAAATATCCCAGACTCCCTGTTGCCATTACAATGTAGAATAACGCCCCTTTGGCTTTTGACCAGTCGAGCGCCACCGTCTCGCTGTCACATGACACGTGAGCAGTCACATTCTCTGGTTTGCAAGGATCTGGAGAAGTGCAGGGGATTATTTTGTAGCATTGTATAAAGTTATTTTGTAATCATTTAAATAAAAATATTAGTAGCAAAAGATATTAGCAAAATATATATAGAAACAAACATGTTGTTATTATATATATTATTATACGTTTAATCATAACACTATTTAAATAAAATTTGAATTATAAAAATAAAAATATTAACAATAAAAAATAAATATACAAAGGTATCATTATTTATAATAATAATAATAATAAATACTGGGTAATAAGGCACAGAGAGTGAGAAGGGGTGTGTCTAAAAATATTAACAATAAAATACTAATACTAACTAACTAATACAAATAAATATATCAACTTCTTCATATTATTATATCTGTAATGATATTAATATTGGTAATAATCTATACTATTATTATTAATAACAATAATTAAATAAAAATATTAATTATAAAAAAATATAACAATAAAAACATATACAACCATTATTATTATATCTGTTGTAATAATAATTAGTTATTTATATAATATATTATTATTAGTATTAATAATAATAGTTAAATAAAAATGAATTGTAAAAATAAAATATTGACAAATTAAATAAATATGCAAATTTATTTTATTATTATTATTATTAATAGTAATAAAATACATGTTAAATTGTTATTAAAATATTTTTTTATTATCATTATTAGTAGTAGTATTAATAATAATTATTAGCATCATCATCATTAATAATAATAATAATAATTTTCTGATTAAAGTCCCAAGATGAGATATTTGAGGATTTTTGTACACTGTGTAATGCTGTACCTGTAGTGAGGTATACAGGTGTGCTGGCGTCGCTTTGGCAGTGGCCTCTGTGGGCGGTGACAGTGAATGTGAAGGTCTCTCCACAGCCCAGAGTAGGGAAGGAACAAACAGAGTTGGTGGAGTTACAGAGCTGATATTCTCCTGCTGCACTGACGGCTCGGGCCACGTAGTAATCAACTTCTTCTCTCACATCCCAAGACATCACAGACATTTTGTTACCGCACAGTTTATCGACGACTGGCTGCAGTGGAACGCAGGGTCCTGCAGGGTGGTCACAGAAAGGTTGGACCCTAATTAGTGTGCTTCATCTTTTAACACTTTCTACACATTATGCTTTGCAAACTCACTGGACAGGAATGTGACATTGGTGGTGGTGGTCGTTTGGCACTGCTGGTTTGTAGAGCTGAAGGTCAGGTTAAACTGCTGTCCACACTGCAGGGAGGAGATGTTACAGTGGTTCTGACTGGTTGAACAGGAGACTGTTTGACCTTCTGACCCCAAAGCGGTCACGGAGTAATTCTCTGCCCCAGAAATGGCACTCCAAGACACTAGAACTGAATCTGTAGGGCAGTCCACCGTGGCAGACACACTGGTGGACAGACAAGGTGCTGAAAAATACAGAAGTATATTTATTAACTTATATTTTAAAGTATATTATAATAGTAATAGAATATTTTAAAAACATAATACTGGTCAAAAGTTTGGAATATTATATACATATATATATATATATATATATATATATATATATATATATAATTTTTTTATTCTGGTAATGGCAAATCAGAATTCTCAGCTTCGGAAATTCTTCAGAAATCCCTTCAATATTCTGATTTGGTGATAAGTTATTAATAATGGTTCTTATTAACCATACATACACTACCATTCAAAACTTTGGAGTAAGATTTTTTTTTTTTAAATTATAAATTTCAGAAAGAATGCATTAAATTGATCAAAAGTGACAGTAAAGACATTTATAATATATAAAGATTTCTATTTCAAATAAATGATGTTCATCTAACTTTTTCTTCATCGAAGTGTATCATGGTTTTCACAAAAATATTAAGCAGCAAAAAAAAAAAAATCAACATTGATAATAAGAAGAATTGTTTTTGAGCACCAAATCAACATATTAGAATGATTTGATGATTTCTAAAAAATCATGTGACACTGAAGACTGGAGTAATGACGTTGAAAATTCAGCTTTACCATGACAATATTTTAAAATAGATTTCAATAGAAAACTGTTATTTTTTAATATTAATAGTAATTGTAATTTTACAGTATTTCTTATTAAATTATACTTATTTCAAAAAAAAATATTCCAAACTGTGGTCTAGTAGTGTATTTAGTCTTTTAACACCGTTATATATGATATCTTAACATTAAAGTAATTTTTTTATGAAATATGTGGTTCCAAATAAAACATATTTAAACTATGTACACATGCAAGAAATCATGCAAAATAAGACCAGAAACATGGTCAGTTCTGGTATAATTTAGACGTCAGCCTTTGGTACTAGAGAAATCTGCTGTGACAGGAAAAAATATTTTTGTTTCATTACAATATTGTTTGTTATTAATTGTTTTTTACAGACCTGATGTCATGTTGACCCCTATGCTGTCAGAGCTGTTGAACACCTCGCCGATGGCACGGACTCTGATATAGTACACTGTTCCACAGGTGAGATCAGGTACACTGCAGTATGTATGATTTGTCCGACAGGAAGTGGAATGACCATTTCCGCCTTCCAGGAATGCAACATATCCCACTGCCAAATGGCTAGGCTCCCAGGAGACAGCAGCACTGAGGGTGGCGCAGTTTAGGCTAGCTTTGACATTCTGAGGAGGACAGGGTTCTGGAATGACATGAAGTAAATGACACTGATTCAAGATGCACATCATGCAGATTTGGAATGACATGAGGGTGATTTTCATTTTGTGTGAACATTCCTTTAAAATCAGTGGTCACATGACTGACCTGTCTTGATATGATCAGAGGTCACAGTGTCACTGCAGACACTGTTGTGAGCCGTCACGCTGATGTTGTAGATCTGGCCACAATCTAGGTGTGGGAGTGTGCAGCTCGTGTTAGAGGTCTCACAGGTCACTGACAGGCCCTCGAGGGTCACAGCTTCTGCTGAGAAGTTGGTGCCACCTTTAGTGACATCCCAGGACAGCAGAGCAGTGGAAGGACTGTACTGCACAGTCAGATGCTGAGGAACACACGGACCTGTAATGGTATGATAACGGTTTAGTTTTATACATTTATGTACAAGATGTACAAGATACATATTTTATCTATAAAAGTATAATGTATATTGTGTCAAATTGATAGATAAAATCACTCAGATGATCTCAATATCCTGTTATAAATTGTACTTTAAATTGTTTTAAATTTAAATTTATTTACAGGCAAGTAAAATTAATACCAAAATATGGTGGGAGATTACCATGTTTATTCAAAAAGTGAAACTATAGCCTTATGTGCACATTTTGTAGTACAATTATGTGTGACTTACTTTAATATATGTAATGTTTTAAATTATTTTTATATTAAAAATTATGTTTTAGTATATAATTATTTTTATTTTATATTAACATTATATAAATATATATTATATTGAGTAAAATTATTTAAAAAATATGTTGAGACTATGAATTATATATACACTACCAGTCAAAGGTTTTTGAACAGTAAGATTTTTTGTTTTTAAAGAATTTTCTTCTGCTCACCAAGCCTGCATTTATTTAATCCAAAATACAGCAAAAGCAGTAATATTGTGAAATATTTTTACCGTTTAAAATAACTGCTTTTTATTTGAATATATTTAACATGTAATTTATTCCTGTGATCAAAGCTAAATTTTCAGCATCATTACTTCAGTCTTCTGTGTCACATGATCCTTAAGAAATTATTCTAATATGCTGATTTGCTGTTCAAGAATTTTTTTATTATTATTATTATTAAATTTTTATCAGGATTCTTTGATGAATAGAAGATCAGCATTTATCTGAAATAAAAAAGCTTTTGTAACATTATACACTATACCATTCAAAAGCTTGGAGTCAGTATAATTTATTTTGTATTTTGATTTGTTTTTGGAGGGGGATTATAAAAATTAATACTTTTATTTAGCAAGGATGCTTTAAATTAATCAAAAGTGATGATAAAGACATTTATAATGTTACAAAAGATTTCTATTTCAGATAAATGCTGTTCTTCTGAACTTTCTATTCATCAAAGAAACCTGAAAAAAAATCTACTCTTATGTTTTCAACATAATAATAATAAATGTTTTTTGAGCAGCAAATCAGAATATTACTATGATTTCTGAAAGATCGTGGTACTGGAGTAATGATGCTAAAAATTCAGCTTTGAAATCACAGGAATAAATTACATTTTAATATATATATTCAAAAAGAAAACAGTTATTTTAAATAGTAAAAATATTTCACAATATTACTGTTTTTGCTGTACTTTGGATCAAATAAATGCAGGCTTAGTGAGCAGATGAGACTTCTTTAAAAAACATAAAAAATCTTGCTGTTCAAAAACTTTTGACTGGTATTGTACATAAATGGTTGAATGGAGCAGTCTATTTCAGTCAAGCAGAAGTACGTTGTCAGAACCAAATCGTTTACAAAACCGATTTAACAGTCTCAGCTGAGAACTCAAATCAGATTCACTAAACCTCACCTGTGATCAGGGAGCCAGTCATCTGTGCACTGGCATTGCACGTGTATCCCAAACTCTGTACGTTCACCGTATACTCATTGCCACACTGCAGGTCGCTCAGCTCACAGTGTGTGATGGAGCTGTTGGATGTGCAGCTAGCCCTGTTGTCCACCGGTGCCAAGGCAGAGACAGCATATCCCTGAGCACCTGCACCATACTGCCATGATACAGTGACTGTATCCAGCTGACAATCCAACACTGCCCTGATGGAGCTGGCTGCGCAGGGAACTATGGGTAAAAGCAGGAGAGACACTGAGAATCTATTTTACATATTTTTTTTTTAATAGAAAGCAGTATACAGTGTATATATGCAGTAAGCAGTTCCAAACAGCAATTAATTTAGGAGACAGTGTCTATGGGAGCAATGCATACGGAGTGAAAAATATAGAGTATATAGACAATATGCTTGAACGTGTTTCTATGTACCTGAGTTAGTGTTCACAGTAGCACTGGGAGGGCTGCTGCACAGACTGTTTGACGCTGTCACATTGACGTGGTACAGCTGACCACACCTGAGCCCTGTCACGTTACACTGTGAGCCCGTAGACTGGCAGTTAGTGGACAGTCCATTGCTGTCCTGCAAGGTGGCCGTGTAGTACTGTCCTCCTGCACTAGGTGTCCATGATACAACTAAAGCATTTGTGACACAATCCACGGTGGGCAGGACATTACTTGGGGTGCAGGGCACTAGAACACAAGAAGCAAGGTAAAACTTGAGTGTTAATGAATTCAGTGCCTTTCTTTTACAGTTTATAATTTTTTATTAGACTTCATTGAATTTGACTAACTAAACTTTTTAACTAAAAAAGACATTCTTCAGCTTTAAAAAGAATCATATGAAATATGATTTGAAATATGATTTGAAACCTGCTTGAGCTTGAACAGGCGCACTGTTCGCACTGCTGCAGTTGCTGCCTTTTGCCTTCACTGTGATCGTGTAAGACTCTCCACAGTCAAAGTTGACAGGTCACAGGAAGTGGATGGTGAGGTGCAGTTAGCTGAAAGGCCATTAGCACTGATGGCTGTCACTGTGTAAAGCTCCGCCCCTTGGCTGCTCCCCCAGGTTACTGTTGCTATGTTGCTGCTGCAGCTCACACTGGCCGACACGTTTTGTGGTACACAAGGACCTGGGGAAATTATAGAAAACAAAATGAGTACATGATTGACTTGTTATTTTAAAGGGATACCCAGAGTCCTGCTTGCATGCTAGATAAGTTCTGTTTTGAGTCGTTTTTATAAAGAAACATCATGTGGTAATGGAGCTTAAGTTGTATTTCACTTGCAATATTGTTTCTAAGCAACATATTATTTTAATATATTTTAAAATATTCTTGTGATGAAAAGCTGAATTTTCAGCATCTTTACTCCAGTCACATGATCCTTCAGAAATCATTCTAATATGCTGATTTGGTGCTCAATGATCATTTCTTATTTTTATTAATGTTGTAAATGGTTGTGCTGCTTAATAATTTTGTGGAAATTACATTTAAAGTAGCATTTATTTAAAATAGATTTTTTTTGTAACATTATAAATGTCTTTACTGTCACTTCAATGTCTGTCAATTTAATGCATCATTGCTTGATAAAAATATAAATTTTTCTGACCCCAGATTTTTAAATGATAATGTTCAAAATGACGGGAAATCATTTCTCTTACCTGTTATGACAGGTGATCCAGTGCCTGCAGAGCTGTTGCAGGAACGTCCCTCTGCCACTACCGTAACTGTGCATGTTTGTCCACATGCCATGTTAGTGATGTCACATCCTGTTTCATTGGTACTGCAGATGTACGTCTGTCCATTAGAGCATTCCATTGTCATCGTAAAGGACAGAGCTCCATTGCCACCGGACCAAGACACACTCGCTGTGTTGCTGCCACAGTTCATTATGGACTGGATATTCAGTGGAGGGCAAGGGGCTGAAGAGAAGAGAAAATAATGCCATTTAAAGCTGAATGTTAAGTATGCAATTTCCGCACCACTAGAGGCACCAAACACTTTTTTTTTTTTAAATAACTAGATTTTATTCCTTTTTTTTTTATTTTTTATCTGAGTTGTGCTGTGGTATTGCTATATGGCTTCTAAGGTGTTTGGAGTTGTTTTCATTGGGCTGCTATGCAGTTGTTAGGGCACCAGTACTGACAGTAATTTTCAGCGAGTAACCTGTCATTCATTTTCAGTGAAAGTTTTTGCAGAGTTCAGCTTTATGCAATGAGCAGCTACGTGATGCAGCGACCTCCAGTGTGAGTGCAGACTGTGTTCTATGCAGGTTTGATGCGTGAAAGAAACGGTGCCTCCTGTCCAATAACAAAGCCTAAGCTTTCAATTTTTTTACATTTTTCTCATAAAATACAAACAATAAATGTCATTTTGACATCATCATGTGGCATGACAGATCGCTGTAGCTGCTGCGTTCATGCGGCAAGTGTGAAAGCAATCATGTCTTCCTCTTTACCTCTAGTTATAAGCATGAAATAAACAAGAATGATAATCAGAAAGTAGGTTGAAAAAAATTGTACAGATTACTAAAATATACCAGTGTTTCAAACTGCAAAAAATAAAACAGCTTGCAAACATAGCGTAATGTTACCTTAGCAAAGTCATTCAATGTCTGTAGCTTGTTAGTTTGCAAGAAAAAACCTCTAGAGAGGAGCATTGTGTGAAATATGTTTACTATACTATACATATATATATATATGAAATATGCTATACAGTATATTATATATGCATTATATTTTACCTGTTAGTGATGTCATAATTACTTTAACAGATTAATTTAAGATATAAATTGTTATGAAACAAGGAATTTGAGTAAAAAAAAAATTATTATATAATTAGAAAGTTGCCTTATGTACAATTTAAATGTTTGCGTACAACTCTGATTTTATTTGAGTGTTGATTATTATATCTATAAATAAATAGCAATACATTTTAATAATTAGTTATTTTTTTGCTGTTCATTTTAATATTTTAGTAATGTACCAAGTGAAAGTGTTCCCTGCATAGTTTACAGCTTTATTTGAGAGTTTTTTTCCTTAAGAAAAATTGCATGTACCTGAAGTATTTCAAATTGAACTGATATCAAAGCAGCATCTGAATTAAATTGAATTGAGAGCTTGTGAATAAGAATCCAATTATGAAATCTGTGTCAATATCCAGCCCTACACTCAAGTAGAAATGTCTGCTGGCAACTAACAGTGATTAAGCTGTGATTCAGTGAAAAGGGCTTGAGGCATTTGTTCAAATTATTTCTTTATGTTTTACTACAATATCTGTCTAAAGAATTTGTCTTTTCTTCTTTACAGTGTCTTCCATTGTACGGACAAACTAGGCTTTGTTACCTGTCTCCCTCTGCAGTGTGTTACTAGCAGCACTGGTGCATTGGCCTTGCGTTGCATTCACAATGAACGTGTAATTCTGTCCACACTGCAGTCCATCCACCACACATGCACCATTGTTGAAGACACCACAGCCCAGCTGTTCACCCTGAGTGCTCACTGCGCTGATCGAAAATGTGCCTAGACTCAAACCTGAACTAGACCAGTTCACCACAGCAGACCTTGAGCTACAGTTCAGAGCCACGTCGTTCAGAACTGGCACACATGGAGCTGAAAGTGAAGGTAAAGAAGAGTGAAAGGAAACAGATTATTAAATATGAAAGTGCTTAAAGTGCATTATTAATATTATTAGAGCAAAATTTGAGTTTAATTACTATCATTATGGTAATATTATTTTTAATACAATTCCTGATTCCTAACCTGTAATGAAGGAGTACTCTGTGCTGGATTTGCTAGTACAGTTGTTTTGGGTAGCAGTGACAGTGACGTTATATTGGCTGCCACATTGCAGATGGACAAGAGTGCAGTTCAAGTTTGTTGTGTTACACTCCACGCCACTAGAGGGCCCCAATGGGCCAATGGCTCTTGCTGTGTAATGAACCCCGGAAATGGCCAAGGAGCTCCAGGACACTAAGACTGTTTTAGTAGAGCAGTCCAAAACAGTAGCGACAGAAGTAGGTGGACAGGGGGCTAAAGAGGAAACAGAAGTACATATACTGAGACTTTTATTCTGCATGTCTCCATAACTAAGCATTTCACTCTTAAAGGGATAGTTCACCACGAAATGAAAATTACCCCATGAATTTCTCACCCTCAAGCCATCCTAGGGGAATATGACTTTCTTCTTTCAGATGAATTCAATCAGAGTTATATTAAAAAATGCCCTGGCTCTTCCAAGTTTTATAATGGCAGTGAATGGGGGGATCGAGATTTTGAAGCCCAAAAAAGTGCATCCATCCATCATATGGATGGATATGATGGATGGATGCATCACATCTGTCCACACTGCAGTCCATCCATCACAAATGCACCATTGTTGAAGACACCACAGCCAGTAAAGATGCTGAAAATATCTTAATAAAGATGGGGGCCTTTATTACCCCCCCCCCCCCCCCTATCATATGGATGGGTTGGGGGGGGGGGTTAATAAAGGCCTTTTGAAGTGAACTGATGCGTTTCTGTAAGCAAAATGTCTATATTTAAAATTTAAGCCATAATCTGTAGCTTCCGCTAACTGTCGTACGTGTGTTTACGAGATAGTGGTGTTCCAGTGGATGACGTAGGATGAAAGTAGCATAAGCTCCGGTGAGAAGTGACGAACGCGGAAGCGCAGAGGAGAGAGCAAAACAAAACAAAACAAAATGAGGATATGTAAATAAAAATGTCAGAGGATTTCGATAGAAGCCAAGAGGAGACTGGTTTTTCCTTTGCTGTAAACAAAACTTGGTTCTCGCAAGTCTAACATATTCTCACTGGAGCTTACGCTAACGCCTACGCCATCTGCTGGAACGCCACTCGCTCAATAATACACGTTTGACAGTTAGCGGAAACTAGAGATTAAGGCTTATAAAGTTTTAAATATGGATATTTTTATTCTTGACACCCATTCACTGTCATTATAAAGCTTGCAAGAGCCAGGACATTTTTTTTATATAATTCTGATTGTATTCATCTGAAAGAAGTTCTATACACCTAGGATGGCTTGAGGGTGAGTAAATCATGGGGTAGGCCCAATTTTCATTTTTGGGTGAACTATCCCTTAAAGTCATCATGAAACTGTATTTGCAAACCGTTTTACTTCAGTATTGTGACATATCCTTAAGTTTAAGAAATACAGAGTGTGACTTTGAAATGAGGAACAAGGGCTGAAACCACCATGAATCTTTGAGGGTAAAATGTCCCCTCCAAAGATTAGATATGGCCAGATTGTTCCTTGCAATATTTAATGTTCTTGATGTTGCTCTGCTGCACTCCATTATACACTGTTCTTTTGCCAAATTTTGCTGATTTAAATTGAAAATATCGTGATTCATGTAAATCGTAATTAAATTTGATGTGACACGAAAAATGAATGGAGCTGTTTTCGACATATTAAGCAATTGTGTGCATATTTATTTAGAATGGAAGCCTTCAGCTTTGTTCGGATGCTACTGTACCTGCCGTGACCTGACTGATCGCACTGGTGTTGGATCTACAGCCGTTGGCCTCTGCAACCACAGTGATATTGTACGTCTGCCCACATCCAAGTGCAGGGATTATGCAGGACGTGGAGGTGGAGTTACACACCAGAGTACTGTCAGTGGATTTTGCTTGAGCATAGTAGATCTGCGCTCCTTTACTCGACTGCCAGCTAATTTGAACATCACCTGTTTGACAGTCTAAGAGCTGACTGACCACAGACTGTGCAGCACAGGGTGCTGGGAGACAAAGGGAAACAAAGTATTACTTTAGCATGTTTAAAGGAATATTCTAGGTTAAAAACAAATCTTTCTCAGCAGAATCTTTGGTGTGCTGTCAAGTACATTTAAAATGTGAAGTATTGTCATCAAAGCACTTTATTATTCAGTAAAAAAAATTTTTTTTAGCAGCATTCAGATTTCAAGTGCCGTAGAGAATAATATTGTGTACTATAGTTTAAACGTTCTGGATTTAAACGCTACAAACTTGCAGTATGCAAAATTCGATTTTAGAGAATGCTTACCAGTATTGATGCGACGCACTTCACTACGTTGTCCAGTGCAGTCCACGCTCATAGCTGTGACTGACACGTTGTACGCCTGACCACACGCCAGGCCTCTGATGTCACAGGAAGTGCTGCTGGAGTTACAGGTTAACGTATGTCTGTTATCATCTACTGCTGTTACTGTATAGTATGAAACAAGGCCACTAGATGCTGCCCAGGAAACAGATGCAGTGTCCGACCCACAGGATAATGACACATTGACTTGAGTGGGAACACATGGAGCTAGAAAGGAAAAAATCAGAAGATTTTAGTGCAATGGATCCCTTGATGCCAGAAGAATCACCAAATTAAAGTTTAATCTAAATGCACTGCGTTGTTATTTTATGTTATACCTGTGTCTAGAGTGACCGAGGTTTTAGAAGAGGTTGAACAGGTCTGGCCGTGTCCTGTAACACTGATGTTATAGTGCTGACCACACGGCAGTGAACTGATGCTGCAGGAGGAGCCGTTGGTGAAGCAGTTGTGCTGTTGGGGGTCTTGGAAAGACTGCAGTGTTGCATCAAAACTTAGTGAACCATTGCCTGGTGTCCAAGTAATGAGTGCTGAGTTGGTGCTGCAGTCCAGACTGGCTTGAATGCCAGTGTTGGGACATGGTGCTGCAACATGACAAAAATGTTGGTACTTGCCATGCAAAAACTGGGTGGTTGCTAATAGTTCAGAAAAACTATTTTGTTGCTCCAATCTCTAATTATCACTAATGAGCTGAGTTCAATACCTGAGACAAGAGTGACAGGCTGGCTAGTCGGCCCCATGCAGTCACCATTCATGCCCATGACTGTGATGGAATATTCCTGGCCGCACTGCAGGTTTGGGATATCACAGCGTGTGATAGTATTGTTGCAGGACGTCTTGTACCCTTGGTTGCCTTCTGCCTTTACCAAGTACCAAGTGGCACCAAGTGCACTGTTCCAGGTGATGGAAGCAACGTTGGTTGTACAGTTTAGAGCAGCAGCGACATTGGTGGGAATGCAGGGAGCTAGAGAAGAGGAAGTTATATGAAAAAAGTAGGCTATACAAATATTATTTATATAAAAAGTGTGTATATATGCACTACTGTTCAAAACTTTAAGGGTTAGTAAAATATTTTTGAAAGAAGTTTCTTATGTTCACCAAGGCTGCGTTTATTTTATGAAAACCACAATTAAAAATGTGATATTGTGAAATATTATTATAATTTAAAATAACTGTTTTCTATTTGAATATGTTTTAAAATTACATTTATTCCTGCGGTGTCAAAGCGGTGTTTTCAGCAGCCATTATTCCTTCAGAAATCATTCTAATATGTTGATTTGGTGCGCAAGAAAAATGTCTTATCAGTTTTCAAAACAGTTCTGCCCAATATTTGTACAGAAACAAAAGTACATTTTTTCAGAATTTTGTATTTTTTTTTCTTTTAAGATGAATAGAAAATTCAAAAGGTCATTTATTTGAATATTGTCAATGTCAAATTAATGTGTCCTTACTTAATAATTATTGATTTCTTTCTTTAAAAAATCTTACTGACCCTAAACGTTTGAATGGTAGTGTATTCTTTTTTTTTATTATTTATTATTGAAATACATGTGGATCCCACCTATATGATATATATATATATACATGTATATAATTTGATAAAATAAACCACCAAATGACCCTTTTTTCTATCTAATGCATTGAAATTCATATTTCTAATGTATTTAAGGACCAAATTTTCTGTACACATTGTTGTTATGAATCACTGAAATCAGCAAATGCTAATGTGAGCTGACACCTGTTTCCACTACAGCTTTAGGTTGAGAGCTGCTGTTGCAGATGGTGCCATCAGCTTGGACAGTCACATTTAGTCTCATCCCACACGGCAGAGAGGTCAGCTGACAGGAAGTCCCCATAGAGTGACAAGAAGCTAAGCGTTGCTGCTGCCCGTCTGTTGCCATTGCAGTGTACCCATTAGCTCCCGCACTGGCAGTCCATGTCACATTGGCTGTGTTGGTGTCACACTGGAGCACAGTTGTGATGCTCTGAGGGTCACAGGGAGCTAAAGGAGATAGTCAGTTTCAAAGGTATGTTATTACTGTGTAAACATGCATGCATTCTCACTTGACTGTTACCTGACTGTATCTGAATGGGTGTGGATGGCGGACTTCCACATTGACCATCATTCCTTGTGACTGTGACGTTGTAGTTCATTCCGCAGAGCAGGTTTGCGAATGTGCAGTTGTTAGAGCTGGTGCTGCAATTAACTGAGTGTCCATGTTCATCCTGCAGTACTGCTGCATACAGACTCCCAGTTTGAAGGGCCTGCCAGCTTACGATTGCATGATTTGCTGCACAGTCTCTAGTGACCCCCACACTGGGCGGAGCACAAGGAGCTACAATGGAGAATGTATCAGATTTACTTGGTGTACACCAAAAACTCATTTGTTTTACTTTTATATAAACGTATAAAAACAGTAAAATACTTGCGTCAAATATTATAGAGAAATTAATTTGTTGGTGAAATTTACAATTCCTTTTTGGTTTAAAGGGACAGTTTAAACCAAATTGAAATTCATATTAATATATACAATGTTAAGTATAAGATTTTTTAAAAAGATAAAATGACCATTTTGTAATTCTTATTTTAAAATTTTTTTGTTTATTTTTTGTTATGTTATTTTTATATAAATATCTGGGCCCCTTTAATTATCCTCTCTTATTGTTTTATTTTACATTTTAAAAGTATGTCACTTTTTCTTTATCCTTTTTTTCATTTGAAATATCTGGCTACTTTTATTCATCCCATTTTATTTTTTGATAATTATTTGTTATATTACATTTTAAATATCTTGCCTCTTTTAATTATCCTGTTTTATTTTACTTTTTTATCTTTGTATTAATTATTTGACATTTTAAATATTTAACCTTTTATTCATACCATTTTATTTTTATTTTATAATATTATTTAATTTTACATTTTAGATGTCCGATGTCATTTAATTTTTTTACACGGTTTGTGTTTTATAAATGTATTATAAATGTTTATAAATGTATTTTAATTCCTTTTTATCATTATTATTACTCTTTTTTTATAATGTTTTATTTTACATTTTAATTATCTGTTCCCTTTTATTCTTCCCTTTTATTTTAATTTTTTTGCTTTAGATAATTTAAAAATGTTAGTCTCTGGTCCCTTTTATTCTTTATTTTACATTATCTTTTGTTTTACATTTTAAATTTATGTCCCCTTTTCATCATCCTCTTTTATTTATTTTTTATTTACATTTTAAATATCTGACCCTTTTATTTATTTATTTTTTATTATTATTATCTGGCCCCCTTGCGCCCTTTATTATTTTAGATTTCACGTTATTTTATAAATAAACCAGATAAAGAAATTAATTTTAAATATCTAGCAATTTCTATTCATCCAAATTTTTGGCCCCTTTTATTCATTCTTTTTGCTCCTCTGTGCACCTACCTGTCTGCAGGGTGACACGTTGACTCTCAGAACTGTTGCATTGCAGGTTAGTTGACATGACATACACATCATACGACTCGCCGCATGGCAGGTCTGAGAATGTGCATTCTGGCTCCATGGCAGAACAGGTGTGAACTGTGCCATTCACGTGCGTCGCCATTCCCATGTAGAAGATGGCACCGCTGGCAAAGTTCCATGTGAGAGAGGCGGAGTCTGAACTACAGGTCTCCACAGCGGTCACGTTCTGAGGTATGCAGGGAACTACAGTGGGAGATAAAGAGACATAGTGTATAGTATCTTCATCTAATACCATGCCACAGTACTTTTTTGTAAGTGCATATTTCTATACCACTATATATATTGCAATTTAAAGAATACCATTGTATTACCACAGTGCCCAGAATCACTTACCTGTCTCTGCCACATCTCCCAGCACAGGATCAGTAGTGCATTCACCATTTGTGGCAACAATCCACACGCTCAGGCTCTCTCCACAATCCAGATCTGTTAGCGTGCAGCTTGTGTTTGCAGACGTACAGTTGTAGAAATCCTTACGATTACCGCGGGCCTCCACAACATAGGCATTGGCTCCTGCGGCCTTATCCCAAGTAATGATGGCACTGCTGATGCTATTACAGTTTGCAGTCGTGTAGATGTTCTGCGGCAAACATGGGGCTTCATGGGTAAGGAGACAGAGGGGGCCAAGATTAAGATTTATATTTAAAACAAGTCAAGACACACTTTATATAGCCTTCAAACAATACAGATTGTTTCAAAGCAGCTTCAGATTAATAAACAGGAAAATAACAGCTAATGTTGTAGTTCATCATCTATGAAACAAGTTCAGTTTTCATTTTTCACCTCAAGTCAGTTCAAAGTTGATTCAGTTCAGTTCAATAACAGTGTTGATATTGCAGAGTTGGTGTCATAGTCCAGCTTAATTCTTTTCAAATTTTGTTCTCACCCAATAGTGTTATAGTGCTTTTAAATTGATATAATATAATATAATTGTCTTTTAAATGTCTTCTAAACCCGAAAAACAAACACACAAACATAAACAACTGCAAAATTATGCGTCCCATGGAAAATCATGGAAAATTAAATATAGATTTTTACCAAAATGACCAACTCACCTGTTTTTATCACCACACCCTCTGTGTTTCCACTGTTGCAGTCTATTGCTCCGGAGTAGACGGCGCTGACGTAGAAGCTGTAGGTTTGACCACAGACAGTGTCGGTGAAATAACAGGAGGTTTCCACAGTGGCGCATTCAATTACTAGGCCATCCGAGTCCACAGCAATGGCGAAGTAATAAGCCGTGTTGTTGGTGGGTTCCCACGAGAACAAGATGACATTAGTGGAGCACTCGCGGTACACTTTTGGTGCTTTGGGTGGGCATGGTGCTGTTAGTTTGAGAGAAGGGGGAAAGAAATGCATTTGCTGGTGAAATATACAATTCCATTTTGGTTTAAAGGGACGGTTCACCCAGAAATGAAAGCCCTTATCATTTACTCACCCTCATGCTGTTCGAAACCTGTATGACTTACTTTCTTCAAACGCAAAGGAGATATTTTCAAGAGTAACCGCTGTTTTGTCTATACAATGAAAGTAAATGTGGTCCAAAACAAACAACATTGGATCCCTTTGACTCATTTTATGGACAAAATCACTCCAAAATATCTTCTGCAGAGGAAAGAAAGTCATACCAGTAGACATGAGGGTGAGTAATGATGACAGAGTTTTCAATTTTGGGTGGAGAGTAGATAAAAAACACAACCTGAGAAAGATAACCTTAGGGAAGGCAGGTAGATTTACTAACTTAAGGGCTAAGTAAGTACTCTGCCACCTGATACCGCATGACCTTCCATTAAAAAAGCTCTGCCTCAATAGACCGTAGAGCTCATTTAATTTACAAGACAGTCATTCCTGGGTGTGTTCTCTCAGATTTGCTACACCACGACAGGATTTCCTGCTCACCCCCCAGAGGACTGGATCAGGTGTGAGCGTGACCTTTGAGAAAGAACATCTTTACCTGTCTCAAAGACGTAGCTGCCATCAGAAGTGCTTTCACAGTTAGCGATGGCTGTAATCCGTGCGGTGTACCGTTCTCCACAGACCAGATTCGAGATCTGGCAGGTGGCGTCAGTGGAAGTGCAGTTGAGCGACCGGCCTTGACCATCTGTAATGGCGGCACGATACGACGTGGCACCAAAAACGGCATTCCAACTAACCGTTGCCGTAGAAGTAAGACAGCTGTACTCCACAGAGATGGAGGAAACTGTTGCAATGGCTGAGAAAAACAAGAAATCACATGTTATAGATCTGCATATCCAGATGCTGCAAAAACCAGCATTGGTTTCTAGGCTTGGTTTATGCTTAGTATTGATTCTGGACTAGAATCTAGCCTTTTTCTTAAAGGAAGTCTTGGTTATGCAAGTCTAGAAGCATCCGAAACACATCGGATGAAACACAAATTTATCAAGGCATAAATTTACTGCTTTATGGTTTCATTCAAAGGTTTCGCTCTGAAATGTTCTGCTTCGTCTTGACTTACTGGAAGTTGTGTAGGTGACATTATTGGACTCTCCTGGTTCAAGGAACATGTTGATAGATGCAACCCCTATTGTGTATGTTGTACACGGCTCCAGGTTTGAGATATTCACAGCAGCAGCAGTGACGTTCCTAATAACCGGGGGAAGTCCCGGCTTGTTATTGGCCATCACTGAAAGGTGGTAGAGCAGGACGCCTGAGATGCTGTTCCATGTTACGCGAGCCGTGCTCTGCGTTAACTCGCTCACGGCCACATTATCTGGTGGTTGCACCACTGTGGAACAAAAATATTTTCTAATTGTCAATTATAGAAAGGCAAGATTTCAGGGTACCAAAGCCACCGTAATGAAAATAGCACACAACTGGAAAGAACTGAGTAGACTTACACGTTCTGATGGTTCTGACAAGGCTCTTGGCCCCGAGTCCTGCAGAATTGGCGGAATAAATGTAACAGCTGTATGAGGTGGATCGCTGGAGGTTGTCTATTTGTCCACTTAGCGAGGTGAATGTGAAGTTATGAGTCTCAGGATGGAAAGTTCCATTCACCACCAAAATATATTTATCGGCTCCCTGCGCACTGGACCACTCAAACTTGATCGAGGTGCTCGATATTGCCTTCGAATATGTTATTTGCGAGGTGGCAGGAACTGCATGTACAAATGAAGTGAAATTAATTAAAGCAAGTCTTAAAATTGGTTAAGATATGTGTGGGTCAAAAACTTACTTGTCTGTGCTGTCTGGGAGTTGATGCATGTCACATAATTGAGCACAAACACTTTAAAAGTCACGTGATAAATGTTTCCCGGTCTTAAGCCTTGGACCAGTCGCTCCACAGTGGACGCAGTGAGTGTAATAGTGACAGGTGCTGTGTTGGTTGCATTCACAGCCCTGACATCCAGAATGTAGTTTGTCGCTCCTGTAAACTTGTTCCATTTTACAAGCAGAGATGATGCAGTGAATGATGATATTGATGTTATGTTACAGTCTGGAGGAAACAAAAAAATTGATGTATTTTATGAGTAATTTTAAAATACAACAATGTGCACTAATACCGTATATTTAGTTAAATACATTTCTAGTTTTAAAAATGTTTTTCCCTAATATAAATGAAATGCAGTTTACTGAACTGTGATACATAATTGTAAATAGTATTAATATTATTAAATAAATATTAAATACTTACTTGCTGTAGCTTCTTTTACCTTCGAACAAAGAAAAATATGATACTCAAATTAATCATAAGGACTTCAAACACAATAAATCATTAACAGATCATAACAGATTAATAAATACCTGTGTCACTGAAAATAGCGTTACAAAGATGCACAGTGTCCCTGGAAGATGCATCTCTGAATTGATACGTAAGGTGCTAATAAGTTACAGGTAAGTTATGATACATATACTTGCTAATATGCAGAGAAATCTGAAATCTTTTGTGGCACGGTGCAAGTATACGTGCTCTGTGAGAACCAATCAGTGCATCCAAAATGAGGGCAGGTGGATGCCTCTGGGCTGAAGACATCATCTAAGTATCTGTGTGTGTTTGTTTGTGTGTGTGTGTGTGAGAGAGTGTGTGTGTGTCTGTGCATGTGTGTATTAATAGGGAAAATGTAGGCTGGGGGTCTAGTGGTTATTGTTTCTTACAAATTAAGACCACAAACTTTGACCAAACTTAGTTCTTTAATAAATATGTGCCATATTTTAATAATTTATTTAAAAATGATAATTTGTTTAAATGAAGAGCATACTGGTGTGTTAGTATTATTTTTGAGAGGTAAGTGATATAGGATAGGTTGTTAGTCATTAGGTTTCAGGGAAACAGGCTCAGGATAATGGAAAGAGTGAAATTCCCATCCTTGCACTGGCTTGCCTCAAGCAGTCTGGTGTAATGTTAAAGAAAGATTAAATTACTGGATATTAAACATATTTCCCCTATTATTTCACTTTAATACTGGTTTAATATTGTCTTCTGTAATGATGATGTTGAATTTGTGAACGTGTTGGTCTTTTGAATTTGTTTTCCCAGTAAATGACATGAATACTGATTGAAATGCATATTTGTAGGGTTTCAACTGAATTGAATCAGTTCAGCTGGATTGATGACTGTTTTCAGTCAATCATTTACTGTAAAGTTATTCAGTTACTTTTCACTGAATTCACAATGGTACATTAACTAAAAAGCAGTTAATACTGTAAATGGAGATTTGTTTTAATGTATCTTGTGTAGTTATTCTTTTTAACACTGTTGTTTTTATATCAAATATAAATATGTATTTTAAAAAAATAGAAAACTTCTTGTAGTTTTCTTAATTCTTTTATCTGCATCTTAAGCTGAATATTGGCTAATATAATGATAAAAATGACAAAGTAGCTTATTTATTGGCAGTTAATTTGCCAATAAAAGTGAAAAAGGTGCAACATTTTTTTTTTTTTACCAAATCATGTATATATAGATTTTCAAAGAATTTAAGCTCTGTTCTGTTAGTCATTTTTATTTTTAATATAAGCTTTATATATATATATATATATGTATGTATGTATGTATTTAAATAACGATCAAAAACATACATTCACATATCAACACAGCTAACAACACATCATGCATACAGACATTGTGCTTTTACATTGTGTACATATAAACACAGAAAAGAGAGAGAAAGTAACATCAGTAAATCACAAGCAAAACCTGACAGCATCAGTTTGTCCGCTTACAGTTATACTTGGTTTTGGAGATAATTTATGAAAGGACACCATATGACAGTGAACTTAGACCCGGAGCCCTTTAAATTAAGTCTATATAAGCTTTTTTATTGTTTATTTTATTCACTGTCATTCATTCAACTTATGTAATCTTCTTTCGTAAGCAGTTCTTTTCTCTCTCTCTCTCTGATTTTTTCCCCCTCCTCTTCCGTCAGGATCATTAAATTTCCTGTAAGGAAGTGGGTCACACCTGTCTAATACATAACTGCTAATGCTATATCTCTTTTCTTATAATATTATACAGTTTAAAAGTCTAGAGCCTCATCTCTTCAAAATATGAGAGATCTTCATGCCTTATCTGAGCTGCACTGGGAACGCCGAAAGCACTAGAATGTTATGCTATCAAAATTCATCATTGTGCCTTAAACAGTGTGTGCTGGTACTTTAAAGAGAAAGATAATGAAGGAATAGAGTGTCTTTGTCTCAGTCTCACTGATCCCAGAAAGAAGAAGCTGTAAGGGAAAGCAAATCTGCCTCTTTGATTCAGAGCCTGAAACATACACCCAGCTCCATGTCCATCCAGCTCAGATGGTTTTGTATGGTGGTTAAGGTCAGTGTCTTTAATGTTATAGTTTCTTTTACTTTAACACAGGTGGAGTCCAGGTCTGAACCGGTTTGCTTCCCAGCAGTGAATGAGAATCACTTGTTTCATTCATCTCTTCTGTGGAAGCACCAATCATAGATCCTGAGAAGGAACTTGATTCAGACTTAAACAGAAAGTGCACCTTCATAATTATAATGACAGGTGAAGCTCGATTAAAATTAGTTTAGATTAGAAATTAGTAAACACAAATTTTAACTTAAGTTGCATATAAACAAAACGTTTAACATTGAAGAAAGTTCCATCACGACCATCATACTTTGTCCTTGAAGATGCTTTATGACTCGGATGTTGCCCTTTTGTTCTTCAGGAAACTTGGAGTATGTTCAGATATGATGCACTGAAGTAATATCTGATGTTTCTCCTCAAATTCATTGAAAAAATTGAAACAAATGAGACAGAGTAAAGGGCTATAAAATGAATGTGTATAGCAGCTAATACACTACACAACTTTTGGTCCCACTTCATATTAGGTGTCTTTAAATACTATGTACTTAATAAAATAATGAATTATTAGGTACTATGGGTGTTCAGGTTTGATGGTATGATTAGGTTTAAGGGGTAGAGGTATAGGGTCAACAATATAATTATAGATGTAACTACAGAAATTAATTACAGGTGTAAATACAGGATGGTATTTTCAAATACAAGTACAATGTAAAAACTTTTATGTAGGCTTTTATTAATTTAAATGTAAGAACATAATAGTTAACGACACCTATAAAGTGGGTCCCAACGTTTTTCAAATCTGAACAGATTTTAAGACACTAGCCCCCCGGTTTCACAAACAAGGCTAGACTAAGATGTAAGTCTGAGCTGTTTCAACTGAAATAAACTTGCACTGATTGATCTTAAAACATGTCAGTGCCGTTGTTTTGTCTTTAGATGCACACCAGTAATGTTTTTTTCCAAAGGCACGTTAATAAAATTACTTAAATGTAATAATTGAACAATGACCTAATCCTGGCTTAGTCTAAGCCCTGTCTGTGAAACCGGGCCTAGGCTTCACACATTTAGCTTCTTTTTAAGACTTGCAGAGCAAAACATGCAAAAACAAATGGAAGCCCGATTTCACCATGCATGGTATGAAGAACACAATGCCTTATTGTCTTGCGATTGTGACCTTTTTATCTTGCAGTTGCGAGTTATTTCTCACAATTGTAACTTTTCTTCCTATTTCCACACAATTGAGAAAAGCCCAAATTTATAAACTCACAGCTCTGACCTTTTATCTCACAATTCTAATATTCTTTACTCACAATTTTGAGTTATCTCACAAGTAAGATATTTTTTTCTCAGAATTGCAAGTTTGTCTCACAAACTCATTACTCTGAATTGCGACAAATAAACACAGTTACGAGTTTATGAGTCGAAATTGAGATATGCAAAGTCGCAATTTTGAGAAGAAAAGACAGAATTGTGAGATGTAACCTTGCAATTGCGAGAAAAAAAATTGTGAGATAAAAAGTCAATGTCAAAATATCAAACATGTTGCATATCCTCCAGATGGATGGATTATATTCTGAAGCTAAAATAAACAGAGTCTGTGTCCATCATACATATTCCATATATTCTGTGAAATCTAGCTCTGCCTTTCAGAAACTATAGCGTCGACTCATCCAGTAAATTGGCGCAAAAACCTTGGCAAAAGTTTTATAGGATATTCCAGAGATGAATGTGACATTATTGGGCCTGTTGCTTAGAAGAAAAAAAATATTAGAAACAGGAGATTTATTGTCTTGTAGTAGAAACCAAATCTGTAAGTATTTATTTACCTGGTATAAGCGTCATCAGTAATCTTTCCCACAGGATGAATGATCAGTCATTGTATGGCACGTGTTTGAGGCACATCTTTTCTCTCAGAAGCTATACATTGCTCATGTTTTAGGCACCTTATGTTCATGCAAGACAATGAGATGTCTCATGCTCTGTCTGCATGCTGCTGTAGGTACGGTATATCTCTGTCTATCAGTGCATCTGTCAGCAACATTGTTGTTATATTTATGCATTTTGCTGACACTTTTATACAAAGCTACTTACGGTGCACTCACAGTATATCAAAATATGAGTTCTTTGGCCAGGTTTCTATTATAGTTCATATATCCCAAAGTATTAAACTGATGTTTGCACTGTAGACATGAATGATGCTTCAAATCATGTCTTTTTGAGCAGTTCTGTGCTATTACTTGTTTAAGTGGTTAGGCTTATAATTGTAAAAAAAAAAAAAAAAATTTAAAAATAATACAACCTGGTGTACAATAAAAGAGACAAAAAAAAAAAATCAATTTTGGTTGCAGCACTGCTTACAATTTCTTAACAAATGTAAAAATCTAAAGAACATGCAGTGGTCCTTGCCCATGCAAAACCAATTGCTACAAAAATAGAATGTTGTGGGTACTTGCTATAACATTGCTATTATGGTTGCTGTGCTGTTACTAAATGTTTGCAAGGTTGTTCCTGTTGGTTTTATATGTTCTGTGGTTTTCTGGGTGGTTGCTGATTGGCTCTGAGTCTCTATATAATATTCTGGTTTTCAGTGTAAATCTGTGGAAGGTTTTCATCTGATTCGAGGTATTGCTCACTCCCATAGCACAGACGGTGCAGGATGAGTTACTGAAGTTGAATGTTTATGGTTCAGGGTGTGTTCAAATCCAGTATTGATAACAGTGATGCTTATCTTAGCAAGTGCCACTAAATATGGTGTTATGTATAGAACATAATATCTTCTGGTGTGTTGGTTTTCATGGATGATAACACAGCTCAGGAGCTCTATGTTTGTGATGTGGATTTGTTTCTTTTGTGTTTCATGCCATGTCTTTGAGGTATTTTACAGCTTAAAATGATACATTTTCTCATCCGGGTTTCATTTATCAATACATGTGCCATTAGATAGAAATATGCATATGAGCCGTGAGTCGTGTGCTGATCTTCAATGAAAAGGTAGAGAAAGAGAAAGTTCCTATCAACTGATAAATGTGTGGTTTGCAACTTTTCTGCATTTGAGATGGAAACCTTTTGTGGTTTTCTTGCAAAGTTCTGACTTTTTACACCAGTTATTAGAAACAGAATAGTATTGTCAAAATATGCAAATAAAATTGTCAAATAAATGTAATACTGTTAAACATTTAGTCAATCTAAAGAATTAATGTGTTAACTTTAGCAGTCCTATAACGTACATAAAATAAATATATAAATAGCAACTAGTGGAAAAAAAATCTGAAATGTTAATAAAAAAAATATTCTCAATATGTAATGCTTCATGCTGTTTATTGAGAGTACTAAAGGCTGCTATTGTATTGAGGTTCTCAGGCTGTATGTCATTAGTAAACATACATATTTTTCAAATTTAATGTAATACATCATCCAAAGGACACATGACCCGGGGCGGACACTGAACATGAAACTTGTGCTGTTCAAATTTCCCATCCTAGTTCAGAGGAGGTCCACCCTGTATAAAACACACTGGTCCACTCCCTTTGGAGGCTTGCTGCTTAGGGGAATTCCTACAAATGCTTAGCGTTGTTTCAATCATTACGCTACATTAACAGTCATTTTTCTTGTGACATTATGATATTATTCTTTTTTTGGACATGTAAACATTTGGGCTTCATGACATGCTTTGAATATGAGAAAATTACAGTATAAATGCAAACTTCATAATACAAAGGAAATGTAGGTATAAAATATCACACATGAATAAATGGTTAACAATTTGATTGAAAAATATATATTTTGGTTCTTAAAGATACAAATACATTTTCATTGAGCCAATTGTTATAGGTATTGCTGGCAAACAGTATATAAATGTGGCGCGATGAAAGTGGTGAGAAGAGAATGCCCTGTTGATGACGTCAGAGCTCCATCTTCTTTTATCTGTGCCCTTTGACAGAAGACAAAAAGATATGAGAACCGGACATTTGTGGGCGTCCAACTTTGATCATATACACACTGAAATGTATATGGCCTATACATCATTCATGTCATGTCAAAGACAAGATCCTGCAACATTCTCATAATTCTTTTCTTCTTTTTCACACCATCACTCACACATACCTGTATATACACACACATATATATATACTGTATATAAATATATACACACACTATGTATATATGTGTGTGTATATGTAAAATATATATATACGTATATATAATTATACACAGGAGATGTGCTTAATTGTCATGAAAATAATGTCTTAAGTAGGATTTCTTTTAAAATATAATTAGATTTTTTCCAGGAGATATTTAGAGAAATGTTTTAAGACAAATAACAAGACACTTTATCATTTATCATATCTGAAGACATTTTGACTGAGACGCACATCTGGAGTCCCAAGAGCACAAGTGTTATATTTTATTGTCACAGGCTGTACAGCAATAAACATGTCCACATGTTGACGTGATATGCTTTATCTTATGGTGGACACAAAGGCCTCCAGTTTCAGATGCCCTGGGTAAATCTGTCCCATGAGACTCTGCATCTGTGTGTGATGGCAGCAAATGTAAACATTCAGTCATAATTTATGTGCAATTACTCACAAAAAGGTTTTAGTCCACACTCCTCCGGCCTCGATAGATCACTGCAGACACACAGAAAAGCAGTTATATAGCACTGAGTCATAAGGAATGTGCTTGGAAGAGCTTGTCATTTCTAAATGTCTATTTTTTGACGTGTATATTTTTAAAAATAGTACTATATAATATTCAAATTATATAATATTATATTAATATATATTATAAATATAAAAAAATGTATGATTGAAGATGAGTTTCAGTAAGAATACACACCCATTCCCACTGTGTTTCCAGAACAGGAGACTGAATAAAAATAAAGAAACGTCATTTTACAAGATTAAAATGTGATGTTTTATTAATATTTTTTCTTGTTTTATTTATCATTTTGTACCTGAGTAGAGTCTTCTGGGGCAGTATGTGACCTTCGAACCCTCTTGTGTTAAGGGAGCGACCACGACCGTGTACACTTCCCCACACAGGATCTCAGAGATGTCACATCCATGAGCCCCATTAGTGGCACTGCAGGTGTAGTTGGATCTGGTACCGTGCAGGTCAGCTGTGTAGTTGTACAGGCCAGGAGAAGAGCGCCAGTACACCCGGAGAGTGTTGTTATCCATCCGGTAGAGTCTCACGCTGGACGGACAACACGCACCTGAGAGAGGTTACAGATAATAAAATGAGATAGCATGGGGAACGTTTAAATTGTTCATTGATTTATTCAAGTTTTGCATAAATCATTCTTAAGTATTGTTATATTGAATCTATGCAAAAAAGGTTTTGCAACTGATTTACACAAATATTTTGGTTGTTTCTTTATTTTAAACTGTCATTGATTTTCATCAATTTCATTCATTTTTAATATATTTTAAATTAGACATTAGATAAACAAAATGTCACATTGTCATATATTAGATTTTCATTTTTTAATTCTCAATCACATGATGTTGTTTTAATGAAACTGTTGTTTTACTTGACTGTTTTGATTTTGTGTTTTGTTTTAATCATGTATTGATCATTTCACATTTTATTTGTAATTATTCTTCATTCTTTTTACTCTCATACATTGTTTTTGTCTTCTTTGTTTTCTTAAGTGCAATAAGAAGCTACCTTTAAAGGTACTATATAAAAATAATTAATAATATTCATATAAATAGAAATAATAAATAATTGAATAATACTAATAACTATTATTATTATTATTTTAAAGAAAGAGCTTAAAATATAAATCGATAGAAGAACACCAGGTTGAAAGCGTCTACTAGAGTAAATGACTATTAACCAGTCATATGTTTGCAAATGCTGAATCTAGTGATATTTGTTTATATATATATATATATAGAATTTCAAAAAAAAATTATTCTTTATTATTATTTTTTATATATTTGTATTATTTAATTCATTATTATTATTATTATTATTGTATTTGTTATTAATAATCAGATAGATAGATAGATAGATTATGTTAAGAATGTGAACAAGCACTTCTCAAGAAATGAAGTTTGTTGGAAAAAGGACACCATGTTTAATCTAAAGCACATACTCGAGTAAATGACTAGTAACCAGTTATGTGGTTAAACGTGTTAGTGTCTAATCTGTAGTGATGCCATGAAAAAGCTACTTTACTCACTTGCAGAGAAACCGTGGTAACTGCACTCTGATTTATGTCCAGTAATGCTGAAGGCCTCCAGCGACACATTGTAGCTGGTGCCACATGTGATGCATCCCAGCAGGCAGTGGGTGTCCATGGTGTGACATCTAGCATGACCTCTGGGGGATGTCAAAGAGGTGACATAAGACCGTGCCCCTGTGGCAGCTGACCAAGTGACATTCGTCATAGACTGGGTCACCTGTGCAACACTCAGAGTTTCTGGACAACAGGGTCCTGGGGAGAGAAAGGGGACATTTATACATCGCTTGACCATTGTCAACCATTAATTAGTTATCTCCGGATGTCTTCATTACTGCACCTGTTTCCAGGGGAATGGAGTAGCTGGGAAGACTCTGTCCTGCTGTGGTGGTGGCGTAGGCGCTGACGTCATATGTGGATCCACAGGACACACTGATGTAGCAGGAAGTGCCACTGGATGAGCAGGTGAGCAGGTGAGAGAGACCCATGGCGATCACAGTGTAGTTAGCCTCAGTGTTTGTAGTCATCCAGAACACCTCCACCGTGGAAGAGTTCACCTGAGTCACGTTGAGGATCACAGGGGCACAGGGAGCTGAGAGAAAGAGAAATAAGCTCAATTTCATAAAAACTGATACCATGTTACAGTGATAAGATCATATAGTATAGCAATGCTATAGTACTTTGAAATATACCATGGTAATGAAACTAATGTTATTCTAATTATTTTAGGAAGCCTTTACCATTTTGATTTTGTGTTTTGTTTTATTAAAAAAAAACATTTTTTTCTACCCATGTTAATTTTGTTTCATAAATAATTGTTTTCATTATTTTTATTTTTAAATATGCTTTATAATTTTTTATTTCATATCTTGTTTTTGTCATTTTGCTTTCATATATAAAGTGCATTGAGAACTACCTTTAAATGTGCAATATAAAAAAATATTATGAATGTTTATATAAATCACATTTATATGTAATATTATTATTACAATACTATTATTATGACATGGTATTTCTGGAAGTACTTTGAGCATCATATGTAATATATGTTATTACATATAGTATATGTAATATATGTTAACATTAATAATGATAACAACAATCATTGTTGTTGTTAATTATATGTACATGTTGGTTAAAGTACTTCAAAAATACCATGGTAAGTGTTCCACAACATGGTATTCCATGGTACTTTATTTTATGTGGCATACTACACACTAGTCATTTATTTTTTATATCTTTGTTTTATAATGTAAAGTGAATTGCAAAGCTACTTTTAAAGGTACTATGTAAAATAAATAAATATAATTAATATTCATAATAATAATATAATTAGAACAGTATTTCGGAACTACATTGAGTATCATGTAAATGCAAAATAATAATACTTAATAATAATAATAATCATTATAATAACAATAACAATGTTAATAACAATAATAATAATCAATTCATCATTTTTATTATTATTATTATATTATTAGACCATGGTATTTTTGAAAATACTTTGAATAAATGCAATTGTATTTGTATATGAAATTTATTGTATTGTATTTATACTATTTCAGTTTCAGTAATTGTTACATTGTATTTACATTGTATTCAAAGTACTTAAAAATACCATGGTACTACTATTGTAAATATACAACAAAACATGGTACCATCATGGTACTTTTTGTATGCGGCATATTGCCCAGCAGTATCTTATGGGTTCATATGCAAATGAGCATTTATGTGTGTACCTGTCCGGCGTGTATGTGCACTACAGGTGTTATTGCATCCTTGTGTCTCACTGCAGGGCCGCACCACCACGCTATACAGGCTGTCACAGGTGAGATCAGAGAGCGCGCACACAGGAGCCGTGTCATTGCAGTGGATCCATTCGCTTCCGTCTGCAGCGATCGTCTCGTATAACTCAGCTCCTCGAACTGAAGACCATGAGATCTCTAGAGTCTCGGTGGAAATCAGAGACACTGACAAATCGTCTGGACAGCAGGGAACTGAGGACAGAGAGAGATGCGTATCATATTTCGTACCAAATATTCTTGAGCAAAATTGTTTCTGTTAAATAAATAAATGTAAATTTATGTGTATGAAATACAAACTTGTAGTATAGTTGACTATTTGACCCGGTGGACTGGTCCCAGCCGGGTTGTAAGCGAACACAGTTGAGAGGTACGTGTATCCACATATGCACTGGAAGTAGCAGGTCGTGCCAGTGGTGTTGCAGTTTTCCTCTAAGCCGTCATCTCTCTTCACATAGGCGATATAATAATCTACCCACTGAACCTCAGACCACGTGACAGAACAGTTCCCTGTGGTCGGCTCCTCAATCCACACCAGCTCAGGAGGACATGGGACTGAAAATGATTCAAAGAAGACAACAAAGAACTGCACAAGTCTTTATTAATGCATATGTGTGGTTTTGTATGTGTGTGTGTGTGTGAGTAAAATCTACAAGTGAGAAGGTCCTGTGGAGCAGAAGGTTCACTGGGTCCGGCCTCGTTCTCTGCTGTGACGGTGATGGTGTGGTTCTGGCTGCAGCTGAGGGGACTGATTATGCAGTATGTGCCTAAGGAGGAGCTGCAGTTTTGGCCCGTTGAGCTCACAGCAGTGTACCCGTCGGCACCACGGACTACCTGCCAATTCACCGCCAGATCGATAGAGCGACCCGGCGTCAACTGAACCTGCACCTCTCCCGGGACAGGAGGACCTGTAGAGGACAGTGGGACAGAAAGAGAGAGGAATTTAAATTCTGTCATCATACACTTCCTCTCGTTCCAAACATGTATTCAGGGCCTAAAATTAACACTCAACAAGCAGCAAATGTGAGTAAAAATCTGAGTACATGAAACAGTGTTACTCGCCAGTTGGACTGGAACTCGTTTTTTACTAATTCTAACAATACCTGAGAATGCAATATGGTTTATCACGATTATCAAATCACAAAGACTGCATTGTAATCATATGATTAGATAATCTAGTGTGTGTTTCATAGTGAAGTGCTATGAGATTTCCACACGAGCTGCTCATGATAACATTGGTTAGCAGTAAATTCTGCTCCATGAACTTCATCTCTTCAAGTGCTGTGAGTTTAAGTCCATTTGAAAATGCAACATGCACCAAACGTTTTCCAAAGTTTGTAATAAGAATGGTTTATACATCTGTTGTCAACAAAACTGAAGTTTCCCTATAGATTTCTGCCCAAATAAAAGCCTTATGGTTTAAAGTTTGAAAGCAAAGAAAAAAAACAACTGTAAATATTAGTACTGTACTATTAATAATATTAATAATAATAAATTGCAATTAGATGTGTTTCCCCAATTTGGTCTGCATATTTTTTAATGAAATAATGCACATAACGTTTCATGGATGGTAAAAATATTTTTGGATGTTAAATCTTCTCAAGTCACCAGCCATTGGCAGACATGTAGCAAAATGTTTTAGGACTTACTTTCTTCTGTGGAACACAAAAGCTGATATTTTGAAAGAAGACATTTTGGGTCCAATTGGCTTCCATTGTTTGACAAAAAATACTGTGAAGGCAATGGGACCCAAAACTGGTTACCAAAATTATTCTAAATGATATCTTCTTTTGCGTTCCACAGAAGAAACGAAGTCATACGGATTTGGAAAGAGGGTGAGAAAATGATTACATAATTTTCATTTTGGGTGGACTAGCTCTTTAAGGTTTGATTCATAATGTTATTTACATTTTACAAAATTATGAACAGATTATCTAGTACACGGAGTCAGGCAATACACTTTACGGAATGAGAGAATTTGTAAGGCTGAACATGTTGGTTGTGGGACACTGGGTCCTGCCTCTTTCAGTTAAAAGAGCCAAGCGGTTTACTGGGAAATGCATTGTGTGAACACATTCTGTTTAAAGTACTAGAAACAAGTGAGCCCTTACGTGTGATTTGGTAGACGGTGATGTCATCTCCTTGGTTACCATCTGGATCCCAGGCATTGCCCTTGATGCTGTAGGTGGTGCCAGGCTGAAGGTCAGTGAAGGTCACATTGGTCTCAGTCGTGTTGAGTCTGACCTGCGTGTCTGAGCCCTCCATGGTCATGACCAGGCTGTACAGCACAGTGTGGTCCACTGGATTCCACTCTATCACAATGATGTCACTGCTGGGGGAGCTGGAAATCAGATCTGGGGCTACCAACACTGCAAACAGAAAAAAAAAATGTAATAACTTAGTTTTATTAGCATAGTGAAAGACAGAAGGAATAGAACATGTTGATAAAACAGCAAGTGCATAATCACAGAGACTCAACAGTTACTGCCCCTAGTGGTGAGTTTTGATCATTACAACTGAAAAAAAAAATCCTGTCTAAATTAAATGGACAGTCCACCCAAATATGAAAATTCTGTTATCATTTACTCACCCTCATTTAATTCCAAACCTGTATGAGTTTCTTTCTTCTTTCAAAAGATATTTTGAAGAATGTTGGTAATCAAACAATGTTGGGTCCCACTGACTCAAATATATAATTTTTTTGTCTACTATAGAAGTCAGTGGGACCATTTGGGGACCATTTGGTTACCAGCATTCTTGAAAATGTCTTCTTTTGTGTTCCACAGAAGAAATAACATCATGCATATTTGGAACGACATGACAATGAGCAAATAATGATAGCATTTTTATTTTTAGGTGGACTATCCCCTTAATACACTATTATAGGAAAAATATTATTTGTTGTGTGCCAGTGCTTATCTGCAGATATACTATGATTAGTTTTAAAATTATACTAGTATAAATGTCTGATAGGGACAGATATAGGATCTTGAGATGGAAACAACCTGCAGCGTGTCTGTTGGGTGAAATGAGATAGACTAAGTTCTGTTGTTATAAATTAAGCTTTATGAAACCCGTCCCTCTTATGTTACGTCAAAGCCATTCCTTGGGGAGAAGCAACAGCCTAGTTCTCATGGTTTTATCTTTTCATTCAGTTTTGGGTATAAAGTCCAGCTGAAGGTGCAGTTACCGTCAACAGTCGGTAGATCCAGAGGTACCAACACTACACAATAGCTGGAGTAAACAATACTGTGTTATTGTTACAGGTTTTAAATACCAACTCATTGTCAACCAAACAGGGAATAGTGCTCAAGTTTCCTTCTATTCTTTGTTGTGTTATCTTTATAAAATGAGCTTTATATGAAAATGTCTGTATTGGTTGGAAGGCTACAAGGTACACTTTAATTTGATCTTTATAGTGTTACGCCATGGATTTGAGGACTACGTTTTCCATAATCCATATTAAATCAGTAAAGTATGGTATTAAACTGTTTTTGGACTGAAACTGATTAATAACCGCAGATTAGCATAAATGTTTAGAATGATATGTATTGAACAACATATCAAATTTGTATAAATTTATAAGTTTGAGTAGGCCACCATGCTAGTCTTGTCTGGTTTGATGGTTTTAGGGGTTTTGGGTTTGTCATTTCCATTGCTCAGGCTGGCAGACCAGCTAGTTGGGCAGGTAACCAGTTGAAGACCACCTAAACTATGGTAAACCATCTTTTTTTCTGTCACAAACAGAAGGGATGTTACCATTTTTTGAAAACAAAGAAGAAAGAAAGAAGTAGTATAAAATAGCCAAAGTATTAAGCGAAAGGCATGTTTAAATCAAGCAGAAGGTGTTTTAATGAAAGTCATTTTACCTGTCCTAGCATTCACAGTTAGAGAAGGCTGACTCCTTCCCCCAGTGTTGACGGACATCACGCTGAGGGTGTATTGGGTGTAAGGCAGCAGGCCGACCACTGTCCCGGGGGAAGTGTTCACCAGGCTTTCAGAGAAGAACCCATCCTCGTTTTCTGCCCGGATGATGTAGCTGGTGGCACCAGACACCACACCGAACTCCACTGTGATGCTGTCACTGTGTTTGGAGTAAGCCTGGTATATGAGGGGAACCTCAGGAGCTGATGGCACACAAAACATAATCATAATGATAATAATAATAAATGAAATTGCAATAAATAAATAACCAATAGCTAAATTTCTAGAAAAATATTAATCAATTATAAATTTTGTGATGATGGTAGATAAAAGCAATGTTTTTTAAATAATAATAATAATTCATAATATACTTTGCATAAACACGTACAAATAAATGCACAAATATATAGATTGTAAAGTGCCCTTTGTAAAGTCGGTGGCTCGAAGTGTTTATGTATATATATTTATATATATATATATATATATATATATATATATATATATATATATATATGTATATATGTATTTGGTTACCACAAATTTGAATATTATGTTATACATCCTGTAGATAAATTAGAAATATTTAATCAAGACTGCAGTTCAACGTTGCAAGGTACGATACTTAATTAGTCGTTTAATTAGTCGTTTAAAAAATATATACATATTAATTAATTAATTCATAATATTTATTACATAATATCGTTACCATTTAACCATTAAATGAAATAAAGGAGTGTTTCTAATACATTAATACTTAAATTCTGTTAAATTCACTTTATTTACTTTAAATTATTAGATTTGAACTTGTCTTTTGTAATTAAACATGGCAGCTTGTCCAACGCCTCAGAAGTCCGTCTAACTTACCTGTCGTCTCATCGGTTTCGGCGCTGCTGAGCACGTTCACCGCGTTGTCCATGGCTTCGACCCGCATCCTGTACACAGTGTTCGGGGATAACGAGTTAACGGAGCCCATCACCGTGCTGCCGCTGAACTGCGCGAAAACCGACGGCTCTGGGGAGTTTTTCGGCGTGGCGGTGATTTTGTACGAGCTCGCGCCGGTATGTCCGCTCCAACGGACCGTCATACTTTTGGAGGTGACGGTGAACACGGATAACGTGATGTCTGCAGACAGAGAAGCGGTTAGGATAGCATAATAATCATAATGCTGTTATAATACTACAATATGAAAACACAACCGGGTCATTCCTCAAAATGGTCGCCTTGTCAATTTTGAAAAGGTGAGTTTTAGCCTGTTGAAATATTTGACAAGTTGAACGTTTTAACTTAAAAACCGTCAACTTGTGAAGTCTTTAAACTGAAAAGGATGCCCTGAAAGGATGATAACAGGTTTATAATAACAGATTTATTATAACAGATTTTACACCACTAGTTACAATGTTACAAAATTAGTTCTACATCTGTAGAGACGGTGAGCTTTTATTTCATATTTAAATTGTAACTAGAACAACTTGTAAACAGACCAAAAAGTCATCTTCACTGGGAGAGAAAACAAACAAAAAAAATCTTTGTGGATGTGATAAGAATAATATCTATATGTTTGTGTCAAGTATTTGTTGAAGTCATCTTTTACAGTTTTTACATGAAAGACAAAATGCACCCATTTCATGGAATGACCCAAATATGACAAATATTAAAGATCTCCTACCATGTGCTTTGCATATCTGTAAATTAAGAGCAGAAATACAACAAATTACTTTTAAAATATATAAAACATGCTAGAAAGCATCCATTCTTTGCTTATTTCAGGGCAAACTATTATTCTGTCATATGGTATTATGTGCCATTAGTGGCCAAGGAAGCTTATTTGAGCATCACTCAGCACAGATTTTAGATCCAGAGCTATATTTCCTCCTATCCGGCTTGAAAGTGTGTACAAGTGCAAAACATGACAGCAGTATAATAAAAAGGACTATTATTTATGCATTACAAATAATATGTTTTTACAATACTGTTTATTAAGAATCCCAGTTCACGTTTAAACACTCTTCCAGCAAGTATACCCAAACTGTAACTTATCGCATGCATAAGAAAATCTGAATTTTTATTCTTACCTGTGGCACAGTAAAAATCAATAAGACAATATTAGAAAGATGTAAATATTTCGACTCCATGCCTCAAATTTGGTGCTGATCAGCTGCCTTTAGGGCACACTTCCTTCTTCTGATTTGATTCTCTTTCTGCAGGGTAATGGCTGAGGCTTAAGTTCTGTTTTTTTTCTCTCTATTACCGTCCAACAGGTATTTTATTGTTCTGGGAGTACTGAACGTTCACGTGTACCCCCTCCCTCTGTCACAGAGGAAGACTGGACCTATCAGCGCTGAAGGACGGCACAGGTAGCCATCAATACACTTGAGGATAGACAAAAAGAGCCACTCTGCCAGAGAATGGGCTGCTCAGGATTGTTTGTTCTATTGTCTGTCAAATACATCAGATATTGAATGTTCCATTTTAAATATAAACTTAGATAATACTTCAATATTAAAAAGTATCAATGGCATTAATTCATATTATGAATTGAGAAAGTGTACTACAAATCTGAAGAGGCATTTATCGTATTACATACTTGTATGACAACCCATTTTTATTGTTGAACGGTTGCTATTTCATACCTAGAAACAATTTTCACTCAGATATTGCTAAAGAAAAAGCAAGTACCGCACTGGATTAAACATGAAGTTTTGCAGTAGTCTAAAAACACACACTAGTAATCTTTATATATGTTTTAGTACTTTTTCTCAGATGTTTCACCTAAAATCGTTGTAGTATATTGGAGAAATAGAGCTATGAAAGGAAAGTTTAGATATGTAGATCTTTGAAGAAATTAGTGAGTTCATAATGACAATTCAGACTTTGATTCCGGGTTTGATGTCTTAGCAAGTCCTGAAAACAGTTGGTGATATTATTCGGAAATGCTAGACATGCGTGAGATTATTGGGGTCATTTTTGTAAGGAGGAACATGAGAGAAGCAGAAGATCTAAGCAAAAGTTTTGCTTAAAGAACATAGATTATTGTGAGAGACGCAGGTGAAATGTGTATGTGTAATATCAGTGTCAAAAGATCCATGTAGCTGAATGGCCAGAGGAAATGTAAAAGCCATAAATCTGGTTAATTCCTGTCAGTGTAACATGACATGCTTTAGTTTATATCTTACAGAGCTTATTTTTCCTTTCTGGGGGACTTTTAAGAATTTCAAAACCAAAGCAGGAACAGTTTCATTTAGCACTGGTTTAGGTTGCCTGAGCTTTGGGGTGTTGTGACATACATCAGTCATGTATGTTATGTATACAGCCATCAATATGCCTGATGTATCATGAAAAATTACCAAAACTGGCTGTTACTACAGCCAGTGCTTTATTGAATTCAGTTGAATCCCTCAGTTGACAGGACTTTTGTAGTATTACACTACCTATCAAAATGTTTGGGTCAGTAAGTTTTTATCTTTGCTTTTGGTAGATATTACTACTTTTATTCCCCAAATATTCATTAAATTGATTAAAAGTGCCAGGAAATACATTTCTAATGTCACAAAGGATAAATGCTGTTCTTTTGAACTTACTATTAATGAAAGAACCATAAAAAAATGTATCAGTTTCCATTAAAATATTAAGGCGCACAAAACATTGATAATAATAAGAACTGTTTCTTGGGCAGCAAATCAGCATATTATAATGATTTCTGAAGGATAATATGACACTGAAGACTGGAGTAAAGTAATTCACAGGAATAAATTTATTTTTTTTAAAAATCCAAGACGAAAACGATTTTCACAATATTCCAGTTTTTACTGTTTTTTTTTTTTCTTTTATTTCATTAATTGAAAAGGCATCACTTTGGGAAAGAACAGACACTAGAAAAACCCTCAGTATGAATGAAACAGACACGCTGGCACAGGCTGGTACTTGTAAGCCAGATCTGATAATGAGATTCAGGTTCAGCAGCTACAGTATCATGGTGCCACATGAATATTTTTATGTAACAATAATGAAACAGGTCAGAGCAAACAGAAGTGTTTTATTATGGTGTATTTTAGTTCAGAAGTGTTTAAAAACAACAAAATGCATTTTGAATTTGTATTAACCTTGTTATAGCATATCTATTTCATTTTGTTTGGGAGCGGGAGCGGGGGCTGGGGCAGACCATTCAAAATCCCACCCTGTAAATCACACTTATCTGGGTCACTAATAGGTTGCGTTTGCCTCAGCATTGTTGGGTTTTCTATAGAGAACGGAGCATCAAGAGTTGTAGCATATTCATAGGAGTCATGGGAGAAGAACATCTGATATGTGCTTTTGACCTTTCATTTTAAGTGTCTCTAAAGTTACTGTATTTTACACTGAAATTGCTACAGGAGATTGTTTACAGTGTAACTCTCCCAGTGATATGCTGAAAGTGGCATTATACAAGAATCACACCTGTGATGCTGTCTCCATTGTGGAGAAGTGTAATATAATGTATTTATTAATAGTAGTGTGCTTACAACAATTAAAACAAATCTGAAATTTAAAATTTATATATATATATATATATATATATATATATATAATAATATATATATAAAACCATTTATTCTTTCATATTTTAAGTTAATATATAAGTTAATATTTTTTTAATATTTTATTACTTTATTTTAATGAATAATGTTTTTTTCCATACGAATGGCACACTTTTTACTTTTGAATGCTATATATTTTAGGAAAAATACTACAGGCAAAACCATTTTTAGAACATTCTGATGGCTATTTTGCTTCCAAACATCCACAATATACATTTAAGTGTTTAGTGTTTATTTTATTACATTTTATCTATTTGCTTGTATAGATTTCATTTACAGTACATGTCTGTAAAGGCTGTTTTCCCCAAATGAGTTATTTCTCCTGCAGAAAGTCAGAAATCTCCACTTCAGTGGAACCTACGTACACCAAACATTTCAGTTTTAATGCAAAGTGTGTAATCAGATTACTTTTTCAAGTAACTAGTAACATAACGCATTACTTTTAAATTTACAAGAAAATATCTGAGTTACTTTTTTGGTGATATATACGGTGGCTGAGAGAGCTCAACGCACTGCAACTTCAGAAAACACATGCAAATAGAAAAAGCACCAGCAAATCAAGAAAACATCTTCATCAGTTTGACAGCAGGTGCTGCAAATGCTCACAACACAAACAAATAAATCATTTTATTTGCAGCGCGTTTCTTTGTTTGGTTGTGCTGTGAGTATTTGCTGTGCTTTTCTTTGTTTGGTTGTGTTGTGAGCATTTGCAGTGTGTGTTGTCAAGTTGATGAAGTTGTTTTCTTAATTTGCATGTGTTTTTTTCTATTTGCTGTGCTTTTCTTTGTTTGGTTGTTGTGAGCATTTGCAGCGTTTCTGTCAAGTTGATGAAAGTTGTTTTCTTAATTTGCAGTGTTTTACTATTTGCTGTGACTTTTCTTTAGTTTGGTTGTGTTGTGAGCATTTGCAGCGTGTTGTTTCAACTTGATGAAGTTGTTCTAATTGCAGGTGTTCTTTCTATTTGCTGTCTTTCATATATTTGGTTGTGTTGTGAGCTTTGCAGTGTGTTTGTCAAGTAAATGAAGTTGTTTCTTAATTTGCAGTGTTTTTTCTATTTGCTCAGGTGACAAAAAGTAATGCAGCTCTCTCGGCCACAGCTCTCCTGTCCCCATGTTGAGAGAAACTGGTAATGAGGTACCGAGGCACTTACTTCAGGCTGATTAATTTCACTTTTCACACTTTGGTGTGAAAGAGCCTTTACAGTTGCCAAAAATAAAACTTTGGGGTTTTTAGTTATTTAAAATTAATAAGCAAGCCCAGCTCGCTCAGGTGACAAAAAGTAATGCAAAAGTAATGTAATGATTTACTTTCCATAAAAATTAACTAAGTAATGCAATTAGTTACCTTTTTATGGAGTAACACAATATTGTAATGTATTACTTTTAAAAGTAACTTTCCCCAACACTGCCTATTTGTATTCTGAATGTTCATATATAATTTTTTTTTTTTATTAAACATATGGTGAAAATGTTTTTTTTTTCTTTCTGTTGACAGTATTTTCAGATTAATGGAGTTATAAAAAGAGATACACAAAATCCATTCTATAATATACAATTTTTATTATATATAATATAAAAGTCTGCGTGAACCGGAAGTTGCTGCCCACTTTATTTCAGTGTAGTGACGTATTTCCAGCAGAAACAGAATATTGAATAGAGGGCAGGGTTTTATTTTTGCGCTCCTCCTCTCTGTCTCTCACTCACAGAAACCTAGCGGTCGGAGGGGTGTGTTTAAGGATATTCTGCCCAAGCCGTCAAACTGACGTCATCAAAAAAGGAACGCCATTCCAGATCGGAAGTAAATGTTAGGGGTGTGCGATACTGCAAATTTTGGTATCGATCCGATACCAAGTAAATACAGGGCCAGTATCGATACCGATACTTGTCATTTAAAAAAACATACATTTAAATTAGCAACAACAATTTAAAAAAATGAACAATAACTAATGTTGATATGACTAATATTATAGTCACCTTAAAGCTACGTGGATAATATTTGCCTTTCTAAGGACTTTGCAGGCAGAGGAGCCCAGAACATGAAAGCAATGCACAGTTTCATGTTAAGTATTTTCCTCCCATAGAAAAGAGTTATAAAAAAAATTACGTGGCTTAATAAATTAAGAACGTAATATTAAAAGACAAAACTCAGTATACACCTTATTAATGTTGCAAACTAGATATACAAGTTAGCAGATGTGCCCAGAATATGAAAGCAACGCTCAAAATTCCTCCCATAGAAAACCATTATAAAGAAAAGTTTAACGTAAGTGGCTTATTGAATGAAGACAGTGATATGAAAAATAACTATTAAACCATAACTCATTTATTATTGAAAGGATTTTCATATGTACTGTATTTTGTTTATTTTATACATACTGTAATAGTTGTTTGTTATGCAATAAAAAAAAAACTTTGATATGAAACGGCCAAATTTGGTATAGTTTATAAAAATATATACTATGTATGTACAGGTAAGCAGATGAACCCAGAACATGAATGCAACATGCTGAATTTCATTTCCTCTCATTGATAACCAATATAAAAACATTTAATATGGTGTAATGGAGGAAGACAGTGATAAAGACCAAATAAATAAAGACTAAATTCAGTAAACAATTTGTTAATAGAATATAATATGTGGCAAGCAGCTGAGCCCAGAATATATATGAAAACATGCTAAATTACATGTTAAGCATTTTACTCCCATAGAAAACTGTTATAATGAAAACATTTAAAGTGGCTTAATGCATGAAGAAATAATATTCAAAGGCCAAACTCAGTATACACCTTACAGTGATACTGCATAAAAAGGACAAATGCGGTATACAGTTATATACAATATGCACTATGTGAAGGATTTCCTTCCTCCCCTTTTCATTTCCTTTGTAGCTCGGAGTTCTACCGTTCCATCTCTCACTGTATCCACTCGCGCTTGGAGCCGCTGAGTCACGTGATGCATGACAACAAACCAGCGTAGCAGGGGAGGAGCAGATGTTTGCATAGGAGATGTGAAAAGAGCGGAATATACACCCACAGACATGTCTACACTTTGTTAAATGTATTAAACAATGTATTAAGTGTATAGGATAAAAATTAACCGAAAGTATCGATCTTATCAGGCTAGTATCGATCCAATACCAATACCAACGTTGGTATCGATACTATCGATATTAGGATCGATCTGCCCACCCCTAGTAAATGTTCAGATTTTGATTAAAGATTACCAAGACAAAAAATGTTTTCAGCGGATTAACTTGCAGATTAATTGTTAACATCAAGACTAGCAATGTGCGATAGTAAAGTAAATAAAGTCCATTTTGATTCCATGCCGACTTTAACTCTAATTTTTGAATATAGCTTTATCCAGTGTTCACGTTTCTGTTCTGGATTTGTATGCAAATTAGTGCATTTTTAATTAGATAATGCTTCATTTGCATATCTAAACATAACATTTCAGAAAACTTGTAATACGAAATGTAATGTCTTGATAAACTGTGATTAACTGGGGTTGTGTAGTGATGTCTATTAGTTAAAAAATATACTCTATTCACCTGTGGTGTCTCAATTGCTAGGGCTATATTTAGACCATTCAAAGGTTTCGGTCAAGCCTTGCTGTGTTGCTGGGACTGACAAGTTTACACATCTCTTCCGTCTTTTTCTTAAAGATTTCTCTTTCTCTCACTCTTGCCCTCACGGTGAGAATCACCCTGCAGAAACACTTTACATCAGGTTTCACACAGACAGATTACTGTAACAAATTTGTAATGTATTCTCAGGTGAAGATTAGTCTGAGGTTTTCTTTTTTTTCTAATTTCCAGACAAATATGCGTGTTTGTATAATATTTTTATGGGCAGAATCCATTTATTTTATTATTGTGACAATTTGTGACAAGAATTCTGAGAGTAATTGTAACAATAAATTATTTTCAGTTTCAACAAAATATATTTTCCAATATTTCTTTTCTGTTTTAAGCTCTGATGCCTTTGAAATAACCTTAAATATATATTATCTCTAGGTTGTTGGTTAAAAGGTTAACACAAATGACTGATGCTAATGGTTATAAATAGAAATAAAGTATTACTTTCAAATATTTAAACACTGTAATTTAGTTGATCAATATATATTATATAATAAGTGCATATATATAGTGCATGCATAATTATTATGCAAGTTGATTTTCTGATCATATTTTTTTACAAGCACATTCCAAACCAAATCAATCCTAATAACTACTATTCATTTTGTATTTAATCATTTACAATTGGTATTGTCCGTGATGGTTGGAAGTGAAAAATGTCTTATATTCAGGTGTGCATAATTATTAAGCATGTTTTCTTTTACAGAAAAAATGAGCCAAAAAAGAGATTTAACTCAAACTGAAAAGTCAAAAATTATTAAATACCCATGAGAAGGATGCAATACAAATGCAATACGAGAATTTGCAAAGTTAAGGCATGACCATTAGACAGTGAAATGCTCATTAGGTCAGCAGGGTCAGAAAAAAACAGGTGGAGAAGAAAAAACACGTTAACTGCGAATTAATGTGAAGAATTAGGTGTGAAACCATTAGGAACCCTTTAGTCTCCAGTGCCACCGTTTTCCAGAACTGCAACCTACCTGGAGTCTCCAGAAGTGCAAGATGTCACTGTATTTTACTACACTTCAGCATGTGATTCTTATTAATCATTTTTTAGGATTTTTTACCCAAGCAATGTATCTGAGAACCCGACACATTGCACTTCTGGAGACTCCAGGTAGGTTGCAGTTCTGGAAAATGGTGGCACTGGAGACTAAAGGGTTAATAATAATAATTATGAATGCACTGTAATACACTATTGTTCAGAAGTTTGGGGTTGATCAGAGTTTGTAATGCTTGAAAGCCAAGGCTTCTGTTATTTGAGTAAAACAGTAATATTGTGAAATTAATTTTAACTAAACTTTTTTTTTTTTTTTTTACTTTCAGCAGCCATTACATCTTTTACGTATAAAAAAACGTGAATAGTTACTGTATATTAAAAACATGAATAGTTACTGTATATTATTAGTTATTAATATTTACTGTAATAGTAAACTGTTACGTTCAGTGGTTTATGAGTTGGAGGGAAAAAAAGTTGTAAAAATTCAAATGTTGCCTCCAGTCTCCCCTAGTCTCATCCTTACACAGACATTACGTTACAGTCTGGTTCTACATTACATATTGACAGGTGTTTGCAGTCAACAGATCTGAATATTTATTCTACACCAACAAGAGAGTGTAAGCTGCTTTGCATTAACAAAAGCAATGACCAGAGGCTTACTACACACGCACAAGATATTGACAGACACTTGAGCGGTGTTGATTGTGATTTTTGTTATCAACAATTTTTTATTTTCATTTTTTTCACAAACAACACAACATAATATCCAAAATAAAACAGAACAAAACAGCAGACATATACTCAACATCTCAAGGTTCAATCAAAAGGGAGGGAGAGAGGGAAGGACAACAAGAACACAAAAGTTACTCCTTTAAATAATCACGTATATTCAGTAAAAAACACTGCCAAGCCTCAATGGTTGAAGGCCTGGCCCCACCGACACGCGCCGTTGTACATTCACACGACACTATCCAATATGCCTCTCTACACATGTGTGGTGTAAACCAGTTCTGAATTATTGTCTTCTTCACAGCTGTAAAACCAGCAAACAACATTCTCTTTTGCATTGAACTAATACAGAGACCAGAATCATCATTAAGAAGACATAAACTTGGGTTAATAGACCAATCAATTCTCAGTAATGATGACAAAACCAGGTTTACATGTGTCCATAGACTGATGACGACAGGACATTCCCAAAACATATGCAGAAAAGTGCCTGATGATGTAGTGTTACATATATGGCAGTTCAAATTTGACTGCAGTTTCATTTTAAATATTTTGTAAGGAGTTATGTATGCTCTATGAATGACTTTGAAGTGAATAAGACGATGAGCCAGATTTTTAGATGTTAAGCTGAGATTAGACCACACTCTCTCCCAGTCGACAGATAAATTAAGATCAGATAATTCCCTATTCCAAATAGTTTTAATAGAAAGAGGTTTTGTAATACAATCAATAATTTTATTATATATTAAGGAAACAGATGGCCGACCAGCAGATGGTGCAATCCAGTCCCGCATAGGATGAGAGGAAATGGAAGAAGACCAAGGAACGCCATACGCTTTGAGAGCAGAACGTAATTGAAGAAAAACAAAATATGCAGATGCTGGTAGACAAAATTTGGCTCTCAATGCCTGAAATGAGCAGAGGCCCTGGTTATCATACATATCACCGCACGTGTTCACACCTAAAGAAGACCAAGAGGGTTGGACAAATGGACGATTTCCACATACAAAGTTAAAATTGTGCCATAAAGGTGTACTGTTACAGAATTTGAAGGGTCCTCCTATCCGACGTTCAACCGTTTTCCAGATTTTAATAGAGTTAGCCACAACCGGACCAAATTTATAATTATCCCCTTTTTTCCCTGTGCCAGTAAATAAAATATCTTGAAGTCTATTTGGTTTATTTGAAGTCTATTCTTGTCAGCTTCAATCACCCTCCATGAAACTGTAGATTGAGGATCAACCCAATTATGAAGGGCCTTAACCTGGAACGACCAATAATATAATTCAAAATTTGGTATTGTGATTGATAGTGAATGATGCCGCTGGAGTTTCAAGTGAGACATTCAGCTGAGAGGAAAAACGTGATAGTCTTATGAAGCTGAGGGAATTTGTAAATGAAAAGCCCTAGTTTCACTAAAACTCACGAACATACTCTCCTTAATAACATGATGGTATGTGATGACAGAAGCCAAATCCAGGGAGGAAATCCTTAACGTGTTTTATGATACATTATACTAGAGATGGGTATTCTGGTATTGTGCTAATCTGGTCATTATAATTGCATCACACTTATGTTATTGTAAGTATTGTGTCATTTTGGCTACATTAAGAGCATCTATTCTGCCCCTATTGGTCATGATCATTATTAAAAAAACATTACAAAAGACAAGCTCTCAGGTCAGCTTTTTTATTTGACAATAATGCAAAACCCCAAACACTATTAAACAGATGTGTAAAAGCAGATGTATCAAGTGATTTATACTCCACTGTAATGTCCTGAAGAGAGTGAATTACAGCACAACTAACTGCCTGCTCTGCTGCTGAGAGGATGTAGACCCAGTAACTTCCTCTGGAGCTGAGCTTTGGCCAGGTCAGCAGAGAGAGCGTCTGCCATCCTGTCTGTGGTCTGCTTCATTAGAAAAGCTGCCTGCAAGGCCTTGTCCAATGTCTTATGTATTGATTCCTCCTGGAAAGCATACAACACAAATGAATACATATCTATATTGTATGTGAATTTATTATACACTACTGTTCAAAAGTCTGGGGTCAGTAAGATTTTGCGATGTTTGCAAAGTCTCTTATGCTCACCAAGGCTGTATATATTTATTCAAAAATACAGTATTGTGAAATATTATTAAAATATAAAATAAAAGTTTTCAGTTTTAATATATTATAAAATGTAATTTATACATGTGATGGCAAATCTGAATTTCCAGCATTTATTACTCCATTCTTCAGTGTCACATTATCCTTCAGAAATCATCTCATATGTTGATTTGCTGCTCAAGAAACATTTCTTATTATTATGAGTGTTGAAAACATGCTGCTTCATGTCTTTGTGAAAATAGAAATATCTTTGTGAAAAATTTTCTGGATTTTTTGATGAATAGAACGTTCAAAAGAACAATATTTATTTGAAATAGAAATCTTTTGAAACATTATAAATGTCTTTACTGTCACTTTTGATCAGTTTAATACATCCGTACTGAATAAAAGTATTTTCTTTAAAAAAAAAAAAAAACTAACCCCAAACAGCAGTGTATGTATATTTTAATATGTTATGTAGGAATTATATTCCAAATAATCAACATTGTAAAGTTATTTTCTACATTTTCCCCTTACATCCTAAATATTAGCATTACTAAAGGATGTTTTGTTCTGTTGTGTGGATGTAAGCTGTAACAGTCTAAACTGACTCTGCTGGTGCGGTGTCGTCTTCCACTGGTCCTCGGTGAGGTCCGTTGAAAGAAGACATTACTGGGAAGCAGTGCTGTGTCAGATTGTGTTGAGCGGCTCCTAGTGGACACTGGCTCTGATGCTTGATCTCGCACTTTAAATCTGGGAAAACAGCCAGTACAAAGTCAAATGCTGTTGTCAAATTTCAGTTAATGGTTAGTGACTCATTTTAGGTGTACAGTTTATTAAGCTTGACAGATCAAACTGCATTGTGCGTTGGTAATATGATGTGTTTGACATGTAATGATTCATTGTTTGGTGCATATTTCATAGTTTGTTTGCCATTTAACTGATTAATTGCTTACCCAGCAGGCAGACTGCAGGAGGAGCCATAGTTGACCTGCAGCAGAGGCTTATGGGAAGGATGAGCAGGAAAAGGAGGGGCAAGTTTTGTGCTGTTTAAGAAGATATTCCCCAAGCTTCCCACTGAAACAACAAAGAACACCATTTCTGTACATGCCATTCCAGTCTACATGACATGCATGGGTTTTAGTAGGTTTAGTGGTTCCTCACTTGCAGGTCTATAGCTGGCACTTTTGTTGGTTGGCTCAGTGTCAGTGCTGGGGATTGTTGGCCCAATGCTGGCTCTCCGATGGCTACCAGACTGGCTAAACTGAGATGTGTCCATAGGAAATCTCTCCACTGAGGCTGTGACCATTGAGAGAAGAACATTTGAGTACCTTTATCTCACTACATCCTGAACTGCAGCAAAAACTACTTTGCTAAAAGCATAGTCATACCTTTGGATGAGGTTCTGGAGTCATGTGACCTCTTGTCAGCACTGAATTGGTTGCGTATTAGTCCGTGAGATGGACTGAAGGCTAACTGTAAACTCATGGTGTGATCTGAATCCTCACCGTCAGTGACTAACAATACACAAATACCCTTTACTTCAGTTTCACTGTATATACCTCAACAAACACCAGTATTTAACTGCTTAAACCATATTTATTACATATGTGAAACAAGCGTGAACCAAATTGTCATGCTGTCACCTTTGCTCTTGCTCAGCTCCATATCAGAAGAGATCCAGTCCTCAATCGTCTGAAGGTTTGAGTCTGTTTTCACACGTCTGATGGTATAGTGAGAATGCATATTATGTTTGCAAACCTTTGAAAAACCAGCACTCTTATTAGCATCTATGGTCCAATGAAGAACCTTTAACATCCTTGAAACCTTTTTGATGCAAAAAAGTTTCTTTAAACTGGAAAAATGCTCTTCAGATATTAAAATGTTCATTGCACCAAGAAAATAATGGTTCTTTTAAGAATTGTTATTTGGTGAACCATACATTATAATCATTATAGCGGAAAAGGTTTGTCAGATTATTAAAATGTTCTTCGCATAAAAAGAAAAAAAAAATCAGTTTTCTTTAGACACTTATAGGATGGGAACCGTTCCTCAACCCCAACTTGAAGTACCTGCTGGAGGCGCCTCTGTTCTGGCTACAGGTCTGTCCCTTGTGCTTCCTCCCCAATGGATACCTGGCATTGGGATAATCAGTCTTCTTGCTCTCATGAGGCAGGTGACCAAGGCTTTCCTCTAGCGCTCTCTTGAGTCGCGAAACCTCATACTGCAGTGCGAGGATAACCTCACTACTACGAAGAGCACAATGGAAATTATGGTTAATCTAACAATTTGCAGGTAACAATAAACAACTTCCATTAACACTTACTTGTGGCATGAGCAGTGTGATGCTGAGTGCGCCTCATTTGCAGAATGGCTCTTTCCCAGCTGATCGTCCCATATTCCTTCAGTCACCTGGTTATGCATGGCAGTGGCGCCACCTACTGATGTGCCATCTTCTTTTGGAGCTCTAACTGGTGCATTCTGGGTAACGCTTCTTGCTTCCATGACTTGTGTAACTATCTGTTCATATTCCAGGTGGTTCACTGTGGGCTGCACAGGTCGTGGTGCCACTGATATAGTTGTTCGTGCATTGGAGTGGGAGGCTTCACTGTCTGAACCACTAGTATTCGCTATGCTGATGACATCGTCAGAGAGTGCAGAACTGAACAGAACATCAGATAAAATGTCATATTTTTTTAAATGTCAGTTCCGCTATAGAATATCTTTCATTGATAAAATACTATTTACAATCTGAATATAGTATCACATTTATTTTAGCATTTATAATCTTATTTTTTGGCATTCCCATTTGTGAATATAACATACTGTTTGTTTTTCCTAGAAGTGAAATAATTTTCCTGTAATAATTGACATATTTGCTTCCCTCTTTTAAAGCACTAGCCGCCAGTGTGTGTGGATTTACCTCACAGCACTAGAAGGTGTTTGGGACAGTCCTGTGCTTGGCCGGCTTAGGTCAAAACTGCCAAAGCCACTGTCAGATTCTGGACTGAAAAAGCTCTGAAAGAAGAAAAACACTCTCTCGGTCATTCTGTCCTTTGAAGAAACAACCCATACCTGCTGCAAGTGACATGCGGTAGCAACAAATACCTTAACAATAACAGTACCGAAAAATCCTACAATATCTTGATTTGGGGGAATGAAGTTTTTGTACTATATCTAACATACAACATTTACTCTGTCTCACAAAATGTCATGCTGACCCCGGTAATTATACAGTCCATGAGGAAATGTGATCATTTTATCCCCCTAACAACTGACATTGACATTATTGATATTCTTGACAGATAAATCTAATCTCTTTCTCTCCATGTCATCTTGTTGCAGTGTGTGTGTTACCTGTGTTTTATCTGTGGTTGGCTGAGGAGAGTTCCAAGGAGACGGTCCTACAGAAGTGAAGGAGGCTTCACTATGTCTGATCTTCTCTTCATACCTGAGAGAGGAATGGCGATCACAGCAGCCATCAAAAAACAAGGTTCTTTTACATTTATAATAGATTTAGATTTTTAAAACTCTGATAATGTTTGCACCATTGTACCTGAGAAAGTTCATTGCTGATGCAACAATGGTCTTAAAGGACATTACACATTCAAAAGTACTGTGGCAGTGCTATAGTATAATGATGATTTACACTGTACTTCACTGTACTTCAAAATACAGTAGTATTAACATGGTACCATGTTCAGAAATGTTTGGTTCTTTATTTGTTACTTTCCAATAATATAGTCATACCATGCAGCATAAATCACTAAAAATATCTAATTTTCTGGGCTAACACAACAAACTTTCGACCTCTCTTAAAAATGTTAAAAATTGGTTATTAATTTTTTTTAATAGTAGATATTTACAAATGTGGCAGTGCTATTTTAGTGTAATTGAGATACTATTATAGTTTTTATTAATTATTATTATTTTCAATTAGGTTTTATTTTTATATGTTCTGTTTAATTTTAGTTTTTTAAATGTGTTTCTATAGTTTGTTCATTTTTATTTTAGCTATTTTAGTACATCAAGTTAAATGAAAATGAGAAATGCTGCTTTGACAAATAGCTGAAATAAAATAACTAAACTTTTTAGATATATTTTATTCCAGTCAGTGTAAACAAAGTATACAAAAACTATTTTAGTTTTTTATAATAACCCTAAATCATGCACCTTTGATTTACCATCTATTCTTGTAAAATTGTAAGTTTTAAAATTACAACACACTTTCCCAGCTAAGAATGCAGATTGCAAAGCATGCACAGCAAAGAATACAAATCTGTCAGTAAATACTGACCTATCATGTGTCAGCTGCTTTAATAAAGTTGAGGTGGATGCTTGTGCCAGGACGTCCTCGTAGTGTTGGTCCTCTCCTGTTGTCAGTCTGTTCTCCTGTTCCTCATTGGCAGTGCCAGCCTTTTCAGTGGAGAAGGTGGAATACCTCAGAGGATGATACAGAAAAAGAACAGAGGGAACTAAGTGTTTCCATAATGAAACTGATATTCCCTCGTCCCTCCTCTCGACCTGTAACCCGAGCAGCCTTGAGTGAGCTGTGCTAAATATCACGATACGCTCTCTCCTCTTACAGCCCTCATCAGTGATCTTTCTGAGATGAACTAAATAAGGTACTGGATCACTACTTTTCTAATTAACGTAACATAAAGATTTTTCACATTTTTTGGGTGAATTATGCCTTTAAGGTATTAATGTTAATAGCTCAAGGATTGTGGAGTATGAACCTGCAACCTTTTGATTACCACCCCAGAGACATTTCTTTAAAAGTAGCTAAACTCTAAAAAATCTAAGTAGAATTGTGCGTTTTTAATTTAGCAATGTTGATTCAGTTTAAATAATTAATTTGGTTCAGGAGTGACACAAAATGAAAATATAGGTAATTTAGTTCTGCATTCAGATGCATTTGTTGTTCCCCAAAACAACATAGTGTAAATAATAAAACATGGCTGTACTGTAGATAGAAGCTGTTTTCTGTTCCCCTGGGAAAAAGCCCATCAGCTGTGTGATCTTCATTGGTCTCTTCATCATCGTTGTCCTCAATGTTGTGTGTAACAGGGGAGATGCTGAAGACTGACTCCTGCAACATGACACATGCTTTTCATTCAGCCCCAGCATCCACAAAACCTACCACAGCCCAGTCATTCAGTTCTCACGTTACATAGCAAAACAAGCCATGCAAACGGATACGGGGCACACAACAATATCAGCTTCACTGTGTGTGTACACACGGACATGAATAATTTCAGGAGAAGTTGTTTAAAGGAACAGTTAATCTGTTAATAATTTTTTTTCACCCTTAGACCATCCAAGCTATAGATGAGTTTGTTTCTTTTTCTGAACAGATTTGGAGAAATTTAGCATTGCATCACTTGCTCACCCATGGATCCTCTGCAGTGAATGGATGCCGTCAGAATGAAAGTCCAAACAGCTGATAAAAACATCACAATAAACCACAAGTAATCCACACGACTCCAGTTCATCAGTTAACCTTTTGTGAAGTGAAAAGCTGCATGTTTGTATTAACAAAATCCACCATTAAAACATTTGTAACTTGCTTCTAGCTAAAATATGATTCCTCTATGCATAATATTGCATTCCCCAATGAAAAAATATGCATTATGGACATTATGGATTATGGACTTTGGCCAGATGCAATGATTTAAAGTTAAAATGCCTTAATGATGGATTTGTTTATCACAAACACGTAGCTTTTCACTTCACTGGAGATGTGTGGATTACTTGTGGATTATTGTAATGTTTTTATCAGCTGTTAAATTGCTAGATGCTAAATTTGTCCAAGTCTGTTCATCTGTGTCTTAGATGGTCTGAGGGTGAGCAAACTTGAAGCAAATTAAAAAAAATTGCAGTGAACTATTCCTTTAAACAGAAATGATGTAAGCTAAAAACGTATGTGTACACTACAGTATATGAATGATTGAATAAATGAATGAGGGAAAGTAATCTAAAATGTAGATTAATGTGTGTTACCTCATGCAGTGATGGATGGAGTGATGAGAGAGGGATATCTTCACAAGGTGGAGGAGAGGGAGTGGAAGATGAAGGAGGATAGAAAACATGGCACAGATTTCTGTCAATCTGCTCTTTAATGTCCTCCAGGTGCATGCCTATCCTGAAAATCTGGCCCTCGACCTCCCTTAAACATAAAGGTGAAGACACGACACTTGCAGGTTGACCCTGTGACAGTTTCATTCTCCTCTTTTGACAGACTCAAAGGAATAAGTCAAATTACAGTTACACTGCCTGTCAAATGTTTAGACATACTTGAATGAGTTTATCTGTGAAGATTTTTAGACACCTTTTCATTTAAAGGCATATGCATACAGTATATGACTGAAATTTTGTTCTATATATTAAGTATATAAAACATTACATATTAAGTATAAATTGTGTCCACGTAGGAATTTTGGTTCACAAAACAAAAACTTTAAATTAAAAGTATGTTAATGGCTTTTTGTGAAGTCAGTAGTGAAGATGGAATATACAATCACATACTTATAATTGAAATAGTCTTGTTGATTATAACAAGACCTTTCTAACTTTTTGACATCAGTAGTAAAATACAGTTTGGCCAGATAAGATGTCTACCTGTCGGGGTCAAACTCTCCTGTGTTTCTGGTTAAACCCCTGTAGTTCTGCATCTCCAGAGCTCGATGCTCCTCCCTCTTTGTGAGGTAATTCCTCTCCAGCTGATCCTGGGCCTCCATCATGCTCTTTAGCACCTGCAAAGAGATCGAAACAAACAAGATGAAAAGTTTACATTTGTTCCCCATTTTATAATGCATGGTTGAATTTTGATCTTGTCTGAACAGTGTATGATTATAAATATGGTTTCATGCAATTTATTATAAATCTATACAGTTACCATCTGTTGGTCCTCTACATTCATTGACATGGTGGTGACACATGTTTTGAATTCATCCACCTGCAAATGAGGGGAAAAAACATGCAGCCCAGTGCACCAGGACGTTAAAAGTTTCTACTAAAGCTAAATGTATGAGAGAGAACTAAAATTTTTAGAATGTCTAAAAGGATTTTTAGAGAATTAAAAATATAACATAAGGGAAAGGGCAAAATCTGTTAACTTGTGGTATTTGTCTGTACCTTCTGCATAAATGATCTGATGATGTCTCTGAGCTCAGAGGTCAGTCTCTCTCCATCTGTCAGGCTCTGTGATTCAGTCTCCACAGGTTGAGAGTTCTGCAGGCTAAACTGCTTCTCACTTGGACCTGCTAAATAGACATCAGACATGAGGACACAAATTGCATCTGTTATGCAACTACATAAATGTAAGTGTAAATGATCTAAACATGCAGTGTCGCTTGTTCATTAATTCATATTTTATCTTATAGCACTTTCTATCATTTTGTTACTATAAACCATCAAATATCTGGTGTTTCTTGTTTCCCTCTCTTAAAAGGTCTGTTTAACTGCTGAAGAAACCAGCTCAAATTTCCCTGGCAGGGTTTCTGTGCTGTCAGGGTTACAGTGAAGTACAGTACTTCAGCTGGAGAAAGAAATACAATGGCTTCTTGCCTGCGGCTGGTGCTTGTGGGTTAGTTGCTGTCAGTTTGGTGTTTTCATTGTTGCTAGTTTCATCATTCCAGTCGATGGTCACAGAAGGCTCACTGGAAGCATGAATCTGCTGCTTAAAAAAAGGCAACAATATAACTGACACAAACTGGGCTGCAAATGAGATTAGAATGAGGGTATGTTGAAATGCATATCATATGTGTACTGAGAGCATATAAAGGCATAATATTTATAACATTAATATTTAGTGTTATGTTCCCTTATCAAGATATCCATATGAACTTATAAACATAAAATAAATGTTTTAACATTAATGGAAGATCCTTAAAAAACAAACAAACAAAAAAACACTTGAGTCTCACCTGACCGATTAGGTTTTCAGCTTCTGTGTATTTAGCGAGCAATCTGTCATATTCAACCTGTAAACAAATAAAATGGTAGGTTATTTAAGTTTTAAAACTTTTTTAATGCTTTTCAAACAATAAATGTCACCGGGGTCCAAAACAACATTAGACCCCAATTACTTTTTATGAACAAAACAGAACAATAATAAATAATCTCTTCTTTTGTGTTCCACAGAAAAAAGTTAGTTCTCAGGCCAAAGGTCAGATATTAAGGTCAAAGCAGCTTGATGCTTATTGAATCTATCTATCCATCTAAACTCCAAAAAATATTTCTTAAATTCTTCAAACTTCCAGACTAGCATTTCTTAAGCAGCATCAAAGCTTATCTACAACCTTTACTATCTAGTTTATATACTACAATATTACATAAAAATATAGATTCACCTGTAACTGATGTGCTACTTCCTTGTCTGTGAACACATTCTCCGGTGGCATAATTGAGTCCTCTAAAACCCTGCTGATGATATCTGCTGTAGGTTTACAAGAGGAGGCTGATTTACCCAGAATGCCTGGGGACGACTGAGCTCGGGCCATAGCTGGTGACTGGCTGATGGGCTTTACACTTCCATTATCCTTAGGTATTTTGACTTTAGGTGCCACTTTAGAGAAGTCAGGTAGTGGGTAATGCACCTTTCCCTGGCCGTATTTCAGCTCACTATAGGACCTGGTCCTGCTGAAGGAGCACTTAGGCTTTTGTGCATCTGCTTTAGACAGATCTAAAGAGTTAGCACTGCAGTTCTGCTTAGGACACTCTTTATTATCATCATCATCCCCAGCAGATGCAGCATCACTGATGCAAGTCGTTCCAGGTTCCTTAGATGAGCTTGACTCATTTGAAACATTTAGTTCAGCCAATCCATGGCTTTCAGCAATGCTTGGATCAGGCTCCTCTATCACATCCTGAATCTTCTCCCTCTCTCCTACGAAGATCTGTGGAGCTTGAGAAGCTCTACTCCGCACGGTTTCATCAACGCTCTCCATCAAAGACATCTCAGGTAGGGTCTCCGCATCAATGATCCTGCTTGAGTTAAGCAGCTCCTCCTTGGAGAAGTGTCTGAGCAGGAAGTCATTGATGTGGTCTGCAGGTTTAATGGGTGTGGCTACAGGAGGAGCCAGATCCTTTATTGCTTTATGATTGGATAGAAGACCATGAGTAAGATTAGATTGACAAGCCTCTGTTTGTTTTGCATTACCAATTGGCATACTTAAGTTATCAAGCATAGAGAAATTCTGACTAGGCATCTCAGTAACTGTTTCACATGGAGATGCTTTTAAACTCATCTCTGTTTTGTAGTTGCTGTGTGCACCATCATATGGGAGCTCTTCATGTTCTTCATCACTGGTGTTGACAGCATCATTCTCATGTGTTCCAATGACTGGCTTCACTGCAGGAGTGGTTTTCTGTACTGACGCCTTGGGTATGTTTCTCTTCCTGTTTCTGGTGTTTGAATGCTCTGGGAATTCACTACTAATTGATTCAGTGCTCTCTGAAGAGCCCTCTTCAGTCTCATGTGACTCTGACAGCTCTGCATTATCTGTACACAAAATAACAGTGGGTTGGTTAAAGTGGGAGGACAGTGGTTTGGTTAAAGTCTTTAATGTCTTAGTAAAATGTTATAATTTAAACCCTTAATACAATTTGTTGTAAATTGTCTGGAGATCCAGCTGACAATAGGTCATTATGATATCATTAATGTCAATCAGATTTTAAATAAGTTCAATCAATGTCAGTGGGGCATTAATTGATTCTGTTCTGAATGATTACCATATACATATATATATATAAAAAAGGGGTCAGTAAGATATTTTTTATTATTATTAGTAGGCTACTTTCAGAAGGATGCATTCAAATGACCAACAGTGACAGTAAATATATTTACATTGTTACAAAAGATGTTCTTTTGAACTTTCTTTTCATCAAAGTGTCCTGAAAAACATGATCACAATTCCCACAAAAAATTATGCAGCACAACTGTTTTCAACATTGGTAATAAAATGTTTCTTGAACAGCAAATCAGCATATTAGAATAACTTCTTAAGGATCATGTGACACTGAAGACTGGAGTAATGATGCTGGAAAATTCAGCTTGGCCATCACAAGAATATTTTATTTTAAAATATATTATAATATTTTAAATTCTCATAATAGTTCACAGTATTACTGTATTTTTGAACAAATTTCTTAATAGTAGTGTATCTGTATTTCATAGCATTTTCATAAGATTGGCAACTGAAAACTACATTTTGGTACTTTTTTATCAGTGACGACCAATTGCATAGTGCTTTAATAGTATAAACCATGGTATTACCATTGTAGTTTAGCTTTATAATAAAAATAATTTCATCCGGATGTAAGTATCTCTCACCAGTGAGTTGTGGGCTCGCAGGTACACCAGAGGCCTGTGAGAGGTGAACCGTGAAGGCGCCCTGCAGGTCACTGAAATGCAGGCTGTCATCATCGCTGATATCCACAAATATACTCTGCTCGATGTGTCTTTCCCACAGCACTGATGAAGGTCTGCTGTGAGCATCATCTTCACCGTCCATATCCTCTGCGTCTCCCGCTGACTCTCCATCAAGCGCGCTCCGTGCGCTACTGCGCGTCTTCCGCGCCTCTCTATTCATTTCTTAGCAACAAGAATACACAAAATGAATGGAAAGCTTTTACAATTGCAAGTGATTTTTTTCCCAATCACATAATATTATAAATCTGCTAATTATATGTAGGCCTATAATAAATTATAATTAAATTAAAATTAGAATTATTTCCGAATATTCATGACGTATCTTGCTGGACAAATGAGTAAATAATTAAGCTGCTCGAATAATATGACAGTGCACTTACTTTTTGATGCTTGTTCCAAGGGTTTCTAAGGCACTACAAGAGTTTGCGCCGTTTTCATAAAAGAATGACATAACATCCTATTTGAAAGGTACAGTGAAGTCTCTGTCTAGTTTCTCAAGCCTGTGGTGTAGGATCTTCTTGGGCAATTTAAATAATAAATGCCGTATCTGATGCTGATGCTTTGGGCAGGTGCTACACGCGCACGGGGGTGGGGTGAAACAGGTGGTTACTATGGGAACGAGAAGCCTTAAGATCAGCAGTCAGTCAGATCTGTTCCAAAAAACTCTTTCATTCATTTGAAGAGATAAAATAGCTATGATTAATTGTTTTATTTTAATGGTCTCCATTGATTTACTTGACTATTAAATCCGCATAAAAATAAAGTGTTTCAGGAGTTAAGTAAAACAAAGAAGTGTTTCCCTCACAGAGTAGAACGATAAAACATTCAAATTTCATTGGTGATTCATAGGGGGTGTGGTTATATTTGAATCCTGTGCTCTGATTGGCTAGCCGAGTCACGACCACGCCTCTTCGTCCGGCATTGTGTAAAGTTTTCTTTCTCTTCACCGCTTCGATGGTACCGAACGAATAAATTAAACGAAAACGGTTTTAATTCATCGGTTCTTACACTATGATTGGATTTAATTGATCCTGTTGTAAGAGACTGAACCGAGAGAAGGATCGGTGGGGAAGCGGAGGAGTTCAGTGAGTATGTCTGAAGTTTGGCCCGTAACGGCAGTTAAGAGACCTGCTTGCGCAAACACAACAACATGTCAACTTAAAAGCCTAAATTTAAACTGCAGGTACCTTTTTATGATTTCGTTAAATAGAACGTGCGTTGTTTTTTTATTTAATTTAAAAGTAGGTTATCTTATGTGCCCTCATGTGATAATATGGTTAAACGTTTACATTATTCTATCAGTAATATGGTAATGTATGTGCTTTTCCTCTGGGTTTGTTCAGCTCTGTACAGAAGTCAGTGTTACGCATATTTAAGGTTAGTGTTTTGTGTGATTTTATACATTCAGAATGGATTATATAAGTACTTTTCTGGCTTAGTCCTGGTCTTTCTTTTATTGTTTGCTTTGGGAGTGAGACATGGGTGAGTCTCTATACACGAGGACTGACACTGGCGTGTTTTTGCTGTTGTTTTTCCAGAACTATAGGTTTTACATTGGCATACAGTACGGTTTTAATGTATTGTTTGCTTTTAAACTTTCTTTATTCAGACAATATTCTTATTCACAATGCTCTCTGACCAACATACCTATTCTCCTGGCACAATATGCTGGAAAACTCTGCTGATTTTGGCAAATGTTTATTAGTAACTGCTTACAAGACACACAGTGTGTGTACAGGTTTATATATCCTGAGGGACTTGAACCTGAATACACACAGACTCATGGGGACTCACGGTGGGGACCTAAATTGAGGTCCCCATAGGTACAAAAACGTATAAATCATACAGAATGAGTTTTTTTTAGAAAGTTTCCTGTAAGGGGTAGGTTTGGGTGTAGGGCCATAGAAAATACGGTTTGTACAGTATAAAAACCATTACACCTATAGCGAGTCCCTACAAGGATAGCTGACCAGACGTTTGTGTGTGTGTGTGTGTGTGTGTGTGTGTGTGTGTATAAAAGGGCTCTTTGGTGAGCACCTCAGTAACAGCTGTCAAGTGACAGGCACACATTGTGTTGACTGAAGTCATCATCACCTGTGTGTCATGGAAGGCAGCTTGTGTCTGTCTTCTTGCTAGCCTCTATTCATGTCTCATCGTGTCAAGCTAACCTGCCTCTGAGGTACTCCGAGAACCACACTGTTGTTTTTCTGTTAGATTTATGACACACAAACCAGTTTTGTAACCGTCTCTGTTTTGAAATTCTGTTTGTTCTTTGGAATGAAGAATGCGAGTACAATGAATTTGAAGGCCTTTGGCATTATTACATGTTTTAGCAGGCAGTTTTCCTGCACTGTTGGTTGAGACTGAGTGTGGTTCACTTTTTGGTGTCAAAAAAATGGACTTTGTGTTTGTCTTGTAATGAGGAAAGAACTACACAAGAACTGTAGAATAAAACTATAAAAGCAGTTAAATATGTTGATTAGATACTTATTTTTTTTTTTACATTTATTGCAAAATATGCATATATGTATTTAAGTAGTTTGAAAACATAGGGGGACTGACTTACATCGTTCGCAGTGCTTGTTTCTCTGATTGGTGATGTGTTTTTTCATAATAATGGTGATGTAGTTTCTCACTGTTTAACACTTTTAAAAATGAGTTTCAACAAAAACATATACTATTGACTAACAACCTCACAGCTGACTGTAGGTCTGTCTTTAGTGATTTATAAGTTACCGATAAAAATATAATATAGGAATTTTGCTTCCAGAACCTGACTGTTGCACTCTATAAAGTCTTGCCTGACTTTCATCTCATTTAACATCGTTTCCTCAAAAATGTCACATTATGTAATTGTGCATTAATGCAACCTCTTTTTCATGTTGATTAATACACAAGTTCACATTAACTTTTTTTTTTTTGTGTGAATCTATGTATGCTTTTTCCATCCATGTAATTTTGCATACAAAAAAAATCATAATTTGATCTTTCAAGGGAAACGACGGACTTCTCTTTGGTGACATATATGCCTTTTCGTCCACTTAAACACCAACCTTCCACTATTGACCATAAACATGCATTCATTTTTGAGTGAGATACCCACATATGAAAATACAATCAACAACGGATTGATAGAACCCTGCCTAGCATTTTTTCTCTTTACAATAATCCATTAGAATTAGGTGAACAGTGAAGTCACAATACAGAAGAATAGATCTGTGGTCTTTAGAACACACTGGCATTGTGCAGCATTTGCATCTTTCTAAAATGATATATATATATATATATATATATATACAGTATATATATAAATATACAGTATATATATAAATGTTTCAGTGAACTCTATGGTTCCTCAAGCTGATTATCTTACTTCTGGATTAGTTTGGCAATGACAAATCAGCTTTCCAAATGTCACAGAGGCATAATAAGTTTGAAAGTGACTGACAGTTACCATTAGAGTTGAAAATTGTCTCTTCTTTTTCCTGCTGTGATTCTTTTTACATCTGTGGGGCTTTGTAAGAGAAGGGTGAACAAAACCCTTCTCTTGCCACAAACCTGAATGCGTTTCCTTTGGTACCGGCCTGCTTGCATGGCAGATAATCAACTGTGTTCATGGGCCAATCGCTCTTGCTTTCTCTCTTGTTGGTGGGCCCCTTGATTTAGCTTTCAAATAAACAGAGCTGACACACACTCTTAATATCTGCCTCCACTGCATGTGTCCACCGCTTAGTGGGTGTTGCCATGGCATTACGCACAGAATGAGGCTTCACACTCGGCATCTTGTGTTCTTTTCACAGAGAGCTCCGGAAGAGCATCCTGGACAAACACAACACACACACAAATGCTCACTTTCCAGACCCATGTGGTGAATATTAGTCTGGATAAGCTCATCTGTAGTGCACTGGACTCCACCACTGCAAAACGTCAGAGACTTTGGAAGTGGTTCCAATTTATTCAAACTTTTTTTCTGGGATTCAGATCATTATTCTTCCCTGTTGGACTACTTTCTGGACTTGACTCGGATCAGGACTTCATAATGCTCTTCAATGGCTGCGAGCAGTACAGTGGTTAGCATGCAGACTGAGAACCGGACCTTTGTCCACTACAGGTAGGCATGCAACACTTGAATTCCATTTTCTTTTCAGTTGTAATGCACCCTTTAATATATTCAGAGCAAGTCCGGTATTAACTCATTCATAAAGACGAACCAAAATTGTATTGACATGCCACTAAATCATAGTTTTTATTTAGTACTGTAATAGATTAACAGACCATAAATGTGTCTTTTGTCTCTTTTGATTTAATACCTAAAATTTATTTTAAGGATACAAGTAGGCTTATAATCGAAACTTTTCAATAATTCAATAAATCATTGCTAATTGCTTGTCATCATCTAATGCATTTTCCCTTTATGTCTTAAAAAAATGTTTTGTTGGGGAAGGTGTTTGACTGAATTTGAATGTCATTATCAATCTGAAATTTTGAGAAATCTAGTAGCAAAATAAACGCAAATCTTGGATCCAAACCATTGTGCAACATAACATTTCCAAGGTAGTATTATTGTAGAGTTTAGTGTGTGTGTGTGTGTGTGTGAGAGAGAGAGAGAGAGAGAGAGAGAGAAAGCAGGTGTGCCCCAGTTTACTCAATATTTAATAACACTGTGAATCATTTATGATATTGCCCAGTCCATGAGTTGGGTTAGTTTTTATCTTTTAGCCAGTCCTCTGCAAACATCCGTCACTCAGACATTGTTAGCAATGCATATATAGTAATATTTACATTTATGCATTTGGCAGATACTTGTATCAACTTGCATTGCATTCAGGGTATCTATTTTATCATTACTTGATTTGCTTGGGTACCCATGACCTTGGCTTTGTTAGTGCATTGCTGTACTGTTGAATGTACAAAGTAGATTTTTAAGATAACCATAATCATACCAATTTTCATTAATATCCCAAGACCAGTTTGTCATGAGAAACAAACTACAATCACTGTTTCTGAATTTCTTTAATGCAAATCAATCAATTCTAGATGAAAGCTCTCTGAATCGTGTAGTCTATTGATCAGTCACATGATGAAATGAGTTTCATGTCATCAGAAGCAAACGCAGCAGGTCTAATCTCTGTAGTGTCCTTCTCTGTGTGTGCACTAATCACACACAACAGTGGAAAGCAGAAACACAATCAGATTAGCTGTTCAAGTGCTGAGCGTGACAGTTTTTGCCAAAGCCGTCTTCAACCCCTGCCCTCAAAGATGTCCGATGTGACATTGTGTGATAGACAACTGCTGTGTAGAATATTCTTTTAAAAATCATTTTGAGTTTGTAGTGGTGTAATTCCTGGTGAAGAATTGGGTTGATTGGCAGCTTCATCGTGATGTATGTGTGTTTGGGTCGGTTGGTTTTAGAGATTACGGCCCTATCAGAGGACTTTTTAAGGAGCCAACGAAGCCCTTTAGATGCCTTTCACATGTCCAGTTTTCTTTGATTGTGTGAGGCGTGAAGGCACCAGGTAGGGCCTCTACAAACTCTGACGGACTGTATGAAATATGGTTATTATGTGTAGGGGTTCATCTATTATGGAAAACTGGTAAAAAATATTTGCAAGGCCTGATTCATTTGCCACATTTTATGCAGCGTCGGATTGATTGGTAATGAATTTTTGTGTTGGGTCCTATTTCCATTTAGTTTTATTGTTTATTTAATTTGTAAGGAGTTTTAAGGGCTTTACACTAGCCAGTATTCGTTTACTAATGTGATAATAATCCACACAGCTGATGTGTGACGCATACTGTTGTATATACCCTAACATACAATGAAATAATCAAAAAAATTATTAAATTATTTCCCTGAAATTGTGTTTTTACTTTTTAACCAATTTTTTGGTGTGGTTTACACGCAAAGTTTTTATTTAATTCAAAGTTTCATAGGTCAAACTGCCACTTTTTGAACTTTCCCAGCAAACAAATCACTGGTCGGTTATGGCAGCACCTTACTGTCATTGAATTTTCCCAGTGTTTGACTATGAGTTAGACACATAAAATTTGATCCATAAAAGATCATTTTTTGTTGATTTTTGTAATGAGGACATCCTGCCTTCTCAATTTATTTCTACTCAGAGAGTCATTAAAACTACAGCTTGTTTTTGCTGCCCCTGCAGGATGGATGCATCCTGTGTGGACCTGGCTCTGGAGGGGGAGCGTCTCTGTAAGGTGGAGGATTACAGCGCCGGCGTTTCTTTCTTCGAGGCCGCCATGCAGGTTGGCACAGAAGACCTGCAGGTTCTGAGTGCCAGTGCCATCTACAGTCAGCTGGGCAATGCATACTTCCACTTGCATGACTACAGCAAAGCTCTGGAGTTCCACCACCATGATCTTACGCTAACTAGGTATACTTACACAACTTTACAGCAAATGTAGCTTCCCCAACTGTTCAACAATTTGGGGTCAGTAACAATTTGGGATGTTCAAGGATGTTCAAAATTCAGCTTTAGCATCACAGGAATAAATTACATTTTAAATATATTACAATAGAAAATATTTTAAATGGTAATAATGTTTCATAATGTTTTTACTCTATTTTTGATTATAAATATGCAGCCTTGGTGAGCATAAGAGACAACAACAAAAAATCCTTCCGACCACAAATTTGAATGTAGTGTAAATTCCAGGTGTTCCGGTTGTATTACCAATAATGAATGTTCTTTAGGATTGTATAATATTTGTATTGAATGTTAATGACAGCACTAATTTATTCTCTCAGGACCACCGGGGATCGGCTTGGCGAGGCCAAAGCCAGCGGTAACCTGGGGAACACATTAAAGGTTTTGGGACGCTTTGATGAAGCGTTGGTCTGCTGCCAGAGACATTTAGATATTGCCAGGGAACTGGGCGACAAGGTAAGTGATTCGTTTAATGTACACAATAGACATTACATTACCATAATGGACCATATTTCATACAAGACTTACACATGGATATTTATTAAAAGGTGAAGAACCACCATTATGCCTTACTTGCCAAACAAAAATGACTGTGAAGCATATTTTATTAGATTGTTCTGTTTTTAATGTAAATAGACAACGGTTTTATTCAGAGGTATGTTTAACTGATTTATTTACAAATGCATCACCTGAATGTATTTTAGAACTTTTGTCTAGTGTAGATTTGAAACGTCTTTTATAACTTTTTGTTAATTGGATACCTGTGTATTGTGTCATTTATTCTAAGATCGCCATGAAAATAGCCTTGATGCTGGCATGGTGTTAAAAAGTGAATAAATAAATAAATAATGGAACATATTATGTTTAAATGTATTTATTTAACATTATTCATTAATGCTTTTATACAGAGACACTTGCAAATGAATAATTCTACAGCATTAGCGATTCATTCTGATAAGGAAATTCTATTAATGCTGCATTAGAAAGCTCTGGCATTGACTGGAAAAATGAGCTTGCAAACTGACAAACAAATCAAACAGTTAACAGTCTGTAAATTAATAGATCATGCAGACAGGAGGGTCTGATGAATGCTGTAATTGTATAAAACTTGTTGTAAATGTGAATTATCATTGCTGACTTTTTTAATCATACATTTGTGTAACTCTGACAAATATTAAATCAACAGGTCTTTATTTACCCTAAAATCAAAGTTGTGAATTGTCAAAGAGAAATAGATTTTTGTGACCTTGATAAAAAAAAAAAAAAAGGTTTTTTTTTAATTTTGTGTTGGAAGCTTCCATAAGATGCACCTGGGTGTATAATTAACCTCTAAGGTTCATATGCTTAGTAGTACCTTTTTTTTTTTTTTTCAATCTATTTAATTTGCTTTTTTCCTAAAGATGGGGCAGGCCAGAGCACTTTATAATTTTGGAAATGTGTACCATGCCAAAGGGAAGAGCATCTGCTGGAGTGGAGCAGAACCTGGAAACTTTCCTGAGGAGGTCATGACAGCACTTAGAAAAGCAGCGGAGTACTACGAGTGAGTACCACCAACACTCACGTGAATTAACTTTTTTTTGTGTATGTACAGAGTTTTTACATCTTCCTCATTTTCTCCAATTGCTCAGGGCGAACCTGTGCATCGTGAAGGAGCTCGGAGACAGAGCAGCACAGGGCAGGACTTATGGAAACCTGGGCAACACATACTACCTGCTAGGAACCTTCAGGGATGCAGTGGCCTCTCATGAACAGGTGACTGATCTGTGTCATCATTTGATTATGGAAATTCTAATAACAATGTAAAGGCCCGTTCACACCAAGGACGATAACTATAAAGATAACAATATAGATATAGTTCTCAATATTAATGAATAGCAGCGTCCACACCACAGCTATAATGATAAAGGCACAGAGAAAGATATCGTTTGAATCACTTTCAGAAAAAAAAATTTTCCTAGCTGATGAACGATAAAAACATCGACACCCATTTAGAGACAATTCTGCTATAACGAGCTTGAGAATTTAAAGCGGCAGATGAGCATGCGCTTTGAATAAACAGACGATATCGTCTGCTGGTGTGGACGCTAATATTATGTTTACAGTTATCATTATAGTTATCATCCTTTGTGTGAACTGGCCTTATCGCTGTGCAAAAGCACTCACTGCACTGTGTGTGAACCAATTGTCTTCCAGCGTTTGCTTATCGCTAAAGAGTTTGGTGACCGCTCTGCAGAAAGGAGAGCCTACTGCAACCTGGGAAACGCTTGTATATTCCTTGGGGAGTTTGAGAGGGCTGCAGAACATTACAGGTGAGTGCAACAGTAATATCTTTTTTATATATATATTATAAATAGATTTATTTATATATTTAGAGAGAGAGTGCATTACAGGCCTATTGGTATGGGGTTTGATATGGATTTTGTTCCAGAGTTTCTGTGGGTTCTTAAAATCTTAATTTAAGTTCAATCAAATTTAAGGCCATGGAAAGTTATAAATGTTATAACAATTTATTTAATGTACATAATTGACATTACCATAATGGAACATTGCATTCATTCATTTAATCGTATTCATCAACCCTTTTATTCAGAGACACTTGCAAATGAAAATGCTACAAGACTAGCGGTTCATGCTGATAAGGCAGTTATATTAGTGCTGCATTAGAAATTTAAGGCCATAAAAAAATTGTGAACGTTATAACAAAAGTCTTAATTATCTTTTTTGCTTAAATCCTAAATTTAGGATGGAAAAAACAGGAATTGCGATACATTCTAATATTATATTTAAACTTAAGGCTGGCTATGATATTTTATCATGATATTTTATTTCAATAAAAGTGAGTGCTGCATAGTCAAAGTCAAAATATGGTGCTGTTACACATTTCAGTCTCACGGTTTCAGAGCAATTTACAATCAGTGAATACTACACTTTTTCTGGCAGGCAGTGGCTTCTGATCTACTGCTACGGAATTACCACTTTATTATTTTTATTTTGTAGATGGTTGTAAGTGCATATTTTATCACCCTCATCTTTTCGAATGAGCAGCTGGATATAGTAAAGCAAACATATTTCAAAATAAGAGTCCTTGTTAATTTTGTCCTAATTTAATTCAAAATAAACCTCTTTATAACAGCCACCCTGTAACAGGAAGGAACGACTTGGTACATCATTTGATTTTCAAAAATTCTGGCTGAGCTCTGACGGTGATTGTGTTGAGTGCAGGAGAGCTCTACAGTTGGCGCGGCAGCTGAAGGATCTGGCGGTGGAGGCTCAGGCCTGCTACAGTCTAGGCAACACATACACACTGCTGCAGGACTATGAGAGAGCTATCGACTACCATCTCAAACATCTCATCATCGCTCAGGACCTCAATGACAGGTGCTCTCACACACTAGGAATCATGTTTTGGTTGTGGCCAACTGATATCTAAAGAACAGGGTGGCAAACGGTCAAATAAATTCATATATACTGTATAAATATTCCCAATGTTCCCTGCTAAACAAAAACAGTAAATAAAAACAGTTATAAAGCATAATAATAATTTGCATACTCATTATGGAAGGTATGTTTTCTGTAGGATCGGTGAGGGCAGGGCCTGCTGGAGTTTGGGAAACGCACATACAGCACTAGGGAATCATGACCAGGCCATGCACTTTGCAGAAAAGCACTTTGAAATCGCAAAAGAGGTACGTGCAGTTAGACCCATCAGTAGGTGTATATCTGGAAGTACCTTCGATAATTGATTTAAAGGAAACCAGTCTTGCTCTAAACTGCAGAAGGGTTATATGCATTTTGAATAAATAAATTATTATTGCTCTTAGGATGTATTTGAATTAAATGCCCGAATTGTCATGTTTACAGACTGGTGATCGTAGCGGGGAGCTCACTGCTCGCATGAACGTCTCAGATCTGCAGATGGTCCTCGGCCTCAGTTACAGCACAAACAATTCAGTACTTTCTGAGAACAAAGAGATCGACTACAACCTGCACGGTACACAAATACAGCACTAGGTCTCCGTTCAGCCATAGTATCCCAAGTTCCTCTGTATGATTTATCAATGGAATAAAGTAAGGGACCACTGCATTTAAGGTTTTCAACTGATTGATTGGTTTGTTGTTTTTCCAGGAGCCAGACCCAGGATGAGCCGACGGCACAGTATGGAGAACCTAGAGCTGATGAAACTCACACCTGACAAGATCAACGCAAATGTAAATGCATTTATCTGATTCATAACTCTATTTATAGTCATCAGTTCATAAGACAACGAAGCATAAATCTGTTTATAAATCTCAGCATCAGGGATTCATAGAGTAATTTAATGTCTGTCCTGCAGGGTCAGAAGTGGACCAGTGACATCCTCTTCAAGCAGTCCAAATCCTCACTGGCCAAGTCATCCTCAAAGCTGTCCTTTGTCAATCGTTTCCGAGGAAAGAAGCACAAACTGCAGAACAGCTCCAGTAAAATCCTGCAGGACACCAGCAACACACGGGAAGCTCCTCAGAACAAAGTACTAAAAACACATGCAAACATGTTTACTAAAACCCATAGAATACGAAGTCAAAAAAGACTATATTTATTCGTTGAGATTCCTGATCTGAGAAAGATTCATGAGTCCATACTATTCTAAAGGAAAAATATGTTTTTGTAGTCTTTCATCAAAATGTAATAACTTGCTTCACATCTGAAACGTCTTCCCCTTTAAAGTCTGAACAGTTCATAAATTGAAAATAATGGTTGCAAAATTGTGTATGCGTTCTCAGTTCTTCATAGGGCATTAGTTTTAACCTTTGACCTCTTTGCTCCCAGAATGGGAGTACTGAAATGTTAGGAGACGAGGGCTTCTTTGACTTGCTGAGTCGATTCCAGAGCAACAGGATGGATGACCAGCGTTGTGCCATACAGGATGGGAGGAGCCACCTGTCTGTCAATTCTAGCTCCGCCTCCCCACCCACCACCCCACCTAGAACCATCAGGAAATGTTAGTCTTATTTCACGTTGTTCATTGAATTTGTCTTTGAATATTCAAACAAGTAGCATTTAAAATGACGTTAATATCATATATGTAGCTGAACGTGTGTCTGTCTATTCAGCTTTCTCCGAGTCGGCTGCGTCTCCAGGTCAGGAGCCGTTCCTCAGACTGCTGGCCAGCGCTCAGGGCAGGAGGCTGGACGAGCAGAGGGCAGGAACAGGAAACAGTCTGCCAGGCCTGCGCACCCTAACCGAACACAGCAGCACTAGCAGCAGACAGATGATCCTCAGCCAGGTCATGGCCAGCACAGACGCCACCGAAGCTGACGACCAGTTCTTTGACATGCTCGTCAAGTGTCAGGTGAGAACATGTTTGAATTAACCAGAGTAGAAAACAAGTGCAAAATAGCACCTGTAGGAAAGGAATTGCATTCATTTAAAGCCATTCATCTCGTTTTCCTGTCTCTCTCAGGGGTCTCGTCTGGATGATCAGAGGTGCGCTCCTCCTCCGCCCTCCTCCCGTGGCCCCACCGTCCCGGATGAAGACTTCTTCAGCCTCATCATGCGCTCACAGGCCAAGAGAATGGACGAGCAGAGAGTCACGCTGCCATCCTGCCGCTGATCAAACATACACTTCTCTGAACATATTCAGCAATGAGCTCTTTTTCGTGCACATAAGTGTTACAAACCTCACGCTGTAATACAAACATAATGATGGTCGAGTAACATGCCATCAGTATGAACTGTGTCCTGTCTGCTACGTGATTACGAATGGCTTTGTGTACAGCTGTACTGAGCAACTCTGGGGAAAATTTCTTTGTAAATAACACATTTAATTTTTTTTATTGAATTTAAGCTCTTTGTACATTTGCATTTGTAAAGATTTTAAAGTTTGTTTTAGTTTAGGATGTATTGTTTTATGATCACGCCAGTAACTCACACAAATGTATCTTTTGATACAAAACTGCAGGTTTATTAGTATTTATTTAAATAACATTGTTACTACCACTAGTTACCTTCCAGATAGTATATGTAGTTGTGACAAAAATATCCCTGTATTATTGTTTTTGTAATGTCACATTTAGTTTATAAAAGAAGTGGTAAACTATAAATGTACCTAAAATGTCAAAGTGGATGAGACGGTAAAATTTACAACACAACTGTATAAAAATAAAACTTGTACAGAAATATTTGGGATTAACCTTATTCAGTTTTCTTATCAGGCAAGAAAATATATTGCAACAGTCTGTTGATTGAATCTCATTTTTACAGGCAAGCAGAGCATTCGAATGTGCTTTAATTCAACAATGAATATGATTTACTAAAATACTTTTCACCGAAAGCTGCAGTATAGTAGGGTGAGCTCTCAAGTGAATCGGTCATCTGTAGTTTATGTAATTTCCCAAATCATGTAGAATCATCAAGCAAAAAAAGGTTAAGAGTCAGGTAAAGGCAGATGATTTAAAAGGTCGGGATCTTCCTCCAGAAGAATGGAGATGAACATTTCTTTCACAGTGTCACTACCTTTACGCACTATTATGCAGATCTTTCTCATGCTGGCTTCACTGGTTGAAGTTGGATGTGTGATTTCAGAATATAATTCTTCATGAATGATTTGCTTCTGAAGCAGTTTGTCTGCAATGGTGTTGACATTCTCAATGCTTTTAATAAGATCACACCAATTTCTGTCAAAAAACTGAACTTTATCAAAGTTGACAGCCAATCGTGTATTTTGGTTTTGTCCAGTTTGAAATAAAAACCCAGCCCTGTTTGGATGAAAATTGATTAATTCTTTCCAAATTGTTGCAGTCCAAACTGATTTCTGATCGTCCACTCGGCTGAGAGACATTTTGATGTCATCAACCACAGGATGTTTGACCTCAAAGAAATTTGGCTTGATGTCTCCTCTTAATTTAATCTCTCCGGGTTGGACAGAAGCACCAAGGACCTCAAGACTGTGTTGTTTATTCATCTGTAATGGGGTTTCAGGTCTTGAAAGATTGATTTGATGACTCGATTGTTTCTCTATTTTAATTTTTTCTTCAAAAACTGAATCTATTGGTAAAAAATACACATGGAGAATGATGGGGTTCTTGTGTGTCATGAAGATCAGTAGATCACAGTGCACTTTCACTGGTAACCCTAGTTTCATAAGCATTGTTGTTGCAGGAGAAAAAGATGGTTGGAGTATTTTAGCATGAAAACGAGTCAACTCCACTGATTCCAAGGATATTCCCTCATCTTTAACACTGACAACCTTTACACTTCGTGTGAGAGAGGGGTCTGACTCTGCTAAACAGGCGTAATGAGGCAGATGGGCCTCCTCCAGTTTCCCTGAGATCACTGTCACATCAATCACAGGACCAATTCGCTCACACTGAAGCCTCTCCAGCTCTGCTCTGAGGAAACGTCCATCCACTGCACGGTACTGGAGAGTGACGTCACCAGCACAGACCCATCGCATTCTGGTCTTACTGCACTCAAATCGACCCGCCAGAGTGCTGATCCTGAACTTTGACCCTCCTTCATCTGTACAGACTGATGGCTCCACCTGAACCCACTGATCAGAGTCAACAATGTGAACACAAGCCTGACACACTGGGAGCGGCTGAAGATTCAGTCCAGATGGTTCAGAGTCAGAGATGGTCGGCCTAGAGAACAGGGATTACAATGATAAATTAAATGATAAATGTATGAAAGAGAAACAGACTATAAATATATAAGATGATCTCACTCTTCCAGCTTTTTCAAAAGTTTTGGTTGGAAGTGAATCTCCACTTTCTCATTACAGCTGTGACTCCAGGCCTGCTCTTTGCACTGGTCAGAGGGTTTACTGCAATAAATAAATTAAATAAAAACAAAGATTAACTTATTAGCTAAATTATTCATACCTTTCCAAATTCAGTAAAAGGCTTCGGGCACATCCCTATTACATTATGCTCCATTATTTATAAGCACATTGCAGAAGTAACTCATATGTTTATGGTTTTTAATTTAGTTAAAATAAAAAATTATCTTTAGATAAGTAGGCCTATGTCAAATGGACAGATATTAAGTGCATACATACCCTTCAATGATCACAGTGCAGTGTGGATCTGTCAGTGATTTCTTCAGTAACATGAGTCCCTCCTCCAGGAGCAAACCAGTGACACGGACACTACAATATTGAAGTTATACAAATTGTAATAAAGTTTTCTAAATACATGCAGTACATGCTATCATTTAGTTAGTGACATTTCAATTAGCTTGCAGCAAAGAGAGTGAGAGTTTAAAGTATTATTTGATAAACAAATCTATAATGTGGAATAATCAATATACTGTTCTGTCAGTAATCATTTACAGTACTATTGCAAATCCTCTTACTTGAGCTCCTGTAGACTGTTGCAGGTCTGGACAAGGAAAATGATCCCAGAAGCCCAGCTCTCATTTAGACTGACCAGCTTCAGATCCAACTTTTTCATAGAGTGAAATGAAGACAGCAGCAAACTGACAAACTCATCCATAGCTGAAGAGCTGCAGAAATGCATTTGACCACAATGTGTTTGAATAACAGCAAAGCTAATGATGAGATAAATGGAGTAATGGCAAAATTTATATTTTTCTTACTCTTCTGCTAATTGTCCTGCCTTGCTGAGTCGCTGTAAGAAGAGCGTCCAGTCAGTGCTGGATATCTCTGACTGTGGACACGTAAGACTGATGTTCAGGACTGCTGGAAATGACTCATTCGTCTCTGAGGAGCTGAAAGACAACCTGAACCACAGATAAATATTTGATAACCACAACACACACTCACTATAAAGGTTATGTTCTGAAACTTAATTATTCTTTACAATACTAAGTTATAAGTGATAACTTATTCTCAGAGGTGGACAAAGTACACAACTTCATTACTTTAGTGAAAGTACAGATACTACTGGTCAAATACTACTCCACTACAACTGAAAGTTGTAAAGACAGGTTTTTACTTAAGTAAAAGTACATGCTTTTAAAAGTACTTAAGTATCAAAAGTAAAAAGTAAATTATTTTATTGCCACATTGTTGTATTCTTACAATACCTTATGCCACTAATGCAACCTACAGAATACACTGATTAGCTTGTATTATCTTTGGAATTAAGAGCTTTTATGTTACCAAACAAATAGAAATGGAACAACTGAATGAAGATAATCATGTTTATTTTTTATTTAACACTCCTACAACTACATTGAACTCATTTTAATACTTGTTTAAAAGTTACAAAGTTCTTTTTTCAAAGATATATTGAAGGCTATGCTATGGTTCATTTTAGGCAAACAAAGCAAACATTGAAAAGAAAACAAATCTTTAATATTTTCAGAAAACTGGAACATACTCTCTCAGTATGGCCATGGGTGTGCAGGTTGTGCCAAAGAACCATCTTTTTGAATTTTGCCATCAACTGATCAGTGTTCATAAAATGGTCAGAAATCAGTGAACTTCACAACATGTGGCTAGGGTTGGGTATTGTTTGAATTTTATCCATTCCGATTCTGATCAGCTTATTGATTTCAATTCTTATCGGTTCCTAGTTCAGATTCCAAAGTTGTAAAAATGTGAGGTAAAACATTTTGACCTGTGTGATCATTTAACCTACTTATTGATCATTTGTTTGCAAAAAATATATGTATTTATGAGCAGTGTTTTGACAATAAAATAATGTTCAGATTTATATACTTCCTCGACCAGTTTTTAGCAGCAATTTACCAGTAGGCCCGAGTAGTAAAGTTTTTTATATATGGTAGCAGCCAGGGCCGGAGTGGGACTCATTTTCAGCCCTGGAATTTCATGCCTTAGACCGGCCCACTTTGTTTTTTTTTTACTGGCCTTTTCAGTGCCACCTTTGTGCTTGCTATTATACTTTTTTTTTTTTATCTATTCTTGTTTGCTCGCATATCTCCAACAATGACTTTAAAAAAAAAAAAATTGAGCAAGGTGCCGCTGTCAGGGGAGTCAAAAGATAATTATGTCATCATAGCCAATTAACTTCAGAAATGGAAAATAAGGGACAATTTACATTTACATTTAGTCATGTAGCAGACGCTTTTATCCAAAGCGACTTACAATTGGGGAGTACATAAAGCGATTCATCTTGAAGAGGCAATCAGACAGAGGAAGTGCTCGTAACACCAAGTCTCAGTCATTGTTCAAACAAGTACAAGCTAGCAAGGGAAGGAATAAATAAAGAGAAAGATAAAGTTTTTTTTTTTTTTTTTTAGTTTAGGATGAAGTCAAGTAGTGCCGAAAGAGATGAGTTTTCAGTTATTGCTTGAAGATTGACAGGGATCCAGCATTCCGGACGGGACTGGGAAGATTATTCCACCAGCCAGGAACGGTGAACGAGAATGTTCTGGAGAGTGATTTTGAGCCTCTCTGTGATTGTACCATCACAGTACACTCACGTTCACCATTCCTGGCTGGTGGAATGATCTTCGACACTACATAACTTCATCCTAAACAAAAAAAACAAAACAAACGAAAAAAAACTTTATCTTTCCCTTTATCTTTCTCTCCTTCCCTTGCTAGCTTGTACTTATTTGAACAATAACTGAGACTTGGTGTTATGAGCACTTCCTCTGTCTGATTGCCTCTTCAAGATGAATCGCTTTATGTATTCCCCAATTGTAAGTCGCTTTGGATAAAAGCATCTGCAAAATGACTAAATAATTGTGACAATTGTGATTCTTTGTATTATTATTTAGAAAAATTGTGTTTATTCTTGAATTCTTGTAGAAAATAAGTGTTTATTCTTTAAGAAAATAACTAAGGGACAGAATAATGGACGTTCCAATTTTGTACTGTAACATAATGTAGGCCTAAGTCTGCCTGCAGTTAAAAAGTTCTCAGAAATATTCACAATTGTTTTGCTTAACCTATTTATGTACAATTATTCTAAAAATAATTTTAATGTCATACAAAAAATGTCATCAGCCTGAGTAAATTGTACCATTATAGAATTGTGACTTCACACGTGGAATTTAGGAGGTGAAAATACTGTGAAATTACTAATGGCATGAAATTTGAAAGCATAACTTAAGGTCTATGAAATGTCTGTCAACCAAGCATTTTTTTTTTTAAACAATGGCACAAAGATTTGGACTAAAATATTATTGCATATTGTCACAGTGCACACAGCAGGGAGGAACAAGGACACGCATACGAGGACGTAAACTGAAATAACTGTCTTTAATGACATCAGGGGCGGGGCAAGGCAAGGCAAGGCAAGGCAAGGCAAGGCAAGGCAAGGCAAGGCAAGGCAAGGCAAGGCAAGGCAAGGCAAGGCAAGGCAAGGCTGACAGACAGGAACACCGGAGAGTAATGAGTAGACCAGACCAAATCAAACTGAACAGACAGGACTATAAATACACAGGTAAATCATAGATAACGAGACAAACACAGCTGGACACGAATTAACTGATAATCACACTTAACAAGGACAGGAAACAAACCAAATAAGGAAACATGAGGTGGGAACACAAGACACACAACAGAGGACTGACACATATAGCCTTTGAAGGAATGAAAATGCATATTTCTTCAATTAAAGAAAACTTCGAGAATGTGGGCCGCTTCTGATGCTTGGATTTGTACTTCAATAAGGAGGTCCAAGTTTAAGAATAGCCTACCCTAGAAGTATTTAATTTATTTATTTATTTATTGTAATGCATTTTCCCCCCTCTCTATTTAACAGCATTAACTTACAATGAAAGATGTCTTCCCTCAGGTAGATTAAATGTTTTCCTGCCGTGCTGGATGGTGGGCTCATGATCAATAAGTTGTTTGCATTCGCCCAAACTGATTTTGTAAAATAGAAAAGCGGATGGTGAAGGGTGCAGTTAGCGCGAGTCCCGCTTGCTGTGAAGCGGGAGCAGCTGGCAGAGGATTCCGCTTGGTCTTAAAGCCAAACGCAAACGCCTACGTTCACAAATAAACAATGTTTTGCGCATAAAGAATGATTAGTTATCAATTGAGAATTTGTTACTGATGTGGGCTGGTGAAAATAATAATATGGGCTGCGAGAAAATAAGAAATAAAAAGAGTGGGGCTGCTATGAGTGCAGGCAGCCTAGGAACAGCACAGTTCAACCCAGTGGCATGACAACACAGGCCCTCGTGGCCAAAAAAGCAGACCGGGCCACCGGGAATCCTCCCGGTGCTCCCGATTAGCCAATCCGGGCCTGGTAGCAGCCATTTTTGACAGATATATTAGCCTACCATTTGTTTTGCCATAGTTTAGCTACAAATATTAAATTATAGTTACAATAATGAAACTGTTAAATTTGTGCTTACTGTAGCTTTACTACAAATAGCATAATTATGGCTACTATAGAGAGAGAATAGTAAATTTGTGGATACTGTGATTTTACTGCAAATACCATAGTTAAACTAATTACTATAGTAAAAACATGGTTAATTTTTCAAAGAGCTTTAATGAGTTAACATACACATGCGAGTTCACACAGAATAAATACTTTATATTTTCTTTGTCATGTAGATAAAGGTGTAGGTAATTTTTATTTACCGTATGCCGATTATTTATCTTCTATGATCTTTGATCGTAGCATTCGGCCTATGTAAAGGCGTTTCACCGCCGTCTCAATCGCCGACGAACGGTGCTTTCACACCGAGCGCGAAACGAATGTTCACCTTCTGCTAATTCACGCCTGCACGCTAGGTAGCGCCAACCAACAATGCATTTTTCCTCAGATATGCATCTGGCATTCCTGTAGCTCAAATGGTAGAGCATGGCGCTAGCAACGCCAAGATCATGGGTTCAATTCCCAGGGAAAGCAAGAGCTGATCAAATGTAAAATTGTAACTTGAATGCAATGTAAGTCGCTTTGGATAAAAGCGTCTGCTAAATGCATAAATGTAAAACACATACAGAAAATATAGATATTTTCATGCAAAACACATACAGAAAATATAGTGTCATAATCATGTCTATTTGCTTTCATATTTCATGTGTAGAAAAATGTTTCACTCGATTTTTTTAATACAGAAGATCTAACATTAGAGATAACGAGCTCTGACTAACATTTGAGCACGTGGGAGAAAACGGACACTCCAGATCACATAATTCAGCGGAGAATTAAAGTGCCCCTATTATGGGTAATGAAAGGTTCATATTTTGGTTTTGGGAGTCCCCAACAACAGGTTGACATGCATTCAAGCTCAAAAACACTTTCATATTCTTATAATATGCATTTCTTTTTACCTTATTTGCTCAACGACTCCCAAACGATTCGTTCAACGATTCATTTTTCCAAACCCCTCCTTCGCGTGACGCTAATCTGCGGTGATTGGTCGATTTCATTTAAAGCAGTGTTTGTGAGCTTTTAACGCTCCAAAAGCGGCACCTAGTGGCAACGAATGAATTTGCATGTTCATTCAGACCAACGCTAAAATCAAGTTTTCTGCAAGCAACAAGTGGGCGGGCAATATGCTAATGTTTCATGTTGACCTCAACATGAAATGGCTTGGGATTAGGGGTGTGCAATACTGGAAATTTTGGTATCGATCTGATAGGAGTAAATATAGGGCCAGTCTCCAATACTTGTGATTTAAACAAAAAAAAACATTTAAATGACCAACGACAATATTTTTTTTACAATATTAATGTTGATATGACTAATACTATATTCACCTTAAAGCTGCGTGGATATTATTTGCCTTTCTAAAAGGACTTTGCAGGCAGATGAGCCCAGAACATGAAAGCAATGCACAGTTTCATGTTAAGTATTTTCCTCCCATAGAATAGAGTTATAAAAATAATTAACGTGGCTTAATAAATTAAGAACATAATATTAAAAGACAAAACTCAGTATATACCTTAGTAAAGTTGCAAACTAGATTTCCTCCCAAAGAAAACCATTATAAAGAAAAGTATAACGTAAGTGGCTTATTGAATGAAGACAGTGATATGAAAAAAGAACTATTAAACCATAACTAATTTATCATTGAAAGGATTTTCGTTTGTTATGTACGTACTGTATTTTCTGTTTGTTTTATACATATATTAAAAAATATATAGGCCTACTATATGTACAGGTAAGCAGATGAACCCAGAACATGAATGCAACATGCTGAATTTCATTTTCTCTCATTGATAACCAATATAAAAACATTTAACATGGTGCAATGGAGGAAGACAGTGATAAAGACCAAATAAATAAATAAAGACTAAATTCGGTATACAATTTGTTAATAGAATATAATATGTGGCAAGCAGAGCCCAGAATATATATGAAAACATGCTAAATTGCATGTTAAGCATTTTACTCCCATAGAAAACCGTTATAATGAAAACATTTAAAGTGTCTTAATCAGTGTTGGGGAAAGTTACTTTTAAAAGTAATGCATTACAATATTGCATTACTCCCTAAAAAAGTAACTAATTACGTTACTTAGTTACTTTTTATGGAAAGTAATGCGTTACGTTACTTTTGCGTTACTTTTTAAATATGAGCAGGGCTTGATTGTTTGTTTTTAATATAAGAAGTTCTGTTTATAGCGAATGTAAAAGCCCGTTCACACCAAAAAGTGTAATGAATAAACCTCAGTCTGAAGGAAAAGTAAATTCACGTTTGTACAGTAGAACACAGGAGAAGAAGTTCAACACTCTTCAGCAATAAAAAAAACAATGAAGCACAAATGTTAGTTTATCTAAAGTCATTTTTGGTTATCAGTATGATTGAACTGGATCATCAAAGGTCAGCAGCAAAGACATGGTTAATAAAATGGGATTAGATACATTTGTGTTATTTAACATATTTAATTATTGCAGGTATGCTTCATATTCTGAGTTTGCATTTCACTGTTTTAATTCATTTTGATGAATACTAAATCTGTTTTTTTGTGAGTGGGATGAATTAAAGCACATTCACATTTAGTCTAGAACTACAGTAACAGCATGTTCACACCAAGGTTATTATAGTTTTGAATTTTTTAATTCGTTTTATTTTAATATCGTTTTCAAATTTGCTATAAAATTCAGTTTAGTTTTTATTAGTTTCATTAATATTTTTGTTAGTTTTAGTTTAGTTTTTATTTTGTGAACACATTTTTATTTAGTTTTTATATAGTTTAGTATCGGTTTTAATTAAAGTTTAGCAGAATCAACAGATCACTTCCAGAGCGAAGGCCAAAGAAAGACTTGAGGCAAACGTTAAGCGACACACAATTAACGCATGCTGAAACGCATAAATCTACACAAGTTGCGATAATGTAATCTAATGGTGTGTTGAGATATTAATATGAAAATAAATGTAGCCTAATTTCATTATATTAGATGTCTTTTTTCTTATACTACCATAATCATGGTATTGTCGTGTCTTACTCACTTTTCCATGAACAGCCGCGCATAAATCATCTAATGAATGAATCGTATTTAACAGTAAAGGCTCATATTTGAATATGTTCTTTTCTTTATTTATGAAGAATTATAAACGTGTTTATGATGTGATTTAGCCTATGCATATTTGTTCTAAAGTTTGGTAGAGTGATCACAAGATGCTCGGCCAAGTTTTGTATTGTTTACAGAAAGGCAGGTTCTCATCTTTTTTTTCTGTTAATTATCACGTTGCTCTGCGTGTCTGTTTTTCGTCAAAGCACCAACTTAGAATGCCTAATGTTGGTTTGATTGCTTGTGTTACACGAGAAAATGAATAAGTTTGCCTACCTGATGTTGTAGATTAATGCGTGTGCGGTTCGGGTCGCGACTCGCGGTCTTTATGTCAAACGGTTCTGGTCTGGTACAGAATTAAATGAGTGCTGCTGTGGGATAACGGGTCAGGTGTTCTGTTAAGTACTGTTGGTGCACGTTTATCAAACAGGACCGGTGCAGGACTCTGCTTTAAACTGCTTTGCGTCTCTCCGTCAGATAACCCCATGTGTGTGATGCGCCATTTACAGGTATTTCCCTAAACTGTCACACAGCTCAAATATTTTTCCACCAAGGGGTGAGAACGTCATGATTACGAAAACGATTGTTAATTTTTGTTAATTATTATTTTATTTCAGTAAGTTTTTCAATAACTGTCAGTCAATAAATGGGAAAAAAAGTAACTGGCGTTACTTTTTTGAAAAAGTAACTCAGATATTTTCTTGTAAATTAAAAAGTAATGCGTTACTTTACTAGTTACTTGAAAAAAGTAATATTATTACGTAACTCGCGTTACTTGTAATGCGTTACCCCCAACACTGGTCTTAATGCATTAATAAATAATATTAAAAGGCCAATACTGCATGAAAAGGACAAATTCGGTATACAGTTATATACAATATGCACTATGTGAAGGATTTCCTTCCTTCCCTTTTCATTTATTTTGTAGCTTCTACCGTTCCATCTCTCACTGTATCCGCTCGCGCTTGGAGCCGCTGAGTAACGTGATGGCATGACAACAAACCAGCATAGCAGGGGAGGAGCAGTGATGTTTGCATACGAGATGTGAAAAGAGTGGAATATACACCCACAGACATGTTTACACTTTGTTGAATGTATTGAGCAATGTATTAAGTGTATAGGAGAAAAAAATAACCTAAAGTATCGATCTTATCAGGCTAGTATCGATCCGATACCAACATTGGTATCGATACTATCAATATTAGGATTGATCCGCCCACCCCTACATGGGATTCGATTTAAAAACGACTTGTTTCAATAATTCAGAGTCGACTCTTTCTTTTAAAGAGACAATAACTTTATACACGGTGCACTTTCAGATTTAAAACTTTGCAGGAAGTTTTCATTCACTTAGAGCTGTGTTACACACTGCATGAAAGGTCATTTTCAAAAATCCATAATAGGGGCACTTTAATAGAAATGAAATTAAGAACGTGAGAATAAATAAGCTCTCAGAAACCAAAGATAACAGGCATCCACTCTATTCTCTCTCAGAATACTCTTCTTCTGTGTTTGTTTACACTGATTTTCGAAACAGCGTCACCACTCTTGCCTTTTTGTGCAACAGCAGCTGCTCCAGGCAAGTGATCTTAGCTCAAATCTGATTGGCCGGCCCGTTTCTTCGCGGAGCAATGGGGGAAAAAAATCGACTCACAGGATGAAAAAAAACTAGCTTTTTCGCACCGCAAATGATCGCACCTGGTGTAAATATATCCATAGGGATCTATTGTTTTGATTCAAAAGTGTTATCGCACCGAACATTCGCGCGGAATTGTTCAGTGTGAAAAGCCCTTAATGTAAATGTCTGCGCAGCAGGATGTTAAATCCATATATGAGATACATATCTGAGGAAAAATGCATTGTTGCTCGGCGCCACCTAGCGTGCAGGTGTGAATTAGCAGAAGGCGAACATTCGTTTCGCGCTCGGTGTGAAAGCACCGTTCATCGACGATTCGCCTCGCTTTTTCGCATCGCGTCCAGTGTGAAATGGCCTTTAGTTTAGCGGCGAATGTCCCGAGAAATACTGTAAGACTTGGCAACACTGGAAGGTCCTGGCAGATCGCAGGCCGGATTTTCGCAGAAAAAAGGGTTCAGAGAATCTGAAAATGCGCACACTGGGAAAAACTGCTACATATAACGACTTTCTACTTGGGGACCTTGATATAAATGTAGCGGAGTAAAAAGTACCATATTTGTCTTTCAAATGTAGTGACGTTGAAGTAGCAAGTTTCCAGAAAAAATAATACTCAAGTAAAGTACTGTAGATACTCAAAAAGTGTACTTAAGTACAGTACTCAAGTAAATGTACTTCATTACTGTCCACCTCTGCTTATTCTTGATAAGAAAAATTATAATGTATGTCCAAAAGTTTCTTACAAGACATCTCCATGAATGACTGACAGGTTAAGTGACCATCGGGGACTCTCAGCACTGTTCTCATCCTCATAAACTCTACCAAGTCAAAAGAACAGATAACTTATTATGTTCAAATATTATCAAATATTTCATATTTCTGTATTGGAAGTATGATGTTGTCCTTTAAAATTACTTCAGTTCTCTCAAGATTTTTGATTCACCAAGAATCTGGGTCAAATCTCCAACTTCTGACAGGTGCTCCACTGAAAACCTAAACATGATATATGAATGATATATGAATCATTGACAAACATGAGTTTCCAGGAAAAAAAAGTGACAGATATTTTTAAAAATCTAGTTTAAAATGCATTTGCACAAAATGTTACCTTTCTATATTATATTCAATTTGACTTCATATTGTTTTTAAATAAAACTGAAAAGTATTTTAATCATTAATGTAATTTAAAAATAGTATCTTTAAATTTTGTTTGCAAAAATGTATAATTCACAAATAGAAAGTCTTTTAAACAATTATAATGCAAACAAACCTTGCCATTTTATCATGGGTAAAATATCTGTTTAATATTGTAGATACTACGTTCTGTTACTGTCATGTCTACACGTTGTTTTGTTGCCTTCTTGTCTGTGGATTACCAACCTGAGTTTGTTTTGTTTAATAAACCTTTTGTAATTTGAAATTTTTTTGGGACTCTTTTTATATCATCATTTGGACAAAATGTCACAGTAGGAGATGTATTGACATTGACACACTGATGTGAGGGTGTGTAGTCGTTCTCTATGTGAGATATCGTTTTTCCAATTTTATTATTATTCCAATTGTGTATATGTGTCACACCACTGACCCATAGACCACAGAAACACTTGCAAGGACAAGTACTTTAAGCAAAAATTAAATGGAATAGAACCCGAATTACGGAAATGTTAGGATATTTTTTAATGAAGGGATATTTTAAAATGAAAACTAAAAGAATTTCACACAAGCCAACATTTTATTCACAATAGAACATAGATAACATAACAAATGTTTAAACTGAGAAATGTTACAATTTCATGCACAAAATGACCTCATTTAAAATTTGATGCCTGCTACAGGTCTCAAAATAGTTAGGACGGGGGCATGTTTACCATGGTTTAGCATCTCCTCTTCTTTTCAAAACAGTTTGAAGACGTCTGGGCATCGAGGTTCTGAGTTTCTGTCTGTTGAGGAAGTACAGATGTTCCTCTCGTTGATAGCCGAGGAGCGGATCCAGCGAGAGTGTGATGGAGCAAAACGGAATGAAAAAGTTTTTCAGGAGTCACGGCAGTAGAGGCGGCGCAACTATAACGACACGTGAATAAACCCGCCCACTCTAAAGCGGTACTAAACTGCAGTGGAAATGCGAACCGAGCCGAAATGAGCCGTGCCGTGCTGTTCTGAACCGTACCGAGCCGAGTCGTACCACACAGTGGAAAAGCGCCATAAGACATCCCTTTTATAGCTAATCATGTTACAGACCTGATGTCAACTAACTTAATTAGTTGCTAGATGTTCTCCCAGCTGAATCTTTTCAAAACTTCTTGCTTTTTCAGCCCTTTGTTGTCCCCCGTGTCAACTTTTTTGAGACCTATAGCAGGCATCAAATTTGAAATGAGCTCATTTAGTGGATAAAAGTGTAATATTTCTCTGTTTAAACATTTGTTATGTTCTCTATGTTCTATTGTGAATAAAATATTGGCTCATGTGATTTGAAAGTCTTGTAGTTATCATTTTATTCAAATTTAAAAAACGTCCCAACATTTCTGGAAATCGGGTTGTAAATAACACATAATAAACTAAGAATTAGTAATTGTATTTTATAACGACGAGCTCACAGAGACTGTAACATCTTATATCAGTTTCTGTGAAGATATGTGCATTCCTACCAGGACTCATCTAACTTACAACAAAGACAAACCGTGGTTCACTGCAAAACTCAGACAGCTCCGTCAGGCCAAAGAAGATGCTTACAGGAAGGGGGACAAAGTCTTGTATAAACAGGCCAAATACACACTGGAAAAGGAGATCAGAGTGGCAAAGAGGAATTATTCTGAAAAAATAAGGATTCAATTCTCTTCCAGCGACTCAGCATCAGTGTGGAAAGGTCTGAAAGAGACCACCAACTACAAGACACCATCCCACAGCACTCTGGAGAATCAACAACTGGCAGACGATCTGAACGAGTTCTACTGCAGGTTTGAAAAAAACACTCCACATCCGCCCTGAACACCTCTCCACACCAGAGCATGTGAGCGGAGCGGAGCGTGGAGCGAGCGCGGAGCGGAGCGTGCAAAATATAGTCGGAGCGCGGAGCGGATTTTTATCCAAAGGCCGGAGCGATCGCTCGGTCTCGCTCCTGTTCCGCTCCGATACCGCTCACACCACGAGTCTAGGGCATGCACAAATCCACCCAGAATTCACCTGTGCCTTCAACAATTAACAAAACTGTCAGCCTACACTTCAAAAATCGTTCGTTGTGAAGGAGAGATGGAGTTCGTGAAATATTTCCAAAAGCAAACCGACAGGTCATACACAGTGTTGGGGAGTAACTAGTTACATGTAACGGCGTTACGTAATTTAATTACAAAATAAATGTAACTGTAATTAGTTACAGTTACTAAGAAAAAATTTGTAATTAAATTACAGTTACATATGAAAATTTTAACGATTACAAAAGGGGTTACATTTGAATATTTACACACATCCACATACAGATTTAAATGATTTCTTTCCCAAATTGCACTGACTTGACCGTTTTTTTTCTAATAAATCACTAATCGGTTAGTCTGACTGACAATGCTTCGTCTCGCGCACGCGCGCTCCGCGTCTCCGCCAAACGGTCTCGAGCAGAGTAATCAATGCGAGAGATTTGACAATGGAGAGGACTGTGGAAGCGCACAGGTGGAGCAGAGAAGCAAAACTACTGTTCAGGATTTCAAGTTCAGGTCAGATTCATCTGTAAATATGCTATTATAGTTTTGTCTTTTGTTTAGCAGACCATTGCTCATCAGTCGTCACTCAAGATACTGTGGGCCTATAGCTAAAGGACATCATTATTAGCCTATCTATTGTAAAGTTACAGTAGTAATGTAGCAGACAAAGAACCATATCTGTAGAGGTTTGAAATCTTGAGATATGCGATGGCTTACACTAATAACTAGCTAACATTATTCCAAGCAGCTAGTCCCATTTGCAGTGTTCATTGCCAGACCAGCAACTCCATTCAATAAATCCACTTCAAAAACGTTGTTGATTTAAAAGATGAAAATTTCCGGTTTTATTCATTGGTTTCTGATTTACAAAAGAGAATGTGAGCTGAATAATACACTTATTCTAGTTGCTAATGAAATAAAAGATTCTTAATAGAAGTAGCTAGAAGTTAGCAGTTAGAAGGTAAGAAAACCGTTTGCTTCCACAGCTCTCAAGAACTGAATCACACAATGAGAATCAATGTAACGTAGCCGGAGTTTGCCTGTTCTTAAAGAGGCAGTACACTATTTTACCAATATGTACCAAATACTATAAACACATGAATTCTAGTATGCTTTTAACCTTTTAAGTATTACATGAACTTCTAAATTAAATTATTTACCTTTTTAACATTAATTCTTATTCACATTATTATGAATTGTACTTTGGCCTCTACAATATCGTTTTATAATAGGTACAGAGGGAGCTAGGGCAGACAACAACACAACCCTTACGAAAATTAACGATGATTTTACTATAAACCCAAAGACAATATTACTATTGTTAAACCATGGTAACCACAAATAACCATGGTTTATGCTACACTAACCATAGTTTAACCATGGAATTTGAAGTAAAAAAAAAAAAATATAATAAATATACAAATGGTAATCCATTTGCCAAAAGAAAAAACATGGTTACTGTACTTTTGCTGTAATAAAATCATGGTTAATTTTTATAAGGGAAAAATATGACTCATGTTCAGTATTAGGATTTTTCTAGAAAGAGTCAGTTTAAACTGAGAAATGTTACAATTTCATGCACAAAATTACCTCATTTAAAATTTGATGCCTGCTACAGGTCTCAAAATAGTTAGGATGGGGGCATGTTTACCATGGTTTAGCATCTCCTCTTCTTTTCAAAACAGTTTGAAGACATCTGGGCATCGAGGTTATGAGTTTCTGGATTTTTGGTGTTGGAATTTGGTCCCATTCTTGCCTGATATAGGTTTCCAGCTGCTGAAGAGTTTGTGGTCATCTTTGACGTATTTTTCGTTTAATGATGCGTCAAATGTTCTCTATAAGTGAAAGATCTGGACTGCAGGCAGGCCAATTCAGCACCCGGACTCTTATACTACGAAGCCATGCTGTTGTAATAGCTGCAGTATGTGGTTTGCATTGTCCTGCTGAAATACAAAAGGCCTTCCATGAAATAGGCGTCATCTGGAGGGGAGCATATGTTGCTCTAAAACCTTTATATACCTTTCAGCATTCATAGTGCCTTTCTAAAACATGCAAGCCGCCCATACCGTATGCACTTATGCACCCCCATACCATCAGAGATGCTGGCTTTTGAACTGAACGCTCCTAACACACTGGAAGGTCTCCCTCCTCTTTAGCCCGGAGGACACGGTGTCTGTGATTTCCAACAAGAATGTCAAATTTGGACTCGCCTGACCATAGAACACTTTCTACTTTGAAACAGTCCATTTTAAATGAGCCTTGGCCCACAGGACACGACGGTGCTTCTGGACCATGTTCACATATGGCTTCCTTTTTGCATGATAGAGCTTTAGTTGGCATCTGCAGATGGCACGGCGGATTGTGTTTACCGACAGTAGTTTCTGGAAGTATTCCAGGGCCCATTTAGTAATGTCAATGACAGAATCATGCTGATGAGTGATGCAGTGTCGTCTGAGGGCCCGAAGACCACGGGCATCCAACAAAGGTCTTCGGCCTTGTCCCTTACGCACAGAGATTTCTCCAGTTTCTCTGAATCTTTTGATGATATTATGCACTGTAGATGATGAGATTTGCAAAGCCTTTGCAATTTGACGTTGAGGAACGTTCTTTTTAAAGTATTCCGCAATCTTTTTACGCACTCTTTCACAGATTGGAGAGCCTCTGCCCAACTTTACTTCTGAGAGACTCTGCCTCTCTAATGGCGCTTTTCCACTGCATGGTACGGCACGGGGGTGCGTTTCCCAAAAACAACTATGGTCGCAAGTTCCGTCATCACCATTAGAGAACTAACGACCATAGTTAGCCAACGATGCTTTTGGGGAACGTACCCCAGTATGGTTCAGTATGGCTCACTTTTGGGGGGTTTTCCACTGGGTACAGTACCTGGTACTTTTTTTGTACCACCTCGGCTGAGGTTCCAAGCGAGCTGTACCGTTACCAAAACGTGACGTTTAAACTCTGCTGATCACTGATTGGCCAGAGAAAATCGTCACTGCCTGCGTCATTGAACTTGTGACACGAGACACAACAGACCCGCTAGATTTAAATCAGCTTAGCCAGCAAAAGACCGAACGCAACTGTTTTGAATGAGTGCACCTTTCTTTTAACAACCAAAAAATGGCTGTTTCGTTGTCTGTTGAGGAAGTACAGATGTTCCTCTCGTTGATAGCCGAGGAGCGGATCCAGCGAGAGTGTGATGGAGCAAAACGGAATGATAAAGTTTTTCAGGAGTCACGGCAGTAGAGGCGGCGCAACTATAACGACACGTGAATAAACCCGCCCACTCTAAAGCGGTATTAAACTGCAGTGGAAATGCGAACCGAGCCGAAATGAGCCGTGCCGTGCTGTTCTGAACCGTACCGAGCTGAGTCGTACCACAAAGTGGAAAAGCGCCATAAGACATCCCTTTTATAGCTAATCATGTTACAGACCTGATGTCAACTAACTTAATTAGTTGCTAGATGTTCTCCCAGCTGAATCTTTTCAAAACTTCTTGCTTTTTCAGCCCTTTGTTGCCCCCGTGTCAACTTTTTTGAGACCTATAGCAGGCATCAAATTTGAAATGAGCTCATTTAGTGGATAAAAGTGTAATATTTCTCTGTTTAAACATTTGTTATGTTCTTTATGTTCTATTGTGAATAAAATATTGGCTCATGTGATTTGAAAGTCTTGTAGTTATCATTTTATTCAAATTTAAAAAACGTCCCAACATTTCTGGAAATCGGGTTGTAAATAACACATAATAAACTAAGAATTAGTAATTGTATTTTATAACGACGAGCTCACAGAGACTGTAACATCTTATATCAGTTTCTGTGAAGATATGTGCATTCTTACCAGGACTCATCTAACTTACAACAAAGACAAACCGTGGTTCACTGCAAAACTCAGACAGCTCCGTCAGGCCAAAGAAGATGCTTACAGGAAGGGGGACAAAGTCTTGTATAAACAGGCCAAATACACACTGGAAAAGGAGATCAGAGTAGCAAAGAGGAATTATTCTGAAAAAATAAGGATTCAATTCTCTTCCAGCGAAAAAACACTCCACATCCGCCCTGAACACCTCTCCACACAACCATTAACACCTCCAGCAACCCCCCTCTCCCCCACACCTGCAATTCAGATCAGCGAAGACGAGGTGCGCCAGGTCTTCCGGAAGCAGAAAAGGAAAAAAACACCAGGCCCAGATTGTGTTACACCGGTCTGTCTGAAATCCTGTGCTGACCAGCTGGCCACCATCTACACACAGATCTTCAACAGATCACTGGAGCTGTGCGAAGTCCCTTCATGCTTCAAACGCTCCACCATCATCCCCATCCCAAAGAAATCCAAAATTACAGGACTAAATGACTACCTGAAGGACATCCTTACTGGATCCTCTTCAGTTTGCCTACAGAGCAAACAGGTCTGTGGACGATGCAGTCAACACGGGACTGTATTATGTTCTGCAACATCTAGACAGACCAGGGACTTATGTGAGGATCCTGTTTGTGGACTTCAGCTCGGCCTTTAACACTATCATTCCAAACCTCCTCCTGCCCAAACTAACTCAGCTCTCCGTGCCCACCTCCGTCTGTCAGTGGATCAACAGCTTCCTGACAGACAGGCAGCAGCTAGTGAGGCTGGGAAAATACACATTCAGCACTCATACGATCAGCACTGGAGCTCCTCAGGGCTGTGTTCTCTCCCCACTGCTATTCTCCCTGTACACCAACGACTGTACACCTAAAGACCCATCTGTCAAGCTCCTGAAGTTTGCAGATTACACCACACTTATCAGCCTCATTCAGGACGGTGACGAGTCTGCTTTCAGGAGGTTAAGGAGCTGGCTGTCTGGTGCAGTCTTAACAACCTGGAGCTTAACACGCTCAAAACTGTGGAGATGATCATGGACTTCAGGAGAAACCCCCTTGCACTCCCCCCACTCACCATCCTGAACAGCACTGCGACTGCAGTGGAGACATTCAGGTTTCTGGGCACCACCATCTCCCAGGACCTGAAGTGGGACATTTACATAGACTGCATTGTTAAAAAGGCCCAGCAGAGGTTGTACTTCCTTCGCCAGCTGAGGAAGTTCAACCTGCCACAGGAGCTGCTGAAACAGTTCTACTCCACCATCATTGAATCCGTCCTCTGCACTTCAATAACTCTCTGGTTCAGCTCGGCTACCAAATCTGACCTCAGAAGACTACAGAGGGTAGTCCGGACTACTGAGCGAATCATTGGTACAACCCTCCACACTCTCCAAGAACTGTACTCATCCAGAGTGAGCAAAAGGGCTGGCAAAATCACTCTGGACCCCCTCACATCCAGCTTTGAACTGTTGCCATCTGGTCGACGCTACAGAGCTCTAAGCACCAGAACGGCCAGGCACAGAAATAGTTTCTTCCCTCAGACAATCCATCTCATGAACACCTGACAACAATTTTGGAACACACACTATTTATACACTTATACACTTATTTATCTAACACACATACTTAGTCTACATTTCAATTTGCACATAATATACCTGTACATACAAAACTGTCTATTGTAATATACCTGTACATAAAATTGTCAACTTGTATAGTGTTATTCTTTATTTACTTGTTCTATTTTTTTAAATTCTTCTTTTCATTATCTGTTTTTTGTTCTGTCACTGTCATTCTGTTGCACTGTGGAAGCTTCTGTTACGAAAACAAATTCCTTGTATGTGTAAACATACCTGGCAATAAAAGCTCATTCTGATTCTGATAAAAGCGTGTCAATCAAGAATTAAGTTTCAATCTAAAAGTGTTTCTTCATGCATGCAAACACACTGACCTCAGAGTCTTACACATACAGAGTGCTGGCTGAAGAATCTTGATTTTATCAGCTGTTAAATCACAGGTCATGAGGTTCAGGTCTCTGATGTGTGGACAGCACTGAAGACAGTACAGCAGCACCCAACAGTCTGTGCTCCTCAGGGAAATGTTAGACAGATCCATGATGTTGTGTTTTTTCAGAGCTTCACTGACAAATCTCTCATCTTGGAGCTCATACAGACAGTGGAGGGCATAAAGTTCACATCCACGATGTGCTGTCAATCTAAGAACACTTTCCTGCAGTTTTTCCTTCAGTTTTATGGTGTGAGGAACAGTCCAATTTATTTTTTTGAAGAGTGACCTACTCACCTTCTCATTTAAGAGACCACAGAGAAACAACATGACTGAAGGGATGGGATTTGATCTTCTTTCTGGAGATGGCCTGTCAATTATATCTCCCCATTCCATCCAGTCAAGCAGCTCACTTACTTTCCACCAGGACTTTTCCTCATCCAGTAATACATAACAAAGTGCAGTGAAGAACTCCTGAAAGCTTGGATGCATAAACCTGAACGCTGGTTTCTGATTGTCTTTTATTTTTAATCTATCTTTATACAAGAACAGAGTAGTAACAGCATCAAAGCATTTCATTGTCACACTCTTTTCAGCAAAAAAGACCTGCTGCTTCTTCATCCCTTCCTCTGCCAGCTGACCCAGACTCCTCAGCATGGTGAGGACAGACTGACTGTGACCATGATTGTCTAGTAGAGTGGACAAAAAGTGCACATATATGGATGTGGTTGTCCTTAGTTCTCTCATCACATGATCATCATCTGTAAAGTGTTTCTTCAGACAAAAGCAGACCATCCAACACAGCAAAGGCACAGAGCAGGCAGTTAAGAGGATTTCATTTGTCTTCACACTCTCATATGTTTTCCTGAAGAGTTTCTCATCCTGAAAGAACTTCTGGAAGTACTCCTGAACCCCTCTCTCAGAGAAGCCCATAATTTCAGTGAAACGCTGAGGACCCTTGAGGAGATTCACTGTATCTAGAGCTGATCTCGTGGTGACAAGCATGAATGACTCAGGAAGCAAGACTCTTCTCAACAGGTTTGTAAGAATGGCCATAAGTGGGGCTTTCTTATATGGATTAGTGTGTTGTATGAAATGAATGGGTGGACGAGACACATACTCATCCATTCCATCAATAAGGATGAGGACTTTCTCTGGTGTTAACTGTAGTATCTGTGAGATCTGTTTTGATGTTAAACTGTGATTCAAGCTCAGGAGATAAAACAGGCTCTTCTTAGTAGAAATACTCTTGAGCTCTTCACACTTCAACAGAAAAACAGCATCAAAGTTTTCAGAGTAAAGTTCTCCAGATGCCCAGTCCAACATGATCTTCTGTAACGTGAAGGATTTCCCTCTTCCAGAATCACCACTGAGAATCACAGATTTTGGTTTGTCTCCATCACTGTCGGGACTGAACAGCTGGTCTATTCTGATGCTGAGATTCTCGTCATTTGATAACAGAGGAGATGATGTTTGTTTTCCAAAAGTGCGCACTGATCTCACCCATTCACGATAGCATTTTTCAGTCTGCTCTTTGCTCCTCTGAATGATCACTGGTTCAGTAGAACAGGCGGCCAGATCCACACGCTCATCAGATAGAAGTTTATTCTCTTTCACAAATTTACTTCTGTCAATAACTGAAGTCCTGTACTGAAGATTCATGGTTCTCCAATCTACAGGAAAAAGTACAAGATTAATTGGCTTTCATAGTTTCCAAAAAAAACATACACAGTCTTTGATGAATGTAGCAGATAGCAAAAGTTTTATACTGTTTTGCTAAATACTTACATGGGGTTCAAAACGTTTTTGAATTTGTACAGCATGTATTGTAAATGCTTACATGGTTAAATGCATTTGAACACCTACTGTACTGACCTGTCAATCAACAACTGCACTAAAACAAGGGTATAAATGTGAATCTTAATACAAGGTATAAACAGTGCCACTGAATTACACTATTACATCGCTTGTAATGATTGGAAAATCTTTAAAAGTTTGTCCTTCATGTCAGAAACAGCTTTACTGTCCGCACCCACTGTAGTTAGTATATATAATGGAACCAAAAGAAATGCACTTCTCTTCTCCATCTACATGTCGTCATTAGGATCAGTCATTCAGAAGCATGGCTTTTCTTACCACTGCTATGCTGATGACACTCAACTCTACTTCTCATTCCAACCAGATGATCCGACGGTAACTGCTCGCATTGCAGCCTGTCTGAGTGACATTTCTAGCTGGATGATGGACCATCACCTTCAGCTCAATCTTGCTAAGACAGAACTGCTTGTGGTCTCAGCCAACCCATCACTTCACCACAACTTCTCTATACAGCTGGGTTCATCAACCATAACTCCTTCCAGGACAGCCAGGAACCTTGGAGTTGTGATCGATGATCAGTTAAGCTTCACAGACCATATTGCTACAACGGCCCGGTCCTGTAGATTTGCCTTATACAACATTAGGAAGATTAGGCCCTTCCTGTCAGAGCAAGCCGCACAACTCCTTGTCCAAGCTCTTGTTCTCTCCAGACTGGACTATTGTAATGCTCTCTTGGCGGGCCTTCCCGCATGTACTATCAAGCCTCTGCAACTGATCCAGAATGCAGCAGCCAGAGTGGTCTTTAATGAGCCGAAAAAAGCTCACGTTACCCCTCTCTTCATCATGTTACACTGGCTACCAATAGCCGCTCGCATCAAATTCAAGGTACTGATGTTTGCCTACAAGACCACAACTGGCACTGCACCAATATACCTAAACTTGCTAGTTCAAACTTATGCGCCCTCCAGAAGCTTGCGTTCTGCAAGTGAACGAGGCCTTGTGGTGCCATCCCAAAGAGGTACCAAATCAATCTCACAGACCTTTTCCTGGACTGTGCCCAGCTGGTGGAATGACCTCCCGATCTCAATTCGAACAGCTGAGTCTTTAGCCATTTAAAAAAAAAAACTTACCTATTCTATTTAAAAAAAATGTAAAAAAATTCCTAGCTACGTGTACTGTGCTAGACTAACTGAGACTTGTCATGGCACTTGTATACTGTTGCTCTCTCGATGGTCTGATTGCTTCTATTGTTCTCCTCATTTGTACGTCGCTTTGGATAAAAGCGTCTGCTAAATGATTAAATGTAAATGTAAATGTAATGGGCATATTGTGTTCCATATTGATTCGGTCACTCTACATTGCTATGGGAAATACCCTTTCCTCAAATACTACTGAAGCCTTATTGAATCATGCCAGTGAAACTGGTCAATGGCGTTCACACCGCAGGCGGCGAGAGCGTCAAAGTGGCCGGAAGTCATTCATTTTCAATGTGAGCCGGCGGCGAGCTCCGGCAAGAGCGGCGCATTTTGGACAGTGAGAGCATCGAGGAGAGTTGAAATCAAGTCAACTTTATGGTAATGAGCTATGATGCGGTTTGGCGGCAACCAATCGGAATGTAGAAGTCCTCCGCTTGAGAGGATTCCAGAGAACGCAGTCTTGTAAACTTTGGTTCCGACCACATTAGTTTCCAAGCATTTTAGCGCTAGAACGCTTTGTTTTTTTCAGCGGGAATGCTATTCATTTCCTCGAAACAACATAGTTGACCAATTACATTAAGGCTACACTTCAACCAGGACAGTTTGGAATGTAGGCTGCACACAAATTAACGTTAATGTTAAATAAAGACCAAGGCTAGTAAACGTCTCCTATAAACTGCATGTTGAAATTAGACTAGCACTTAACCATGAACACAAAAAACACACCACACAAATGGCATTTATTGGTTTATTTCATTAGCAAATATGTAACTATAATTGTTGTAACTATAAAGCTCTTTTCATTGATCCATTTCTTACTTTCACAATTAAAATATTTAATGAGGTTAACTTATACCCTACTTGTGATCAGTCTGCACAAGAATAACATGCTTGTTTCCTTTTCGTCTCCTTTAAATACAAGACCAAGCGTGTGATCGTCAGAGCGTCAACAAATCTTTCTACAGCGTCATTGGCAGGGCTGCCAGAGTGAATTTTGACGCTCTCGTCAGTGGTGGTGTGAATGCACAGTCAGGATCAGGTGACGAGCCCGCGCCGGCTCAGTGCCCACGCGCTCCTCACCCCCCTGCTGCAGGTCCCCTTCCAGTGTGCTTCATGACCGCTGATCTCTGCCCTTCCCCCGACGCTCAAGATGTGGTGTCTTTCGGTGCCATGGAGGGCACTGAAGAGGAGGATGATGCCATTTCAGTGGCAGCATCTGCGAGAGAGGAGTGGTCTAACAGCCCGCTGGATTACACTGTGCCCCACGGCAGCGACACGGGGGACCTCCATCACAGTGATGTCGAGCTCCTAGGCGTCCTGTCCAAGGCAGTTGATGAGCTCTGTTTGGAGTGGGTGCCTCCTGCCGAGCTGGCCAGAAGCCGCCTGGACGAATGGTACCTCCAGTGGCATCGCGGCCGAAAGGACACCCTGTGGAGACCCGGCCCCTTTTTCCCCGAGGTGTACGATGAGATAAAAAAGTCATGCACCAGTCGGGTGCATAATCCGGGATCCTCCCTCCTGTCTTCTGTGGATGGAGCTGACCAAGTGGGGTATGTCTCTCCCCTGGGAGTGGATGCACTAGCTCACAGCTGGCCGAAAGTACACAAGTATGCCTTTCCTCCAGTGAAACTTCTGCCTCGCGTGCTTTGAACTGGTGGAGATGCTGGTAGCCCCCCATGGACTATCCCACTGAAGAGAGACCTCCTCTCTCAAGCACAAGGAACGATATGGCACCCAAATCCAGAGTCATGGAGCCTTTATGACTGGCCGCTCGACGGAGCTTGCCAGTAACAGATGCACTTCCTCAGCGCTGTGTTGAACACTATCTCTGAGGCTAAGGCACCTTCCACGAGGCGTCTTTACGCACTTAAATGGAGAGTTTTTTCAAGTTGGTGCGTATCGCAGGTGAAGACCCAATCAACTGCCCAATACCAATAATTCTTGCCTTCCTTCAAGAGCGATTTGATAGTGGTCGTATGCCATCCACATTGAAAATGTGTGTGGCCGCTATAACGGCCTTTCACGCGCACGTCGAAAATCACCCGATCGGCAGAAATGACCTGATCATACGATTTTTAAAAGGAGCAAGAAGGTTGAACCCTCCTCGCCCTTCTACTCTACCCACTTGGGACTTGGTGCTTGACGCTCTCATGGGACCTCCTTTCGAGCCAATACAATCAGTGAGCTTGCAAGAGCTCTCTCTCAAGACAGCGCTCCTGCTCGCGCTGGCCTCTGTTAAGCGAGTTGGCGACCTGCAGGCGCTTTCAATTGACAACTCGTGTATTGAATTCAGGCCAGGTGATTGCAGACTCACCTTGAAGCCTAGAAAAGGTTATGTGCCTAAAGTGCTTTCGACTCCATTTAAAGAGCAGGTCATAACACTATCTGCTTTCCGCCCCGAAACACCGGCCGGGATGGAGCCGCTTAATACACTCCTGCTGTGCGCACTTATATCGAGCACTCTAGACAGTTCAGACTCTCGGAGCAGCTATTTGTATGTTTTGGTGGACGCACAAAAGGCCTGCCTGTGTCCAAGTAAAGGCTGTCACACTGGATCGTTGACACAATTGCTTTGGCTTATAGCTCTAAGGGCGTGGAATGTCCTATAGGGGTGCGGGCCCACTCAACCCATGGACTCGCATCCTCGTGGACCTGGGCAAATGGCATATCTATTCAGAACATTTGTATGGAGGCAGGCCGGTCGTCACCCAGCACTTTTGCAAGGTTTTATCACCTAGATGTGTCATCGCTTGCCTCGCATGTGCTGTCAGTGCGAGCAGCGCACGCGCCTACTCAGCCTCAGTTATTATCTGAGATGTGTATCAGTGGTTTCGACTAGGTCCTGGGTCGTATACACCCTGTATTGTTATGATATAGTTCACCACGTCTTTTAGGACTTGATCACCATTATACTCTGCTTATTGAGCACCGGTACGACCGTTGCATCATAACACATGATTTTATTGAAATTAAACAATTTCAACTAATCTATATGTGAAAGCGCCTAAGCCGCCACCATTTCACATTCTCTGTTTCACCAGAGTTAACTTCGCCCCTGGTGTGATGCGGCATCGTCTAGTTGCCGCGCCCCCCCCCTGGCTTTTACATGGTTTCGAACTAGGTCCTGTAGACCTGAGCTGTGGTTACCTAGAGCGCCAATATCATTGCCGCTCTCATTACAGCTCCGAATGTGAAACTTGACATACTTAGTCGAGCCAGGCTCCATCGCTGTGACACGGCGGGATTTTATACATTCCCATAGCAATGTAGAGTGACCGAATCGATAGGGAATACTCTCGGTTACTCACGTAACCTTGGTTCCCTGAGATGAAGGAACAAGACATTGCTCTTATTGCCATGTCACCTAGCTCAGAATCTTAGAATGCTAAGTTGCTTCAGTCAAAGATTCTGAATGGATGACGTACTAGCACTGCCTTATATAGAGTGGGATTCCCGCTCATATTTCACGCGCTTGAACGCCATTGGCCAGTTTCACTGGCGTGATTCAATAAGGCTTCAGTAGTATTTGAGGAAAGGGTATTTCCCATAGCAATGTCTCGTTCCCTCATCTCAGGGAACCGAGGTTACGTGAGTAACCGAGAGCGTTTTATCAAGTCGCGCAGCGTCGTGCCACTCGCACCATGACACGGAAGCAGCGCTTTTGCCCGGGGATGAACCCGCGAGAGTGGAAGAGTTCCGGAGAACATCTGTGCTGTGTGTTGATGCACCTTACGAGAGAATAAGACCAGCAAGCAAGGTAAAAATATATGTACGTTTGTCTTGAGTTTGTGTCAGATTTTTGCACACCAGTTTAACCTAACGTTAGTAACATTTACCCGTCAACATGCCGGTAACAAACTTTACTATGGTAAACTGCGCTGTCGTTTCAAACAGCTTTTGTCAGCTTATTGAATTAAGTTACCAAATTAAAATTATTTTTAATGAGCAACGCTTATCTTATATTAACATTAGGTTAACTAATGTGAAATTTTGTTCAGGTGTTAGTTAATGTTGGCCAGTAGCCTATTGAGAAAATAAAATTGTATGTTAAGTGGCACAATGTTTTATGGCTAGCTGCCTTTCTAGTTTTATAATTAGTTTGTTATAGTTTTTAATGGAATTTAAGATTTACTGCATTTTTTTGTATTTGTGTTTTAAAGGCAACTGCAATGAAGCATCAAGAAAGACATGAGCATGCCAGCCACCCTGAGACTGATAATTCATGGCAAGAGATCAACTATGGTTTTTAGAGGTTTGTGTATTCTATATGGCGTTTGCCTTTTAAAAGTGTGCTATTTCTACTTCTTGTTTTTCAGAGAAGACATTTCTGTCACTTACAAAGTGGATGGTGAGCAAAGGTGGTGGCCACGTTTTGGAGCAGCACCCTGGGTTTTGCAGATGGCTATGTATTCTTTGGCTGCTTGTCTTTTTTCCCCTTTATGTTTCTGTTGCCTAAAGATTCTTTGTGAGGATAAATCCAGAGGATGCAACATATTGCACTGTAAAACATCCTAAGACAGGAGAAATGGTGAAGATGCACTGTTCCAGCGTTGGAAGATTCTTAAGTGTTATACATGCAATGTTTTAAATAAAGAATTTTATATTTTGTCATTATTGTGTCTGTTTTAATTGAATGCCAGTAGTACCTATGTAGAGTAAAAATAAAATTATATATAAAAATAATCAAATCAAATGAAATCTATATTAAAATGAATGAATTACAGCAGTATACTGATGAATTGTATTTTTACAGTAATTTACCATAAAACAGTACAGTTTGCAACAGTAAATCAAATAGAGTTTGCTACTGTAAATCTTAATTACAGTAACAGTGTTGCCAGTAAGTTACTGTAAAACCCTTTGAAATGTCTAACAGTGAAGACCAGGGGTGTCAAACTCAGTTCCTGGAGGGTCACAGCCCTGCCCCTTTGAACTATGAGCGAGTTCAAAGCATTGTGCTATGCTCTCCAACGTGCAGTAAGAGCCGCCAAACTCTGATACAGGGAGAGAATTGAGTCTCATTTTCAGCTCAATGACTCGCGACGCATGTGGCAGGGACTAAGGACCATCTGTGCCTTTGGAAACAAATCCTCCGCTGAGGTGAGAGCAGATCCGTTGCTGGCCAACGAGTTAAACACCTTCTACGGCCACTTTGAATGCAATGGCGGCAGCGCGACTCTGCCGATCAGCACGTCAGGAAGCAGCAGACAGAGCAGTGATAATCATGTGATCACCGTGTCGGAGGACGAAGTTCGAAGGACCCTTAAGAGAGTGAACGTCAGGAAAGCGGCCGGACCTGACGGGATTACTGGCCGTGTCCTGAGGTCCTGCGCTGATCAGCTTGCTGTTTGTTCACTTCAATCTTTAATGAGTCCTTTGCTACCTCTGTGGTTCCCACCTCCTTTAAAAAATCTATCATCATCCCTGTGCCTAAGAACAATAAACCCTCTTGCCTGAATGACTATCGTCCAGTGGCCCTCACATCAATAGTCATGAAGGTTTTTGAGAGACTAGTAAAGAGCCACATTGGCTCCTCCATCCCTGTTACTTTGGACCCTCTTCAGTTTTCTGCTCAGCTTTCAACACCATAGTCCCCATCAGGCTAGCTTCTAAACTCACAGACCTCGGCCTAAACTCTTCACTCTGCGACTGGATTAAAGATTTCCTCACCGGCAGACCTCAAGTGGTGAAAGTCGGCCAGTTCACCTCAAACTCCATAACCCTGAACGTAGGAGCCCCACAGGGTTGTGTCCTGAGTCCCCTGCTCTACTCTCTCTACACACATGACTGCGTGTCCTCTCACAGCTCCACATCTATTATCAAATTTGCTGATGATACTGTGGTTCTGGGCCTCATTTCCAACAATGATGAGACCGCATACTTGGATGAAGTAGAGAGACTTACATCATGGTGCCAGGACAACTGTCTCTCTCTGAATGTGAGCAAAACTAAAGAGCTGATTGTGGACTTCAGAAAGAGACACCTGCGGCCCTACACTCCTCTTATGATCAGTGGGACCAGGCAAAGACTGTACCATCTGCGACAGCTGAGGAAATTCAGGGTCTCACCAACAATCCTGAAAACTTTCTATTCAGGGACCACAGAAAGTGTATTGACTCAGTGCATCTCAGTGTGGTATGGAAACAGCTCCAGTCAAGACTGCAAAGCCTTGCAGAGAGTTGTGCGCTTAGCTGAGCGCATCTCAGGGTCTGCTCTCCCCTCTCTGCAGGACATCTACGTCAAACGCTGCAGAAGCAGAGCTGTCAAAATCATCAAGGACTCAAATCACCCTGGTAACTGTCTTTTCACTTTGCTTTTCACGCAGCCTGATGGCAAAAATTGAGAGACTAAGGAGGAGTTTCTTCCCCCAGGCCATCAGGCTCTTAAACTCAAACTCAGCCTCTTAACATCCTCATGACTCCACTTTATAATCACTAACAATCAGTAAGATATTCACATTCATTATTCTCTACCTCATACTGACAATGTAATTTGCACACAACATTTTCTGTGTTTTGGTATCTTTATTTTTTATTTATTTATTGGTATTGCTGCTACATGTCAACCATGTACAACCTGTTTGCACATTCCTCTCTTGTACAGTCCTGCTTATCTTACTATTTAAGTCTACAGTATACTGTCATGCACATTCTTTTATATTTTGTTCTTTATATCTTATTTTTTACTCATTCCATTTTATGTATTTCCTCTGTGTTGTATTCTATAATATTTGCACTGTCCATGGAGCGGACCTGACTCACATTTCACTGCTGGTTATATACTCTCTGTATAATCGTGTATGTGACAAATAAATCTTGAACTTGAACTTGAACTTAACTTCCTGATGTGCATGTGCTCTCAGGGGTCCAAGACCACAAGTGTGGGTATTTTTTTATTATGACACCACACTCCATTTTTATAGCATCAAATAACTAACTAAAAACAAATTTATTAGAAAAAACAACATTTGTATATTCATCAGTGTGATAAGTGTGTTAACTACCTAAAATGACAGAAACCATTATTGGGAAAATAAAATTTGAAATGCAATAGGATTTTTTTTTTTTTTTTAGTTTAGCCGCTAGTTTACATGGAGAGGGCAGGGTTTATGACCTATACTGCAGCCAGCCACCAGGGGGTGATCAAAATGTTTTGGCTTCACTTTTCAGGATGTGAGAGGCACACTTAATTTTAACACAGTATTGCACAATGCAAGACTCTTTCTGAATGTAAATAAACAATAAACAGTTTACCTCTTCCCTGTATCTCCTTTTCCTTCTGTCTATCTAATTTCTCCTTCAGCTGAGAGACAGATTTTTGTGCATCATTAAAGGAATGAGGATAACTGACAGTGATGCTTGGTGAGTCTGTTCCAAAAGGGAAAACAAGAAACCGTGAATTCTACACGAAGAAAAAACACATTCACAGAGACAATCTGTTTAGAATACATTAAATAAATAAATACATCCATCCATCAATCAATCAATCAATAAAAGAGATAAGCCTACATTAAAAAATTCAGATACTTTGTCTGCACAACATCTTATACACTAATTTCAAAAGAAAATGTAAATATCCTATATTAACCAGAAATAAACAAATAAAATTAATCAAGATTGAAACTATTGTATTTGTTTTGTTTAATTTTCGGTGGTTGTTGTGCATATCTTATAGGTGGAAAACATCAACCATTGTAGCTCCATGCAAAACGTGCGTGTCCAGGAAGTGGTCACATATACAACAGCTCACACAGGTTTCAGTTTCTCTTTTTCTACTGAGATAAAGAAATAGTGGTAACAATTTACAATAAGGTTACTAGTTAACGTTAGTTAACTGCTTTAGTTAACATGAACTAAGAATGAACAATAGCCTACTTCTACAACATTTATTAGTTAATATTAATTTCAACCTTTAATAATGCATTACTAAAATCAAAAGTTGTGTTTGTTAACATTAGTTAATGTACTGTGAACGAATATGAACTAACAATGAACGACTGTATTTTTTACTAATAACAAAGATTAATGAATACTGTAATAAATGTATTGTTCATTGTTTGGTCATGTTAGTTAATATATTACTTGTTAACAAATGAAACCTTAATGTAAAATGTTACCGAAATAGTTTCCTGGTCTTGGATAAACTTGGACAAAAAAAGGTGCGTCCAGAACCTGACTGTTTGGCTAGTTCGTTTTAGCAGTTAGCCTCTTCTGAAAGATGCCACAACTCCACCCTTCTGCTGCCAAAAAGTAGGCTACTTCATAGCGATAAAAAAGTAAGCAACACACACAAACGATTTAAAGCATTTTACAACAATGTAATCAAATCCTACATGTCAGTTCTGTAAATAAAACGCGAGCCGAGGAAGCAAGGAAAGAGCTGAGCGATAGGTGCGTTCTAGTAGAAGTTAGCGCCTGACGCACACATACATTCTCCTCCCCCTTTACATTTGTCACAATTTTAACTCGGATTTCTTGCGGTTTAAATAAATAAACCATACATTTTACATACTTATACAGTGCATGATTTAGCCTGCTCATATTTATTAACAAAATTCTAATTAATAATAGGCTACTGACAACATATGCCATATAAGGGCGCATAAGTTTCTATTGAGTGAGCACGAATACTCCGCGGGCGACACGTTTTCGGTTTCTCTGACCTCGCATCTAGCGATCCTATTATTAATCAGTTATTCTCCAATGGTCATACAAACACAACTTACAGAGACTTAAGTTATTTGTTACTACATTCATTATTTATTTTAATAACCAAAAGTTTTAGTCTACTATTATTTAATAGATCATAGCCTAATTCAGACGAGTCAAACTCAGTTCCTGGAGGGCCACATCCCTGCATAGTTTAGCTCCAACCCTAATAAAATGCACCTGATCCAGCTAATCAGGTCCTTCAGGCTTATTTGAAAACTTCATGCTATGTGTGTTGGAGCAGGGTTGGAACTAAACTCTGCAGGGCAGCGGCCCTCCAGGAACTGAGTTTGCCACCCCTGGCCTAATGGTTATGGGGAGCATGCCAAATAAGTCCACTCTGTCCCTATCTAACCCCAACAATCAACAAAATCGGTCTTTGTCAGGTGACGTCACACTTACGAGAGTTGAAGTGCATTTTGGGTATCGCCTATGGGATCATTTTCCCGCCAAAAGTATTGCAGTCATGGATAAAAAAATAACAAGCGTGAAAACAAAATTTAAAAACGCAAGTAAACATATATTGCACAAGATTTAAAAATGAAAGCAAAGTTTTCAGAATAGCAAGCAATGGTCACGAATCGAAAAATAATAAGCGTAAATAAAAAAAATGAATAATGCATTTTTAAAACTAATAAGCATGAATCAAAACTTTAAACACATTTAAAATCATATTGCACAAAGTTGAAATATTAATGCAAAATTATCTGACTTTCGCACAAAATCGTGTTTTCCTTGGTTATATTTCTGTTTTTTCTGCTCTCATAAATTTTCTGCTCATATTTTTATTTTTTGTATGCGTATGCTGTTTTTCCCTTCGTGCTTGTTTCCATGTTCTGCGCTTGCTTTCCCAAATGTTGCGGTTAGAGTTTCATGTAAATCAGCGCGGGCTCAAGCGTCTTCATTGGTTCACTAGTTCTAGATTGACAGCTCCTCCTCAGCCAATCAGTCGAAGAGGGGCGGTGACGTCACTCCAGTGCTCCTCGTTAGCTGCCGATGCTCAGTGTTCTGTTCACTTGTACAGGTGAAAATGGATTACTGTCAGTTGGGAAACATATTTCCATACAGGACACTGTTATATGTGTCTGTCTGTCACTGCTGTACGCCTGCCTGGCGATCCGTTAACGTTAAATGAGTGAATTGGTAAATTAATTATGAATGAATGTAATGTTTTTGCATTGATAGGCTAGATTTGACTACTGATCAATGAAAGCGATAGTGTTACAGAGGAAACAGTTACAGAGGCCAGGTGGATTTGATATACACAATGATTCATTTGCATATTGTGTTTATTTACATAAACACAATATGCAACAAGTTACATATATAATTGCATAACACTATCATATTAATGTTTTAAATATATAAAGTTACAATACAGCAACAATATGAAAGTAAAACAGCCAGCAGGTGGCGGCAAGGATCTTTAGAGTAAGACATTAAATCATTCATTCAGTGAGGAATAAAGTGAATCATTCAATATGAAAGCTGCTGTGTGTTGCTTATAGGTGCTGTTCTGCTGTGGCTTTGTCAAAATAGAGCAAAATGAGAAAATAGTTACAATATTAAACTCACTCAAATTTTCCTTCTTGTTATATTGATTATACTACGGTTCAATAAAGATTTTCAATGGAGCTGATATTCGGGGAACACACTCTTCCTGATGTGATATTGCTTAAGTGTATGTCATTTTCTAATCTCAGTGTAACACAAAATGTGATAAATCTTACAAAACCATCAACCTTATCAATTACATACTGTGCATGAAAGAAAACGCTGCAAATAGCCGTTTACAAAAAACAATACATGACAAAAAAGAAAGCTAAATATTGCCCACATGAGCAATATACAGCAAACTAAACAATTGTGACTGGGATGTATTACTCTTACTAAAATTTATGACAGCAGAAAAAACAGAGAAATATAACCAAGGAAAACATGATTTTGTGCGAAAGTCAGATAATTTTGCATTAATATTTAAATTTTGTGCAATATGATTTTAAATGTGTTTAAAGTTTTGATTCATGCTTATTAGTTTTAAAAATGCGTTATTAATTTTTTTATTTACGCTTATTATTTTTCGATTCGTGACCATTGGCTGCTATTCTGAAAACTTTGCTTTCATTTTTAAATCTTGTGCAATATATTTTTACTTGAGTTTTTAAATTTTGTTTTCACGCTTGTTATTTTTTTATCCGTGACTGCAATACTTTTGACGGGAAAATGATCCCATAATCGCCGCCATCAAGGTGTGCTGTAGTGAGATGGGTCTGGCTGCAGACCGTGGGCGAGTGGAGCTCCACTCATGTTGCCAAGTCCGCGGTTTTCCCTCGGAATGGACTATGCACGGCACATAGCCCACGTATGTGAAATCTGAGGGCGCGTAAAAGCTTCCGGTCTATTCAGCCATAGCGTGAGTGAGTGCATTATCAGCCGCCATCATATGTCATTTAACGATTATAAAACCATATTTATACATTTTATTATTATAATATCACATATGAAATATATTACAGACATATAATACAGAACTTATTTAGTGATGAGTTCCAGAAAGTTTAAATACGTCCGACGTGAGGGTGGTTCGTCCCGCCATTGCTGTGTCCCGTTTTGTGAGGCTTCCCAGAGGTTTAATGCTGTGCTAAGTTTTCACACATTTCCCCTGGATAAAGAAACACGCAGTAAGTGGATTCACGGTATTAGACGTAAGGATTTTAACATCACTCCTGATACTAGAGTTTGCAGTCGTCACTTCAACTGTGAAGATGTGATCGAGCCATCAACTCCCTCAGGACACCGGCTTCTGAAGAAAGGGGCTGTGCCCACCTTGTTCCAGTGGAACAATTACTCTGTTTCAGCACCAAGGCGCACAGGGGTATACCAGATGAAAGATGTCTCCCTTCCAGTGGATGAAGATCCTGTTCCCATGGACCCCCCATGGCATCTGGAGCATGATTACTGTTCCGTTTCTGAACCTGCAGCAGTTGATCTTGCACTAGATCAAACTGAAGATCTTCGGAAAGAGGTGGAGCAACTGAATAAACAGGTGGAAGGGCTGTCGGTCCGTCAGAGTTTCTGTTTGGGCCGATTTGCTGCATCTGATGATGACATACGTTTCTACACCAGGTAAGATTTAAACCCCCTTATAATTTACTATTACCAATTTGTGACTGACACTAACATTCTTTCCAGCATTTTTGTATGCCATACAGATATGTTGGGAAGAATGGTAGTGTAAGTCACCATTCTTATTCATTCATTCTTTCGACGGCATTAGGGAGAATACATTACTGAAGTATTTTAATTGAGTAGTTTTTTTTTTATTCTGTAGAAGAAGAAAAAATCATAAGGGTATTTGCATGTCAATACATTATAACCATGCATTTTAAAGGGACAGTCCACCCAAAAATTTTTTTTTTTTGTATAATTCCAATTGTATTCTTCTGAAACAAGAAAGTCATATACACCTAGAATGGCTTGGGGCTGAGTAAATCATTGGGTATTTTTTTTTGGGGGGGGGGGGGGGGGGTGAACTATCCCTTTTATTTAACCTTAAGTTCAACAGACATAAACTAACTTGCATTGTTATTGTTTTTTTGTGTGTATTGTCTTAAAGCATTTCTCCTATCTAATTTAGATTCGTGACTTACAACCACTTAATGGCCTTTTGGAGACTCATTGAACCTGCATCCCACAACATGGTTCGTGTGACTAGAGCAAGGGCAGCTGCAACGAGGAGTGAAGTAGGAGCAACAAGCAATGCAACGGTAATGGTATTGTATTCTTTAGCACAAGGGAAAAAATATATTTACTTTTGATGCATGCATATTATGTGTATCATAATTATTCAAATGTTATTTTTACAGTGTCAGTCTCTCCAGCCAATTGATGAGTTCTTTCTCTTCATGGTCCACCTTTCATTGGTCTTACACCGAGGGATCTGGCCCACAGATTTAACATCCATCAGTCCACAGGGAGCAGAATAATAACAACCTGGGTCAATTTTCTGTACACTGTTCTTGGGTCTGTGCGCATCTGGATGTCTGAGGAGGCAGTCAAGGCTAATCTGCCCAAAGAGTTCCAGGACTACCCAGACACACACGTGGTGATTGACTGCACAGAGCTGCGTTGCCAAACACCATCCTCTCTCCTGCTTCAGAGTGAAGTGTTCTCCTCGTATAAGTCCCAGTGCACCTTCAAGGGATTAATTGGCATGGCACCCCATGGTGCAGTCACTTTTGTGTCATCCCTGTATGCAGGAAGTATCAGTGACAAGGAACTTTTAAAGAAGTCTGGCATAGTGTCTTTGCTGAAACCTGGAATGGCCATTATGGTTGATAAAGGGTTTCTTGTTGATGACTGTGTGCCCTGCAAAGTCTACAGACCTGCTTACCTTTCAAAGAGGAAACAGCTGTCAGCTGATGAGGTGAGAGAGACACAGTCAATTGCTCGACTGAGGGTCCATGTTGAGCGTCTCATCCGCAGGGTGAAACAGCACAAGCTGTTTGACTCCGTCATCCCTCTCTCCGTCACTGGGAGCATAAACCAGCTCTACACAGTTGCCTGCCTTCTTGTAAATTACCAGAATGGCCCACTGGTCAAAGCATGGGCAAAGGATTAGACGACAGGATGGATTAGTTGGATTTGGTTTTATTTGTACAGCTTGTAATATAAAGTGTAAACAAAAAAAATTGTGAACATATAAGTAACTTTGATATAATGTAATGTCAGAATGTAAATATTAATTACTTTGATAGTGTAAAGTAAACATGCAAATAACTTATACATTGTTTCTTGTACACCAGAGTAATGGAAATATGATTAACTTTAGTTTATATACACACACACACACACACACACACACACACACACACACACACGCATTTGTAGGTATCTTGGTAGGTTGAAACATTCTTTGTCTTTGTAGATGCGCTGGATCATCATGTAATTTTGTGCATATAGAGCAAAATCACACCCATCAAATCCTGAGATCAGCATCTGACCTTGAACTTGCTAATAATATACATGCTGCTTTGTCATTTCTGGTTTGCCATTCTGAATCTTAAGGTAAGGGCACACTAACTATTTACATTTGGCCACTTTACCTCCAGAAGACTGAAAATTGGGTGCCCTGTAGGGTCATAAGTGATGCCAGCAGGTGCATCTGGGTGAATCCAGGCAGGTAGAAGGTAACGTATCGCAGCAGACAACATTCATGAACAGCTGAAGATTCCATTTCAAGACCTTTCTTCATAACTGCAGTCTGGAGAGTTCCTCTGTAGATCCTATCAGCCAAGTGTTTATGTAGAGTAACAATAATAAGAACAAAAAAGTACAATATAAGATATTAAGCATACATTTATTACTAATAATATTTTATTTCTAATAAACATTGAAAATATAAGAATGGCCTGTTAAAAACAGATTTAAGCAGGATTATGCTATGACATCACACCAAACGACTACATTCTGACACTCATGTGAAGTCGTTCCTATCACACCGAGGTCTATTGGTATTATCGGATTTATTAAATGCTTGTTGTTGCTGTTTATTTAAGTGCAGAAGATAGCAAATGGTATAAAGTAATTTAATATAGAAATACATGTGAAATAATTCTATTTTACAGCTAAAAATTGGCGTAAACATCATGCAGCATTATACAGCCTCATGAGCTAGATTTGCTAATAATAGACAATAGAATTATAATACTCACCCTCAACATTGTCTGTGTAACTTTAAACGCATAGCCCCTCTCCATTTTACTCAATGGAGTAACAGGTGACAGCCTCGCAATACGACAGATATCATTAACGGCAATCCTGGTAAGTTCTTGTAAGCAGCGAGTGTAAAAAGTCATCATCTCCGCATTCATTTTGACAGTTCTAGGTAAAGAACAATAGCTTCCGGTGCAGCGCCGGATATAAACGCGCCCCCTGAGAATAAACGCGGAAGTGACCGTGAAGGTTGTTTTCATTTCCACGGGTTGAAGCGAACCCAATAACGTGATTTTTAGCCCCTGCAATGCGAATTTTACCAGGGAAACCTTTCCAAAAAACGTGAATTTTATGCCCCATGAGAGGGATTTTTAACCGGGGACCCCCCTTGAAGTGTGATTGGGCTGTCTTGGGCTTTTTTTTTTTTTTTAAAAGAACAATAACATACAATATTTTATCAAGAAATAACATAAAAAAAGATGTTATAATATAAAAATATAAACAAAGGCTCGGTAATATAAAAATAAATTACAACAAATAGGAGTTGCCAGGGGGAGGTAAGTATAAAAGTTCAAAGACACAAGATACATATACATACACGTGACGTAGGCTATATATATCAAAATCAAATAAATAAAGTTCACAAGCTTTCAAAGTTCTTACAGCTTTCTTATTCAAAGAGTCTCTGATACTGTCAATATATATATATATAGACAGTATATACAGTATAGAGTTCAGCCAACAGATCCATAAATTGGGTTTCTTATTAGATTTAGATTAGATTCTTAATTCGATTAAATTTGGTTCACAGTATAAGTAAATAAAGTAAAAATACTGCTCCTCTTGAAAAGAAGTAAAAGAGTACATTTTCCCATAGGAGTGAAAAAGGTCTTAAACACTGAATATTTTCATTGATAAAATTTTGAACTTTACATCATAGTGTAACTGAATATGTACAGTGCCAAAATTGGTACAGTTCCCTCATATTCATTGCAGAAAATACAATTTACATTTAATTTTTTGTAAATAATTATTTGCTAAAATCTGTGAATGAGCTTATAAGAAACTTCTTTAATCTTATTTCTACGATGATATTTCTGCTGTCACAACCACACTTTTCTTCAGCAAATCAATTTTCCATTTAATAAAGAGTTCCAATAAGACAAAACATAAGGTACAGTAACAATTTCTCTTTGAAAAATAGTACGAATAGCTTTATTATTACTTCATGAAAACACATTTAACCAATGTAAAAAAAAAACATTAGTAACATCAAGAGACGCTGAACTGGGAGAATGGTCTTTATCAATACCTAACATGTGAGTACCTGAAGGGATTGAACCAATAACAATTGAGAACTCTCTTTGAGGAATTGATATTTTACAATAAGAAAGGAATTCATAAGAGTGTTCCTTCCTTGTTTTATAACTGACTAAACAATTTAATATTGTTGTCAAACCAGTTCTTAAAAAATAGAGATTTGTGTTTGTATAGAATATTTATATTATTTCATATGAAATAGCGATGCAGCGAAAAATTATGTTTAAATATGCTATTAATGACTAAGATAAGAGCATTTGTTTATTTTTGTTAACTGCTTGAAAATTTGAATTTTCAGCATGGGTGTGTAATTTGCATTGTAGAGTAATAGTATTGTCAAGTTATGTTTATCACAGACCTTATTTTATTAAGTATTTGTAAAACCCCATTATAATTTCATGCTCATATTTCAAGTTTATCGTTGAACACTTAACAATAAACATGAAACACACAACACTATCATACATTTATTTAACACACATACTTATTACATTTCAAATTTGCACCTAACATACCTGTACATACTAAATGTTGTGGATGTATATTTTGTATATTGTGTTTGTGCTATTTTGCACATTGTCTATTTTGTATATTTTTTATTATTATTATCTGTGTCTTGTCCTGTCGCTGTCATTCTGTCACACTGTGGAGCTTCATCAAAACAAATTCCTCGTATGTGTAAACATACCTGGCAATAAAGCTCATTCTGATTCTGATTATAAAAACCTATTGAAAAACCTTGAGGGAACCCGCAGAGAACTAGTCTTTACAGTATTAGTCAGGTTTTGACATCACAACTAAAACACACTATTCTCAGGAAATGCAACTAAAACCTGTTCTAAACCTATTATAAATGTATTATTATGTGATTGTACTGTTGTACTCACTTTTTTATTATCACTCTAGTACAATTTGTACTACATATACTAACATCACATATCACTTTTACTACATAATTACTGTATTACTGCACTGTGTCAGTGCATAATGTTTTACCACACTGGATCCATGAAAGATTATCAGTTACATTTCTTATTGTTTGGTGTGGAGTTTATATCTGTCTCCTGCTATGAAAATATAGAAAACAGACTACCAGTGTGTTAATTTTTTTTGTATTTACTGATTTTATTCCATTCCAGTGATGGTCGATGTTGGTCAATGTTGGATTCCGTTCGTCGCGGGGCGCGGGGCCCGGTGCGACCGCACCAGTTGCACCGCCCAAAGGACGGCCCTGGTTGTACTAAATTAGTATTAGAATTGTTACCAGAAAAAAAAAAAAAATCTCAACAAGCACAAGTGTAAGCTTTCACAATTTCTAACGAAAATTAATTATTTTCCAAGCCTAACTAAATAACTGGAGACAGTTATTTTTAATTCCATGTAGATCACAAACCACTGAAATCGGCTGATAAATGTAAACGTTATCGTGTTTTTATCCAGAAAAAACGTCAGAAAAAACGTACTCGGTTACTGTCGTAACCTTGGTTCCCTGAGATACGGAACGAGTACTGCGTCTTGATAAAGACGCATATGGGAAAAAGCCTTTTTTCTCCTGAACTGAAGTCTTATTCAATCACGCAGTGAAACTGCACGACTATTGGTTTGTGCAGTGGTAAAAAACGAACCAATGGGTCGGCAGCAGAGCTGCACGAACCTATGGCGACGATTCCCGCCAGATCCCGCCAAAATGGGCGGGGAATCTGGCTATATAAGCGGTCGTTTCGCCATAGGACAGTAACCGAGTACGTTCCCTGTCGATACTCTACTCGTACTGCCTCTTGATAAAGACGCATATGGGAACTGAATTTAATCACGCCGTGCTAGGGTAGATGAACGACTGTATATACCTCCATAAGCATAAATGCCCATAGGGAAGTAAGTAGTATACTTCAGGCTAAAGCGAGCTAAACTCATAGAGGTCATGCTCGGCCTGGATGATCGTTCCATATGACTCCTGTATACTCAGTTAACTGGAGTATGCAGGGTGCCAATCAGAGAGCCTGAGCGCATTGCGGTCAAGAAATCTCTGACAGGATTGTTCCCACAGCGTATGTATACAAGCTCATCTAAGCAGAGAGGACTCTGGCCTGTAAGGCCGGTATGTCCAGGTTATAAAACCTAGCAAATGTGGACGGAGTGGCCCAGCCAGCCGCCGCACAAATCTCTGTAATGGACACACCGCTAGACCACGCCCATGACGAGGCGATGCCTCTAGTCGAATGGGCTCGTACTCCATTGGGGCATTGCAGGCCCAAAGAAGAGTATGCCAGCATGACAGCATCCACTATCCACTTAGAGAGTCTCTGCTTCGTGACCGGATTCCCTTTGGCGCGGTTACCGAAGCTAACAAAGAGCTGTTCCGTATGCCTAAAGGGGGCGGAACGCTCAAAGTAGATTCTCAGAGCTCTGACAGGGCACAACAAGGATAACTCCCGGTCCTCCTCAGACAGAGGAAGCGCAGAGAGCGTGATGACCTGAGCTCTGAACGGGGTTGAAAGTACCTTAGGTACGTAACCATGCCTTGGTTTCAGGACGACCTTGGAGTCGTTAGGCCCGAATTCCAGGCAGGCAGGGCTAATAGAGAGCGCCTGCAGGTCTCCAACTCGCTTAACCGACGCTAGTGCTAGTAGCAGAGCAGTTTTCAGCGAAAGTGACCTGAGGTTCGTAGACTGTAGCGGCTCAAAGGGAGGGCCTTTCAAGGCCCTCAGTACAGTGGGCAGATCCCATGTAGGGACAGTAAGGGGCCAAGGTGGATTCAACCTCCTGGCTCCCTTCAAAAAATGGACAACTGAGTTGTCTCTGCCTACCGACTGGCCCGCTATAGCTGCTACGAACACCTTGAGTGTAGAGTGAGAACGTCCTTTATCTAGCAGTTCCTGCAGAAAGGACAGAACCACCGCTAACTCAGAGGTAGAGGGGTTTTCACCACGGTTGAGGCACCAAGTGGAGAAAACAGACCACTTAAGGGCGTAGAGGCGTCTCTTAGACGGGGCTCTAGCCTCAGAAATGGTATTTAACACTCGCTATGGGAGGCCAGTAGGCTCCCGTTGAGCGGCCAAACGTAGAGAGCCCACAGCTCGGGTCGAGGGTGCCATATTGTTCCGTTCGCCTGAGAGAGGAGATCCCGTCTCAGGGGCACAGGCCAGGGGGCTGCTGTCAGTAGCTGAGTCAGCTCTGACAACCAAGGTTGGTTCCTCCACAAGGGGGCCACCAATAGCACCTTGTGACCCTGTTCCCTGACACGCCTGACGACCTGTGGAAGCAGGGCAATCGGGGGGAATGCATAAAGGAGGAGGTTGGGCCAGTCGTGGGCCAACGCGTCCCTGTCCTTCGAATAATAAGTTGGGCAGTGAGAGTTGTCTTTGGAGGCGAAAAGGTCTACTTCTGCCTTGCCAAAGGTCTTCCAGATCTTCTGAACCACCTGTGGATGGAGCATCCACTCCTCTGAGGGGACATTGCTCCGAGATAACATATCCGCTCCTTGGTTCAGTCTGCCCGGCAGGTGTGCTGCCCTCAGCGAGCGCAGGTTGAGCTGAGCCCATTCCAGAAGGCGCTCTGCCAGAATAAAGAGGCGCTTCGAGGAGACACCTCCCTGGTGATTTATATAGGACAACACGGACATGTTGTCTGAGCGAATCAGCACATGTCGTCCTATTAGGTCCGGCAGGAAAAGCATGCGGAGCAGGCCCAGCTGTAACACTGGCGATGCTGCGGCCATAAGGCCCAGCATTCTCTGAAACACTTTGAGTGGGTGAGTGGTGTCGCTCTTGAAGGTGGCCGCGAGTTTCTGAATAGCCAGAGCACGTTCTTGCGCTATCACCGCTCTCATGCGAGCTGAGTCCAGAACTGTACCCAGGAACGATACTCGTTGGCTGGGAGACAATGCGCTTTTGGCGAAATTGACCCTGAGCCCCAGGCGCTCTAAGTGGCTGAGGATGAGGGTTCTGTGTGAAAGTAGTTCCACCTCTGACTGGGCCAGAATGAGCCAGTCGTCGAGGTAGTTGAGAATGCGGATTCCCATCTGTCTCAGAGGGGAAAGAGCCGCATCCATGCACTTCGTAAAAGTACGGGGGGCCAGAGACAGCCCAAAGGGTAGGACCGTGTACTGGTAAGCCACTCCCTTGAAGGCGAATCTCAAGAATCGTCTGTGATGGGGGGCTATCTGGATGTGAAAGTATGTGTCTTTCAGGTCCAGAGAACAGAACCAGTCCCCTGTGCGAATCTGCGAGAGGATCTGCTTCAGCGTGATCATCCTGAACGGCCGTCTCATGAGGGCGTGATTCAGGCGTCTGAGATCGAGGATGGGCCGGAGGCCGCCATCCTTTTTCGGGACGAGGAAGTAACGGCTGTAAAAGCTTGACTCGCTCAAAGCTGGAGGAACCATTTCTATGGCTCCTTTTTCCAGCAACGTCATCACCTCTGAGCACAGAACGCGAGCGTTCTCGCCTTGCACCGAGGTGGAGACCACGCCGCTGAAACGCGGGGGTCTTCGAGCGAATTGGAGTGAATAACCTCGTTTTATTATCCCCATAACCCACTCTGACACTCCGGGGTTGGCCTGCCAGGCCTTGGCCCGTGTGGCAAGGGGTTGGATAAACTCGAGTGGCCGGCTGCACGGAGGCAGGGCACTCGTGAGCGACGGAAGAGGAAAATTGCTCTCTTTTTGAGAATGTTTGTGTTTTATTTTTTCCACTATCACAGCGGACGGTTGCATGGGCGCTTGTACGGACCCTGTAGCAACAAACACAATTCCCTCTGCACCCGGAAGAAAACGGGGTGCCAAGAGGTTTCTCACAAGAGGCCTTTTGGTGGGCGGTCCGGCCGTGGCGGGACTCGACCCTCTCCTCTTCCTGTCCTGCAGATCAGGAGGACGCCGGAGGCGCAGGGTCCAACGCTATCTTGGGTCGGGGGCCCTGGTGCTTCGGAGGGGGGTGGCGTCTGGCTGAGCGTGTACGCCCTCGCGGCTTTTGAGTCCTAGCAGGCTGGGGGGCGGAAACGGCAGGTGCAGGTTTCACGGGCTGCTGAGTCGGCGCAGTCCTGGGGCGACTCTGAGCAGCTGCTGGGCTGGAGCGCTTGGGTAGGAAGTGTCGCATAGCCTGTGACGCCTTCTGTGCCGCTGTGAAGCGCTCAGCGAATCCTTCCACCGCAGGTCCAAAGAGGCCGCTGGGGGAAATTGGAGCATCAAGGAAGGAGACCCTGTCCGCGTCCTTGATCGCCGTCAGCGTGAGCCACAGGTGGCGCTTGAGCACTACCAGGCTGGCCATAGACCTTCCTATGGCTTGGGCGGTAGTCTTGGTGGCTCGCAAAGCCAGGTCCGTTGCGCTTCTCAGCTCCCTGAGAGTCGCAGGATCAGGCTCAGACTCAACTACGGCAGAGAGGAGCTTGGCCTGATAGACCTGGAGAACCGCCATTTTTTCCTCACAGGTCCCTGGGAGGAAAAAAACGGGAGGGCGCGAGGGGCGGGGTCGCTCTCTGAAAAGAAAGTGATCCGCGAGCGCAGAGAGGCGAGACTGATGCTCTCGCAGTGAGAACAATCAGAGCCAGTGAGCGCGGCATCTGTATGGGATTTCCCCAAGCAGGAAACACACTTGCTGTGACCGTCATCGGCCGCACGAGCCGCAATGACGGCGCGGCATTAGAACGCTGATTTGCTCTTTTAGAAACTTACGTGAGAATCACCGGATGGCGGCAGCGAACGGGACCAGAACTGCTGCGATGCTGGGGCGCGTAGAAAAGGCGGATCAGCCGAGCAGATTGAGGTCGCTGGGTCCAGCTGCGAGGCGTGTCAACGGCGAGTAGGCTTCTGGGTCAGTGTAGACGAAGTCGTCGTCGCTGAAGGAGAAGAAATCTGAGGATCCTATGGTGAAACGACCGCATATATAGCCAGATTCCCCGCCCATTTTGGCGGGATCTGGCGGGAATCGACGCCATAGGTTCGTGCAGCTCCGCTGCCGACCCATTGGTTCGTTTTTTACCACTGCACGAACCAATAGATTGAATAAGACTTCAGTTCAGGAGAAAAAAGGCTTTTTCCCATATGCGTCTTTATCAAGACGCAGTACGAGTGGAGTATCGACAGGGAACGCAGCTCCTCCATTTGTTTTTAGGCAGTCTTACCCGGACCAACATGGCGGACGCGTCGCGAGTGGAGGTGACGTATTGTCTTGCCCGGACCAACATGGCGGACGCGTCGCGAGTGGAGGTGACGTATTGTCTTGCCCTGACAAACATGGCGGACGCGTCGCGAGTGGAGGTGACGTATTATCTTGCCCTGACAAACATGGCGGACGCGTCGCGAGTGGAGGTGACGTATTGTCTTGCCCTGACAAACATGGCGGATTCGTCGCGAGTGGAGGTGACGTATTGTCTTGCCCTGACAAACATGGTGGACGCGTCGCTAGTGGAGGTGACGTATTTCCGCTCTTGAGTGGAGCTCCACTCGCCCAGTATGGCTGCAGCCAGACCCTATTGATTGTATCGGAAAAAGGTTCATTACTCGAAGCTTTTTAAAACGGTTCATGCTGTGGCCATCTTGTGGTCATAAAAATGAACAACACCTTCCGAAGTACTGTGATTCATTACAGCTGCTGGTTTCACATCTGGTTTTACTACTGATTCCTTGTTTTAATTTATTGTATAAAAATCATGGCCATTGTCAAAGTCATTCATTTGTGTCGGTGTACTGCCACTAAAATAATTCAAATAAAATGTTTTAAAATATGGTGCCAATGGGCTTAAGTCTAAAAGTGATTTTAGAAAAAGGATCTTTTGGCTGGCCAAAAACAATGACCTCAGTCTTTTCTTCGTTTAACATTAGGGATTTTTTTGCCATCCAACTTTTAATATCGTCTAAACACGCTAAAAGGGAAACCAGAGATTTCGTTGGGTGTTTTAGTGGCAAGTAGAGTTGGGTGTCATCGGCAAAACAATGGAATGATACTCCATGCTTTCTAAAAATACTACCCAAGGGGAGCAGATACAAAGAAAACAGTGTAGGAGAGAGAATTGATCCATGTGGGACCCCCCATGGAAGCAGTCTTTTCAATGAAATTGCATCCCCATAATTAACTGAGAAATATCTATCGCTTAGAAAAGATCGAAACCATTTCAAGACCATGCCTTTCAGGCCTACCAGATTTTCAAGGCGAGTGATGAGAATTTCATGATCTATTACGTCGAAAGCCACACTAAGATCCAATAGTACTAAAATAACACAGTCTCCCTTATCTAGTGCTAAAAAGATATCGTTGAAAACTTTCAATAGTGCCGACTCTGTACTGTGAGCCACCTTAAACCCAGATTGAAACATTTCTAAAATAGAATTTTCATTTAAAAATGCAAGTAGTTGCTGCAACACCACTTTTTCTAAAATTTTCTCATCCGGGACCAAATTAGGCCGTTTAAGCCGAGGTGTAACGAGGAGTCATTGGCGTTAGGATCCATGTGCAGCTTTATTAAAACAGAATGCAAGTCAGACAGGCAGAATTCAATCACGAGCTTCAAACACAACGTAGGCAGGGCAGAATCACAGTCAGAGTTCGGGCTAAGGATCAGGGCAGGCGGCAAACACTCAGAATAATCAGATAACAATGCGGGAGGAATCAGCGTAGGTAGGCGGCAGAGAATCAGAGTCCAGTAAACAGTCTAGAGCCCCATTCACACTGCACGTTGGTCCCGGAAAATTGCCAGAAAATTGCCGGAGTGCCTTCTGTGTGAACGCAAACACGTCCCGGGATTAATTCCGGGATTGATCCCGGGTTGGGACCTAGTAACATTGCCGGGTTCAGTCCCGGAACGAGCGCTGTGTGAACAAAAGCCGGATCAATGCCGTAACGAGTGTGTGGTAGTGATGACGCACTTTATTGTTCGGCAGTTTTACCGGGTGTTTTGAAGGCAGATCAACCTTCACACGACGAAAAATGTGTAAACTAGAATGAAGCAGCGAACAGGGAGCTCCTCACTATCTGCGCTGAAGCTGAAATCATTCTCCAGTTTAGTGAAATGGTTAGCGCGCATTATACACATCACATGAAAGGTCACGTGTCTTTACTGGATCTTTACGGGTTGTGTGTGAATGCACGCACAGATTCCGGAAAATCACTGGCAGTGTGAATGCAGCAAATCTGACGATCCGGGAACAAATGCCAGAACACATTACCCGTGTATTTTCCGGAATCTCTGTGTGAAAGGGGCTTAAGTCATACACGGGGAATCATACACAGTAGAAACGCTCGGAAATGTTTGCTTGGCAGAACATGACTTCGCAATGAGGTGATTGGGAGAACAGCTTATATGGACCAGAGTCAATATGAAACACCTGTGCCGGTAATCAGCCACAGGTACGGGGTATATGGGAAATGGAGTCCGTGAATGTTAATACTCAGGTGATGGTTCCCTCTGGTGGCGATCGGAGGGAGCCACAGAGGCTGAATTCGTGACACGAGGTGAGACAACAGCACAAACCTGTACATAAACTTTTGTTAATCAAGTGCAACATGCTCAGCGATACACAGTCGAAAGCCTGCTTTAACAAACGACTAGGCATCATATCGTTTTCACAAAAAGTAGGTGGATTTTTCCATAGGCTTTTGGATTATCACAAAAAAAAAGCTGTGTTCAACCACAGTTCATGAAACTTACACGTTTTGTCCATCAAGATAATCTTTTATGAATTTTGAAGCCTAAATAAAAGCACCAGAACTAAAAAGCTAAACTTAGGCTGTAAACGAACAGTCGCTCACCTTCAACGTCACCACCACCATGCTTCTGACAAATTTTTCAAACATTTTTAACATGTTCAGTGAAAAGGATTTACTCTGTATATGAATTTTAATACACGCTACATGAACCTTTTCATATAACTGGAATAAATACAAAATTAGAGCCAAACTAAAACTGAAATGAGACATTAATAATAAATAGTATAGTGAATAAATGAAATAATCATAACTAAAGGACATATGAAAGCACAAATTGCTGTACATTTCGAAATAAGGTGCATTAAGTCAATAAATCCTTGATTAATATGAATATTTTAATTAAAAACGTGTCTCCACGTACTATTCAATAAAATTCTAGAGCATTTAATCTATTAAATAGAATTTCAGAGTGAGCAAGTTTTTGGATATGGTAAATTAAACTTATTTTAGTTAATAAAGTACCACATTTCAGCTATCATTTTGTTACACAAAATGTTATTTTATCCTTGCTTCTAGAAAATCCTCATTCTTTCTGCTTCATGTGGCCGTAAACATTTAATTATTACGTGGCTTTAAGCACTATGCATCATTAAAGTTTCACTTTCACCAAGTAAAGCCGGTAAATGTGGTGTTTTCATGGAATAATCGTATTATGAGTTTACCTTATGGTACGAACCCAGAGTCTCCGCATCAGTAGGAAAGCAATAAAACGAGCATCTTCTATCTGAAGACGTGTGTTGCATTTCGGGGCAAAGCAAAAAAACATTGTCGAACAACAATATAAAACGCGGGAAACTATTAATTGGTTATTCTACAATTAATTGTACTATAAATTACACTACAACTGGAAAATACTATAAATTGCTAAACTGTTCAGCGTGATGATGATGTTGAATGTCTCCGACAGCGCCTGTAGTCCCATTTAGCAACTTGTTAGCATCCGTCTTTTTTAAGAAAAGTAACAGTTTAAAAAAATCACAAGTGGGGTGTAACTGGTGAGTTGTAGAATAAAACTTGAAAGTATCTTGAGCATTTGTAAATGACTTCACTTGGAACCATTGTGCGAGCTGTTTCTTTAATGCCGGTTGGTTTATATACATGTTGCTGCTGATTGGGCTGACATTTCTGACACACCCACCAAACAAGAGAAAACGTATTTTAAACCCTGTTGCACACCGTTTCCAGGAAACATGTCATTCAACCCGGAAACCGTGGCAAAACGTTGAGCACCGGTCTGAGTTTGAATGTGCCCCTGGTACTTGATGCATGTATACATTCTCCTCCCCCTTTACATTTGTCGTACTTTTAACTCAGGTTTCTTGCGGTTTAAATAAACCATACATTTTACATACTTAAACAGTGAAAGTCCACTCTGTCCCCATCCATCCAACACCAATAAAATGAACAGTGAATATTGGATATGTATGGGGGCAATTTATATTCAGTTTATTAAACCATTTCTTCTTCATCACCAAAAAAAAATAAAATTGCAAAGCACTGATTTTTGTTTGTTTGTTTGTTTACTTTGTTGAGTAGGCCTAACATTAACAGAAAGCATCAGAAAAATAGTCAGAACTAAAGTCAAAGTCAGAAGAGTTAAAGTTAAAGAGTTAAAGTCAGAACAGCACATAGTGATGCATAGCTTTTAAAATACATGCTAAGGCAGGTCTATCTAGATATAAAAAAAAAATATATATGTTTTTTTGTATTCTGTTATTTTCGGACTGCTGGCTTCTTCGCTTTCTTGGGTGCAGGAGGCTTCTTCGCTTTCTTGGGTGCAGGAGGCTTCTTCGCTTTCTTGGGTGCAGGAGGCTTCTTCGCTTTCTTGGGTGCAGGAGGTTTCTTCGCTTTCTTGGGTGCAGGAGGCTTCTTCGCTTTCTTGGGTGCAGGAGGCTTCTTCGCTTTCTTGGGTGCAGGAGGCTGCTTTGCTTTCTTGGGTGCAGGAGGCTGCTTTGCTTTCTTGGGTGCAGGAGGCTGCTTTGCTTTCTTGGGTGCAGGAGGCTTCTTTGCTTTCTTGGGTGCAGGAGGCTTCTTTGCTTTCTTGGGTGCAGGAGGCTGCTTTGCTTTCTTGGGTGCAGGAGGTTTCTTCGCTTTCTTGGGTGCAGGAGGCTTATCCTCTTTCTTCAATGCTGGCGGTTTCTTCTCTTTTTTGTCTACAATTTGATTACAAGGAGGTCTTCCTACTAGCATCAGCAACATAAAGTACAAAGATAATATTTACAGTAAGTGGTGTCCACACATAAATTACAGTACATCATAATTGTATACATACTGTATGGTGTATATAACATTGCATATGACTGACAATTATTTTATGAATGTTTTTCTCATTCATCAAAAATCCCTTACCATTAATTATGTTGGTTACATTGTTCGTTGTTGCTGGTATTGCTGCTGAGTTACTAGCATTGTTATAGTTAGGGTTGTCTTGTACAGTACTCTCAGTATGAAGTCCTGTGACAAAGAAGACACATTTTTTATTGATGACATCCTTGCATATTAAAATACTTTATACATTACATTATATTTTACATTAGGTTATTTACAGTATATAAAAGTAAGCATTTGTGTTGTAAACATTAAAGAATGTAATTATGAATACTGTTGGACTTGACAACTTTGGCAAAATGAAAACTTTCATGTCAGATGTTTATATGGAATATTCCTCCCAATGGTGGTCGATTTTCATGTGTAAGCACTGTAACAGTGATACAGTAGTACAGTTATTAAAAAAATAAACATACATAGGCCAATTACTATTTCCCATAATTAATGGTTAAAAACAAAGAAACACTTTTGTTGTCCCCATGCATGTAACACTAACCCAGGACTGTTGTAACACTCATAATTTTTAATGTGCTAAATAGGATATTAGACCTACATACAGACAGATTTTTTACTCTGATTGTTTTAAAGTTTATTTTTAATGTATGACTGTGTATCAGTTTATTTTTTACTTCATATTCTTAATCATTTTCACAGTTGTGGCAGATATACATTGTCCCACTATCAGTACTGTCAACACGGAAATCTTTTCAAAATATTTCCAACAAGGACTGTCTACTAATAACAAACTCACTTTTATGTGGTACTGAGCATTCAGGACCAGAAAGCTTGCGTTTCCTGCTGACACCACCTGTTACAATTAAGCACAGTACAGGTCAAAGATTACACCTGTAGCTGTAATACTCATAATCTCTTTCATAATTGACAATGTTCTCTTACCCAGGTCTTCGAAGAGGTGTTTTTCATGCTTTTTCAGCAAGTAATAAAATTCCTTTTTGACTTTGTCACCTCCAGACTTTAATGATTTAAAGAGCGTTCGCATTTTTTCTGTTTCCGTCTTTTCTTCTCTGATACAATCATATTTTTCCTTATGTATCATGCCTTTGTCACGTAGTTCATCTGCTATTGCCATCACTGAAGTAACCCTTTGAATAAGTTCTGCAGAGTTTTCATCCACAAACCTGGCCTCTGGGGATAAATGAATAAAATGTATTTCACTGCAACTTTTACACACATGTAAACATGTAGTTTTGTTGTTGTTGTTTTTTTTACATTTGTTTTGTTAGAAAATAGGATAAAGATCAAAAATAGCTAAGACATGTACAGGAAAGCTTCCCACTCCCACCTAGACTTTATTTACATCTCTTTTATGCTCTTCGATGAAAAATACCAAAAAGTTTTTTTTTTTTTTTTTTACAGCATTAATGTTGAGCACTTGTAGCTTAGTGTTGTCAAATTTCTTAAAAAAACATTTGTCAATTTAAATTTAGTTTATGTTAATAGCTGAAACAGATACACAAAACCAGACCTGATCAAATAGGCCTACAGTACATACAGTAGCATCATGTTCGTACCTTCGCATCGCTCCCGCTGCTCTTCTTGGTTGTTCTCGGTCATTTTTGTGGATAGCCCACGATTTCAGATGATTTAAATTTTTTGAAACTGTCGATATTATCCCGTTTCAACGCTTCGTTGTCACACATACATGAGGTATGTTTTATTCGGAGAAAACGAAAGTGATTTGTTTAAAAGGGAAAAGACGATTGGTCCAGGTGATCGTGCGTCAATACACACCTTAATACAGCATAAAACAATGTTTTATCACAGCTCATGTTTAATATCACAATGATAAAATAGAGTACACATAAGTTTACATTTGATCAATATAAAAAAAATAAAAACTGTCAGTGCTTTATAGGCAGCCTCAGGAGGTTCAGATAAATAGATTATTTGCTGTGTTATTGTCTGTTCATTTTCTGTTGCCTTGCATTGTTACCACAATTTGAGGCACGTGTAAATAAAAAAATATATAGCAATCATCCATTCATTCATTCATTCATTCATTCATTCATTCATTCATTGCCATGTCAAGATTGTTACAAAAGAAGTGGCTAAACTGTAAATGTTAGTGGGTTTATGACCAGTACATAGTGACTTTGTCTAAGGAGACAAAGAAAGAAAGAAAGAAAGAAAGAGAAACGCTATCGACGCGTCATCAAAATAGATGCACGTACATTCTCCAGTCTCGTTTACGATTAAGTTTGAAAAGCAATGAATCACATTTCCAAGTTTACACTAGTCATCTACAGGAAAATGCGTAAGTGTTCATCAAATTGAACGTTTGGAGTTTGGAATGATATTCTAGGAAAATATGTGCTTCTAATATTATAGCAACAGTTTGGACAGGACCCTTTTCTATTCTAACATGACAATGTCTCTGTGTATGAGGCAAGGTTCAAAAAGAAAATGATTGATTCAGTCAGTGTGGAAGAACTTGACTGGTCTGCATAAAACCAAGTCCTAATCCCAGTTTAACACCTCTGGTGTGACTGTAAATGCAGGCCTTGAGCCAAAAACTCATCACAAACACCAATGACTTGTACATACACTATATAGACAAAAGTATTGGGACACCCCCTTCTTTAGAACAGAAAAATGCACTTCCAAATCTGTGGCAACAACGATGGGAACATAATTCATGTATTTAAAAATTGTATTTCCATCTATGTTGCAACAGTTTTGGAAGTGTCTAAAATGACTGAACTCATATGTACAAGTCATTGGTGTTTGGTGATGAGTTTTTGGCTCAAGGTCTTTCATCTATAGTTCAATATATAGTTCATGCTATAGCAAATTGAACAAAGCACTGCAAACACGGAGAGTGGTTTCCTATGGTGCGAATTGCGAGAATATATCTCAGAATTGCGAGTTTATATCTCAGAATTCTGAGAAAAAAAGTTAGAATTGCGATTGCGAGATAAAAAGTCGCACTTACCTTGTTTTATTTTTTATTCAGTGGCGGAAACGGGCTTCCATATAAAAATCATTTTACTTCCAAAGGAAAAAAATCTGCATAAAACATGTTTACCACTTTTTTCATTTGCTCTTTTCATTTAGAGCATATTGTCCCTCTGATGTGCAGTTTCGTATCAAGGGAGTTACACATTGTTCCCACTCCTCTCTATGAACATTTCTATAATGAACTGCATAAAAAATAGGCTACATAAACGCATTTCTCTCTGCACTTTAAATTACATTAACCTTTTAAAGCTAATAAATACAAATCATTTAAAAGGCTGAGCTCCTCTTGCTGAGTAATAGAGATGAAGAGATTTTTCACAGTGATTATTTCAATGCAGTGTGAAAGAAAATGAACAGTAGGCCTATAAATGCATTCAAAATTACAAATGCAGCTCTAAATTACATAAAAGCAAGTATATGACAATTCACAAGAATTATGACATCACTGATGCAAGTCAGAGGATGATTTTCATTGATTTAAGTTTAATCGTAAATGTACTAAAAAGTGTGTACAAAAGGTTTTTAAAAAGTAGGTGTACATATAACACAAGTTCAACACCTGTTTGGAAAAAACTTTTCTTTTTCAAAATCTTTTATAATATAAAGACTTGGCTAAATAACTGTGGATGGTGATGTATAAACTATTGTGATTTTAGCATTAAAAAACTGCATAAAAAAGTTTAAAAATGTTCCCGTACAAAAGGAAAACCTATATATATATATTCATATGGAACACAAAGTTAAAAAATTATGTGAAAATGTGTTCAGTGACATTAGGGAGAATATCTGATGACAATTTTAATTTGTGTGAACTGTTCTTTTAACAGCATTTTTTATATTCCGTCATCTTCAGCTGCATCTTATTTTCCAAGTGACGTCTGTTTGCGTGTCTTGGTTGCAGGGGTCTTCAGTGTCTTGGGTGCAGGGGGCTTCAGTTTCTTGGGTGCAGGGGTCTTCAGTTTCTTGGGTGCAGGGGTCTTCAGTGTCTTGGTTGCAGGGGTCTTCAGGTTCTTGGTTGCAGGGGTCTTCAGTTTATTGGTTGCAGGGGTCTTCAGTGTCTTGGTTGCAGGGGTCTTCAGTGTCTTGGTTGCAGGGGTCTTCAGTGTCTTGGTTGCAGGGGTCTTCAGGTTCTTGGTTGCAGGGGTCTTCAGTGTCTTGGTTGCAGGGGTCTTCAGGTTCTTGGTTGCAGAGGTCTTCAGGTTCTTGGTTGCAGGGGTCTTCAGTTTCTTGGTTGCAGGGGTCTTCAGTGTCTTGGTTGCAGGGGTCTTCAGTTTCTTGGTTGCAGGGGTCTTCAGTGTCTTGGTTGCAGGGGTCTTCAGTTTCTTGGTTGCAGGGGTCTTCAGGTTCTTGGTTGCAGGGGTCTTCAGTGTCTTGGTTGCAGGGGTCTTCAGGTTCTTGGGTGCAGGGGGCTTCATTTGGTAAAGAAAGATTACAGGATGTTTACTAACTTTTTGGACTGTATTTAATATTTGTTATTTATTGGAGTGTTTTAAACTTTCATCTATAAAATAGACATTTGACTGCACAATGTATTAATGCTATTTTTTTGCTCAAGGACAGGATATCAGCTATCTTTAAAAAACAGAGAGAGAATTTGCTTTGCCTGCCAGCATTTTCTTTTTAATTTCAGTATTTGATGTATGATATTCTAAAACAGTAGCCTTCGTTAAATTGAAAACAGGTTTCACTCACTATTCAGTTTTACCGTAGGGTGTTCTGGTTGCCATCGATGTAATCCATAGTCTCACCACCTGATACATACATCAGCCACAGGACAGGTCACATTAGACTACCCATACAGGTTCAAGTTTATAAACTTATTTAACTAACACCAACTGTAGATTCTCTTACCCAAGTCCTTGAAGAGATATGGCTCATGATTTCTCAGAGCATGAAAAAGGAATATTTCACCCTGTCTCCTCCAGCATTAAGCGCTTCAAACAGCCTTCTCATTTTGCCCTGGTTGGTTTGTTCTGCTCTGATCTCGGCATATTTTTCCTCATGTATCACACCCTTACTTTTTAGTTCATCTGTTATTGCCATCACTGAGGTAACCCTCTGAACAAGCGCAGCATATTTCCCATCCACAAACTGGGACTCTGGGCATAAAAAAATATATATATATCGTTGCAGTTTACGATTATTTGTCGGCTGTACATTAAAACAATATTTTAAGTTTTTGTAACTCATCATTATAAAAATAAATAGCCTGGTTAATTATTTAAGCGCACAAAATAGAGATGTCAAACTATTGGAGTTGAAGTCAGATCGCTTACCAAAGCTGCTCATCGCGTCAGATAACAGACCTTGATCCCGAGAATTAAAATCAGGTACTTTAACGCTTAATATACCGAATCTAACACGCAATCGTAAAATCCAGCCTGTTTAACCGAACTAGTTTCACGTAAAGTAAAAAGTAGCACACTTCCCGTGTCGCCAGCGAAAACGAAAGCAATTTTCAATGTAAATTACATAGTTTGACGTGTACATTAAGGCGTTACGTCATCATCCTGCTGCTTCACGACATTTGTATATTAGTAGTGTACTGTATCGCTTATAGGATTTTAATAAAACGAGACGATTATTTGCTTGGTCTAGATCATACAACATTTTTGTTTCTATTGTAGACCATAGGCGGAGTTTCATTCACTGAAGTGTGTAACATCTCAAGTGTAACATGCAAATATGCAGGGTCTGCGTTTATAAATGGGTCATTCTACAGAAACGTCCACTTTTCTGTCCCTAGACTTTACAGAATTATTACAATTGAAATATACATTAGGGTTACAATTTTTATATATTTTAAAATGAAACAATATGTTATTTGAACAATTACATCTTCCTGAGCCATCAATGTGGCATCATTATTTTTTTTAATTAATTATATAGAATTCCAAGCACCACAAAACTGCTCGTCCCCACAGCCATGTACAGCGGGAAAGTGCTTTATTTTGAGGTGAAAAACAGGATTTTCTACCATTTAAAATACAAAAGTCTATTCATAACTATCAAATATATTATGTAAATTGCATGAAAAAACAATGCCAAATAAATATTATAAAATATATAATGAAAACCGTGGTCCCCTGGAGTTGTCACTGGTGTTACCGCTTAACAAAAGTCTTTTATTTTGGAAAAAAAAATCACACTGATGACATCACTCGACTTCCTCCTTCCTAAAGATCTATGAAAAAGGCCCATGTTTAGTATACTGTTTCTTTTCAGTTATCAGAAATTCTCTCATGATTTCATATTAAGCTTTTAGTTGATGTCACTGGTATGACCTATTTATTGTTAGGGAATTGTAAAAAAAAAAAATATATATATAATACAAATGGTTTAAACTGATTGATTTACATTACATTACATTTTACATTTAGTCATTTAGCAGACACTTTTATCCAAAGCGACTTACAAATGAGGACATTAGAAGCAATCAAAACCAACAAAAGAGCAACAACATGCAAGTGCTATGACCAGTCTCGATTAGCCTAACACAGTACACGTAGAAAGTTTTTTTTTTTTTTTTTAAGAAAATTAGTAGATAGAATATAGAGAAAAGAAACCTAGTGTTTATATATATATATATATATATATATATATATATATATATATAAGAAACAAGTAGATAGAATAGAAAAAAGAAAGCTAGTGTTGGTTTTTCAAGAAAAGCTAACAGTTAGAGAATAAATATGCAGTTGATAGAGGGTCAAGTGTGTGTTGTCTTTTTTTTTTAAACAAAAAGAAGACAGATAGATAAAATAGAATTAGAATAGAGTAGGGATCTCCAACCCTGCTCCTGGAGAGCTGCAGACTTCAGTGCCAACCCTGCTGCAACACACCTGTCTGTAGTTATCAAGTAGCCCTGAACACCTTGATTCGCTGCTTCAGGTGTGTTTGATTGGTGTTGGAGCTGAAATCTGCAGGATGGTAGCTCTCCAGGAGCAGGGTTGGAGACCACTGGAATAGAGAGTGCTACATTTACATTTAGTCATTTGGCAGACGCTTTTATCCAAAGCGACTAGAGTTAGAGGGTCAAATAAAGATGGAAGAGATGTGCTTTAGAAGGATTCAGCTGATCGGATTGGGCAGGTCATTCCACCAGGTGGGAACAGTTAATGAAAAAGTCAGTGAAAGTGATTTTGTGCCTCTTTGGAATGAACAATAATGCGTCGTTTACTTGCAGAACACAAGCTTCTAGAGGGCACATAGGTCTGAAGAACTGAATTTAGGTAAAGGGGTCCAGAGCCAGTGGTGGTTCTGTAAGCAAACATTAATGCCTTGAATTTAATGCAAGCAGCTATTGGTATAATTTAGTGAGTATACCATGATTGAAAACATGTGGTTTGATACCTTGCAGCAGACATTTTGTAAAATGCATTTTTCATGAAAATTGTCACTGGTGTCACCTTCCCTATGGATAACACCAGTGAAGATCAGTATATCAGGTCTTATGTATGTCACTGGTGTTACTGTCACTGGTGTCACCTTCCCTATGGATAACAACAGTGAAGATCAGTATATCAGGTCTTATGTATGTCACTGGTGTTACTGTCACTGCTGTCACCTTCCCTATGGATAACACCAGTGAAGATCAGTATATCAGGTCTTATGTATGCCACTGGTGTTACTGTCACTGGTGTCACCTTCCCTATGGATAACAACAGTGAAGATCAGTATATCACGTCTTATGTATGTCACTGGTGTTACTGTCACTGGTGTCACCTTCCCTATGGATAACAACAGTGAAGATCAGTATATCAGGTCTTATGTATGTCACTGGTGTTACTATGCTGTGTTACTGTACTGTTTTTTTGTCACATTAAATAAAACACAACTTATTTCTTGCATTTTCATTATTTTTCTGTAACTGACTACATGTGCTGAAAAAAAATATCGAGAAATATTTCATAACTTTTAATATTGCTAAAGAAGGTAACACCAGTGACAAAATGATACATGTGGTCTTGAAGTAACTGCACAAAAAAGCTAAAAAATAAAATTAAAAAAACTTAAGCTGTCATTTACATGTATTCATAAAGTCAAAAGGTAATCTAATAATGTTAAGTTTAAATGTTAAAAAAAGAAATAAATTTTAAGACATCTTGCCATACCAAAAGTGGACGTTTCTGTACAATGACCCAAATATAGAAATAAAATTTAATGTTACTTATTTATAAACGTTGTATTTGAACCGTGTATTTTAGAAAACGGAGGCATTTTAGATTAACTTTTGACAGCAGACCGTTTGAAAAATGAAAACATCAAGACAAAACATTTTTTGGACACTTTCTGCTTGTCAAGGGTAAGCGGAACTTGTCCATAATTAATGTGATGAACCACACCAGTGAATTTTTCACTATTAAAGTGAATCAGCAAGAAATGAGCAACTAGTGCTTAATGCAAATAAAAGGAGGCGTAGCAGAGAATAGGTTATTTATTCAGACACAACAGCTGCAGACTTGCCCCACGAGCCTTTACTGTAGTCACTGATGTCCAAATATGATTTAGAAAAGATTACAGGAACGACACAATATTTCACTACATGACTTCAAATGAGAGCTGCTTCAGCATTTAAATGTCAACACATTAGTTTGGCTTTGTTTTAAAATTAATAACATTAATAACAAAAAATGTAAGATTAAATAATAAAATCTACATCATTAGAAAATATACAACATAAACTACCCAAAAACAAAGTGCTATCGAAACAAAACAGGAAGTGGATGTTAAAAACACAAAAAGTGCAAGATCATAGCTATCAAACGATTTCACCTGTTTAACAAACCTATGTGCCAACACCCAAAACATTTCATTTGATGTTTTTAGTACTATGTATAGACTGACATTTATAGGACATAGATTCCCTTCATCTACATTTAAAAATTCAATACTTTGAATCATGCCATCAATTCAGAGGCACTCACAAGGGCTGCAGACTGTTTCAAGCAAAAAGAGTACACTTTAAATGAGACTTACTTAACAACATTTACAAAGGCAGTTTACATTAACGTTGCTTTTGATATTTGCACGAGCAGCTGAACCGTATTTGCAGCAGGTCATAATAATGTCCATATTACAGGCAAGCATTGGACTGCATGTACATCTTTCACTCAAACAGGTTGCATTCATACGGTTTGCAATGATACATCAGAAATGAGTCAGCTAATGAATACTGCATCTATTTCCAGAGGCTAGATTCAAACAGGCAAGTACAGATGTGTAGAGAGCGGACACACAGAGAGGAAGGCCACAGTATAGATCATATGACACCACTGAGTCTGTGTGGAGGGGCAGTTCAGTGTTTGATAAAGGTTACTGAATAGGAAGCACATACACAGGCAAGCACACTACAGCAAAGCATCGCTCCCAATATGGCTCAGGACCATCAGACACACTGGCAGTCAATCAGATAATATGTACATAAAAAGGGTTTGCACTTATCTCAGCCATTCACTGATAAAGAACCCAACTTCCAGGAACACAAAATAAATACACACTCATAACAAACAGACTTAAAACAGAAGCACAGCGCACACACATACTGTATATACATGTGCTGTTTCCCTCTAGTGGCCAGAGCTGGCTCTATGTGGCCTCTGTCCAGAGTATGACCTTGCGGTCAGCAGAGGAGGACAGAAAGGAGAGGTGGTGTGTGTGCCACCTGCACTGGATCACTTTATCAGCATGCTCTCCCACAACGGTCAACGGCAGCTGCTTCGTCAGGTCACCTGTGGACACATACAATCATCCAAAGCTATAAAACATACTTTAAATGTTTTAAAATGTTAAAATACATATTTACATTTACAAAATGTATTATTATTATTATTTTCTCTTGACTATGGGAAGCCTGATAAAATATTTTGAGTTGCCTCTTTGGCACACATTGAATACATGGGAAAAAAATATTTATATATATTTAAATAACAGTTTAAATACTAAATATTTTCATTATTTTTCCATTACGAGCTTTCTATTACCTCCTAGAGGTCCTAATTTCTAAACAGTCATTTTTTGGGCTGCATATATATATATATAGCATTTTTATATCATTATATAAAAATCAAGTAAAATAAATTAAAATTTAACAAAGTTAAACAAGTAAAAAAAAAAACACATTTCTATAAACTTACAAATAACAAAAACTACTAAAAATGACAAAATAACCTTTAACTAAAATTTAAATGAAAAAATATACAAATAAAAAATTATTACAAATAAATCAAAACTATAATAGTATCTTGTTGATACTAAAATAACACTGGTTTCATTTGAGGCATAAAAATGTAGTAAAATAAAATGAAATGTAAAATAAAAATAAGTTTAAAAAGTAAAATAAATAGATGTCATGCAAGGTTATTAAAGTTACCTAAAACTTAAAAAAACAATGAAATAAAATAAATTTTAACTGAAAGAAATACAACTGAAAAAAAAATCTATATTTAAAATTAATATATGTTTGTTTGTTTGTGTTTACCGCCATTCCAGCTTCTGTGGCTATTTTCATGGTGAAAAATATTATGGCTGAATTATATCATGTTTTTACTATTTATTTTTGCTAAAAACTCCAAAACTGAATTTGGCTTAACTCTGTTAAAAATCTCTTCAAAAGAGTTAACTGAATAAAAAAGTTCTCGCAGAGTTAAAACCAGCACCTAATAAAACATGCTTAATGGAAATAGGGTTTTGACAGAGAGAACATGTTGGAAAATTAATATATTTAAAATAAAAAAACTAATAAACATGACAAATACACAAAAATTCTACAATGAAACATTTAATGAAATTTAACACTCGGGGTAAACTGAGGGTCATCTGAGATCTCACCTTGTAGGTCAGTGACGATGACCTTGTTGTCGTAGGATCCCGTGAGCAGGTAATGAGCGCCGGGGGAGAAACGCACCGATCGGACATCACTGGAGTGCGGCTGGTACGTCTGAACCATGCGCCCGCCTCTGATGTCATACAGCATACAGGAGCTGTCTTCCTGCCCTGTTGCCAGCAGACGTCCGCTCGGGTCCACTGCCACCGATGCCACAGGGCTGCCTGTGAATTCACACACACACACACACGCACGCACACACACTATTACAATTCAACAGCCACACTGACCAAATCTGGTTACCCAGGAGACAACATTTATATTCATTTTATTTTGTCAAAATTTTTTGGGGGCATAAAGTAAAGACGCAATATAGTGTCATACGCTGTGTGCTGAACAATTAGAATGTATTATAGAAAAAAAAAAAAAAAAAAACGTTAATTACTTGAAAAAAACAAAAAAAACAACTAAAATAAAATAAAATGTTTAAAAAAAACATTGAACAATTAGTAGTCAGGGCAAAATTTCTAATTTGCATTTAGTTTAAAAAGATTTTTTTTTTTTTTATAAATATAAAATGTGTTATTAAAAAAAATGACAAAAACACAGAATAACATTATTACATGTTTAACTAAAATTAAAATTAAAACAGAACATGTAAAAATAAAATCTGATTCAAAATACTTATAAAACCTACATTTTCTCAATGATACTAAAATAAAACTGGCCTGAAAGTGACTTAAATCTTGTAATATAAAACCAAAATGGCAGATTAAAGCACATTAGTATGTAAGATGGCAGCCACATAATGTTTCCAGTGAATCAGGTCAGATATACAGTTTCACAGTACATACCAGCTCAAGCTGGTTTTTGAAACATGATAGCAGTTACCATTTCTGATCAGCTTGACCTAAATGCTTTACCATGACCATTTCAGCCTAACCAGCACTTGGTCAACTGTCTAGACCAGTCTGAACCAACCAATAACCATAAATGACCAGCGTAGACCAGCTAGAAACCACGTAAAATCAGCTACCACCAGAAACGGCCATTGTTTAGCAGACAAAGTGCTAAAGACTAAAATAAAGCAAGTGAAGCCCACCTGCGCCTTGGAAGGACGTCCCCACCACTCTCACACAGCTGGGCACTCGCAGGTCCCAGAAACGCACCGTCTTATCCTGAGAGCCGGACGCTATCATCCAGCCCCCCCATGTGTACAGAGACAGGATATGACCTGAGGAGAGAAAACACATACAAATCACATTAGGAATGAACATATTTATGAGAATCTGTGTGTGTATTAAATATAAAGTCATATATTTTTGGGTGTGAGTGTACCTGTGTGTCCGCTCAGCGCGTGCAGGCCCTGTCCTCTCTGGCAGTCAGTTGTATAGATGTTACAGTCTCCGGCTCCTGCACTGATTAAAATGGCCCCTCCGCTCTCAGGACCCTCCATAAACGCCAGATCTCTGATAGTCCCGTCATGCATACTGAACTCCAGATCAGGACCTGAAGCAGAGAGAGTCATTGAGGACGTGTGTGGATTTAAATATATAAAGTAAGAGTCAATATGTAACTAATAGATATCATCATACTTCCCCAGCTGACTGATTACATTAAGAATTGTAAACATTTTTTGTATTACAAGTTTTCTGAAATATTTTCTTAAATATGGCATTATACAATATTTATTTATTTATTATCTAATTAAATATGCACCAATTTGCATTTTCATTCAATATATTCCAGAACAGAAATCTGAACGTAATGATAAATCCAGATTCAAAATTATTGTTTTATTTGGTTGACATATTAGAGATAAAGGTTTTTACAGAGTGGATTTAAGATATTTCTTTAATTTTGTAAAATTTAATTAATCAATTTTTTTGATGATTTTTTTTTTAGGAATAAAATGTTATATAAATCAGGTGAATGACCAAACACCTCTGTAAAAACCTCCAGAATATAAATAGGAATGTTTGGTTTAAATACTTAAGTGCTACTCAAGATTTCAGCCTCAATGCCGGAGAAAAAAAAAAATTGATATGCGAAAAGATATGTTAATTTTAATTAAAATCTACAGATGCAAATAGATAAAGTGCAATTAAATAAACAATTAAAAGTGCATTTTGGATATTTTCTTTCCAGTAGTCTGAAAACAAAATGTTATGAAAAGCCAAATAGCCTAAAATCTTAAAATTGGCCAGTGCATGACAAAAAAGCCTGTAGTGCAGGGGTAGGCAACGTCGGTCCTGGAGTGCCGATGTCCTGCAGAGTTTAGCTCTAACCTTGAAAAAAAAAACTCACCTGCCTGTAGCCCTAGTAATTCTGAAGACCTTGATTAGCTTGTTCAGGTGTGTTTGATTAGGGTTTGAGCTAAACTCTGCAGGACAGCGGCACTCTAAGACCGAAGTTGCCTACCCCTGCTGTAGTGTCTTGCTTAAAGATTCATGAATATTTGTTTGCAATCACCTGTAGCATTGCAGGTTTCAGGGTTGAAGGGCAGCACTTTGACATATTTGTCGTTGGAGCCAGTGGCCAGCAGCTGTCCACATGGGCTCCAGGCTACACAATATATAGAGCCTTTGTGATGCTTGTTCCTCTTGAAGCGGATTACAGGAGGTTTACTTGTGCCCGAACCACTAAAAAAGAAACAACAAAACAACTACATTATGTCAACATTTAACGGTCAACTGAAAGATTCTGATTCTCTATGAATTAACAGAGCAGTTCACCCAAAAAGTCTAACATTTTAAAGTCTGTCCAAAAAGACTTCTGTCATCATTTACTCTCCCTCATGTTGTTCCAAAACTGTATGACTGACTTAAAAAAAAAAAAAAATTGTGCTTATAATCACAGCTGTATGGCTAAAATGAGGAATTTACATTTATGCATTTAGCAGATGCTTTTATCCAAAGCGACTTACAGTGCATTCAAGTTACAGTTTGACATTTTATCAGCTCTTTGAGGCACTTGCTTGTATCCCATCATCTATAACATGTTTGATCATTGAAATGGGTTTTAATGCAGCGTGCGGGCTGCTGACCTCGTGTCCAGCGTGTCAGGATAGGCACACACACGCAGCATCTTAGAGTTGGAGCCGATTGCGTATAATGTCCCTGTGGGGTGGAAGGCCACGGCCCGGACCGCCTGCGTATCCTCCAGGCTGTTGACCATCACAAACTTGGCTTTTGACTCCTCTTTCTGCAACACACACATATAAACACATTCTGTATGTGAGAAGGGTTCATTTAAAGATTAGGTGATATATTAATCCCAAATAATCCAGAACAATCCCTAATCTGTGTTTGATCCGAGAAGTTTCAAGAGCTGTAATTAAACCAACACTAAAGCCTTTAGAGAGAGACAGAAGGAGAATGTGTTATTCAGTGAATGTTATCCCTGTATAACCTGACATATGAAATAAAAGTGGCTCATTCAGTATGAAACAGGAGTTTAGTATAAAAGATTGTGTGAAGAAAAATAAAAAACACAAATATGCAATTTGGTGCAGTTTCAGATCAAATTCTGACAACTTGTAAATCAATAAGATCTTAATTAAAAAAGCATATATTTAAAAAAGCATATATTTTAAATAAATATCAGTTATCACTCTATATCTCAAAATAATATGCTTTGAAAAGCATATCTTTTCATAATATGCTTTGAAAAGCATATCTTTTTTTATATTTAATTGCTTTATAATCAAAGCTCCCTAGTTTTTATTGTGGGGTAAAACACACAGTGATTATTAAGAGATGTACAAATAAACATTCCTCAAAAAAAAACCTTGGTAAATTTTGCGTATCAAATATGATCCATCAGGCAGATATCAAATCACATATATTTGATACGCAAAATTTACCAAGGTTTTTCTAAAAATGACTATATAAAATGTATTCTTATGTTTATTTTGAAAAATCATAATAAATTACACATACACAAAAAATATGTGTACCATAACCAGAAGGGAGTGTTTTTAGAATGATATTATATTATACTTTAGAATTATACTGAAAAGACCTTTTACTTGCTAAAAAAGTATAAACTGTCAATCAGATGACAGAAGGCATGTAGTAGATTGTCTTCAACAGATTTTTCAGCAACAGTGATCATGCTGATAACTTAGTAACTTTAGAAATTTGCATATCAAATAGAAATAGTTGGCTTTATTGGATTTATTATGTTGAGCTGTAGGGGGCGCTGTACCTCTGGGCCTTTAGAGCAGGTCAAACTACTGTCATTGTGTCCAGTTTTGTCTCTTTGGGCACTGCAGGAGAAAACAAACTCTTTTTAAAACCCCTTAAGAACCCAAACAGTAATTAAAAAACATTAAAAGCAAACATATTGGAACATGATATGACAAAAAGCTCCCAAAACAATCTTACATTATGGATGCACTGCTATAGAAATTTTCAAACTCTTTCAATGAAGGAAAAACGATTGAGTGTGACTCTCACCTCTGGGGCAGTACAGGAGACTGGTTGGGCGGAGGGACGGCTGCTTGACCTACTGACCTCTGAGGAGTGCTGGTGACCAGATCGCTGGCTCCTTCACACTCTTCCTGTGTCTGTGGTGTGGCTGAAGCGTCTCTCGCTACACTGTTGTTATTACTGCCTCCATTGCACTGCTGAGAGAGAGCCTGCACCTCTTCTCCCAAATCATCCATTCCCACATTTAGTTCCTCCAGTCTTTGAATAGACCTGCACACATGCACACAAAAACATGAAGCTTTAGAGTCAACCTGGAGCTAGTCTCAGGCGGCATGGTTCACTGATTGTTCACTGACCATGTGATGCATACCACACACAACACAAGCCAGGAGCTTTCTCAAAACATAAAAATACGAATTAAACTTAAATCTAATTTTGAAATTAAATTTAAATAAAAAAATCAGTTTGGCTTTATGGAGATACTGCAAGTCAGTAACCGCAACATTATTTTTTTTTTGCTGAATTTTAAAAAGTTTGAGAGTTTGTGAATTTTAAAAAGGTTCAAATTGAACTTTTTGCCAAACCTAATGAGTGAAACTTTGCCAGGAATTGATAAAACTGTATAGTGCAATATTTATATACACTTTTTCAGTGTGCTGTGGACCTTATTTATTCAAGGGTTTAATCTGAAACACTTGTAACAAGCATACTATAAAGAAACATGTGATGTACACAAGTAATTTTACATGTTGCTCATACAGTCGCTTTCTGTCAGAGTGACCAGAATAAAAACTGCAACATGAACATGAACACTAAAACTGCAAACATGAATACTAAAAGTTACATTTCTGCTTAAATGGGACTTCTGCTTAAATAGAATTTGTATTAGTAATAAATAGAATAATTTTTCACGCGTTCACTCACACACTGTGATAGGATATTTTGTAAGACAGAAAATAGGGATGTCAATTTTCAATCATTCCCATGATCGAACGTCATTTAAATTAATGATCAATTAATTGATTAATCATTAACCTTAATACGTCTCTTGCAGTGGTATATATTATTTCTGACCATTTACAAATGGTGTAATTTGCTTTGGAATATTGAGAGAAAACATGAAGATATGAGAAAAGAGATAGGCTCTGTCCTGCTCGTGTCCCATACACAGCCCTGTCAAAGCGCAGAGCCCGATATGAAACAATTATCTGGGAAAATTATAATGAAACACAACTTAGTTACTAAAATTCTCTTTCCATGTTAAAGGACTTTTTATTGTACCTATTTTAATGTACTTTTAAAGTCTGGATCACATTAAAAGCGTAATTTGTACATTAGCGAATCATTTTCGCCAAAGAGCCATCCCCGTCACTCACAGCTGCTTGCACGTGTTTTGCACATGAGCCGCACGCACCCCCAAATTAAATTGCTTAATCGACCATCGATAGCTTTAATCAATTACATCTCTTATCAACAATTAATTAATCATCAATTAATCGTTGACATCCCTAATAGAAAACAAAAAGAGCACTGGATTAAGTGGATATTTGGCAACAATACAATGTAGGAAATAATACTTTCAGAAGCCTTCTACTGTTTGTCAGCATGACGCAGCTCTTTATTGCATGTGCAGCTTGTGGATGACTCTAGTTCATTACACACACATCAAAGTGCATATAGCTTATAAAATGTATTTGTGTTTTCTTTGGGGATTTCTTCACCCACTTTAAGGTTCATAGCTGCTAGCGGCACCATCTGTAGAGGCCTGAGATTCATCTCATTAGCCTTTCATTTGATATTCATCTTAATCTCTGCCAAACACCACCCATTACTACCACAACTGGTCATTTCCCAGTGGTCAAGGGGGCTTCCCCCTGAAAATCCCCTGAAGCAGGTGGCATAAGGCCAGAACACACAGGCCACACATTTTTTATTAGTTTTTAATCTCTTTTAAATTTAATTTCTGTGGCATTATAGTAAACTCCCAAACTTGTCTTCACTGCCAGCAAGGCTTCTGTTGACAGAACAATAAGTGTTTCTTCTGCCCTCCCTTCCCCTCTGACACGCTGCATTATTTATGGCTGTGACCTTAATGATGACATCACCAGAGGAACAGCACGGTTTCAAAACCTCCCTTTGTTATGATTCTGTTTTACAAATGTAACGTAACCACAGCAACAGAGGAACTAGAGAAGTATCAAAGCCGAACAAGAGAAGAGGGTCCTAAAATGAGTTCAGTAATTCTCAGATTTCAGTGTTTGCACCATTAAATAAACTAACTTTCTTGTAGGGGTAGGAAAAAAATATATAATTTGAGTGACACACAACATCAATAAATATACTCCAAAAAAATCCTTCATATTTTCAGAGAGGATTACTGACACATTTGGAGTCTGTTTTGTAAAGAGGGACCGATTTATTAAAATCTATAATCTAAAATCATTATGTTTAGGCTTTAACCTCTCCTTGATCTTGATGAATCTCTCATCTCTTTCCATTATTTATTGACACACAGAAAGAAACACATGCCTGTGATTGAAGATCCATCGAGTGAGATGAAAACCCAGCAAAAAGATAGTCCACTAATAACTCACAAAATATTATAAGGACAGCAAGGTTCAAAAATCCACACTAAAAACACAAGATTTAAAATATAACTTGAATCTGGAACTAGAAAGTTATAGGATTTCGTAAAGCTTTAACATCATATCGAGTGCTGTCTTTAAAGCAAAAGAAGACAAAACAAATAAAATATATATTTTTTAAATGTATTCAAATTGTTATATTTATTATACTGTATAGCTTTCTATAAAAACTAAATTAAGTATTAATTTAGGAAAAGTCCTAAATAATAAACTACTCCACAGACTATCCATACACTACTACACTGTATATTGTATATATTTGATAAAAATATTAATTTCAGGTATTATAAAAAAAAGAAAGTTGGGTCATGGTACAGCCTACTTGTCAGGCTGGAGGAGACAATTCGTCTTGGGAAGCATGAATGCAAGCTACTACCCTGCTTGGTAATAAATAAAACACTGGAAATGGGAGTCGAAAGTAGGCAAATGTAAAACCAGTCTAAGAGCATGTGTGTGTATATGTGTTTGTTTTCCTTAGGGAATTCTCCACCCACTTCAAGTTCCCTGGCAGCTCGCTGTACCATCTGTAAACCCCTGAGGTCATTCTCATCTACATCTCATTAGCCTTTCATTTGATATTCAACCTGCCTTGCCTTTTTCTCTGCATCCTTCCCTTTTGCTTTTAGCAACATCAGATTTCACCTTGTGTCTTTGTGTTTGTAAACTTCAGCTGGTGTGATGCACATCAGTGCAGTCAGTGGTGACGTGGAGTTCAGCTGACCTGGTGAGGAAGGCTTCTGTGAGGTTGTGCTTGTCGGTGGGCGGGGCCTCGTGCTGCTGGACTCCGCCCTCTCGCAGCATCTGTTGGTAGAGTTCCCGCTGCTGCTGCTTCTGTTCCAGATGTTGCTGCACACGCAAACGCTGCCGGTAAAATTCCTGAAACTGCTCTGTGGAGTCCCGCAACTATACAGAAACAGAGGAGACAAGGATGTGCTGAGATGTAAATGAGAAAGAGGTATGCTAAACGCTGTGCCTCCAAAGCATTCTATAGCGCCAGCAGATGGGCGTTTTCAGAAAAACGCCTAGCATTTTCAGCTGGCTAAAAACACTTTGGTAGACACACCACCTTACTCTCATTTCATCCTAAAAGCTTATGAGTAGACAGACACTGAAGGGGAGTCACTTTCTGGTCTGATGAACAGATTTAATACATCATAGCTCTCTCTACAGTGATTACTACCACAGATTAAAAACCCAGACAGGAAACTGTGTGATGTTGTCACAGAGCCTCAATCAACTTTCTGTAATCCGAGATATCAACACATCCAGACTACTGACCACTAGCAACAAACCACATATTTCTTTAAAAATATCCAAAGCATTTGGATGAAATATCAAAGTAGATGTAAAATATTAATTTGCCTATTACATCCAAATACAGTGTTAATTTGTTGATATACAAGTAGCTGATGTTTCATTTGTTATAACTTACCAAATAATTTTAGCATCCCTTAAACAATATTTAGGCATATAATAAAAAAAATTGATTCCCAGAATCAAGGAGAGCATATCACAGTTGGAATGACCACAGCAGCTTTCTGTAAACCACAGGATATGGACTAAAGGACAGTAAATGTTTGTCATAACTAATAACTCGCATTATCCTCTGTATGTTTGTGTGAGATCACAGAGAAAAGGAAGATGGGTGGGTTTCCTGATGGAAAGTGACCTAAAGAGAACAGGGCAAGCAGAGCAGAGGGAATGCATGAAGCTAATTGGCTGTTCATGTTTAATGGTCCTGATTACACACAATCAGACTCATAACAAAGACTACAGTTAAATATTCCAGAAATCTTGATTAAAAAAATATATACAAATCACCTCCATAGCAGGGTTTTTATAGAGAAAAACTGCAACCAGAAAACTTACACTTGAAATCATTTTTTTTTAAATATTATAATAAAAAAACAACTTACATTTATTTTATTTTAACTAGTCCCCAAGGCAATACATCTTATTTACATTAACTTGATTTACTAAACTATATAAACATATATATATTTTTAAATCTTATAAAATGACAAAAATGCCTAGCAAAAATAAAACTTTAAAAGTAAAATAAGAACAGAAAATATAAATATGAATACAAATTACAAAAGCATCTAATGATACTAAATAACGCTGCTCTATAGCTCAACATTTCAATTAACTTTTTTAACTTCTAACAACAGACTGAATGTCAGCATTCCAGAACTCTACTCACAACAGCCACTGATGGTGAATATTCTAGAACTCTTTTCACCACAACCTCTGACAGTCAACATTCTAGAGCCCTTCTACCATGAGAAATCTGTGAAGGTCAACATACTAAAACTCTTCACACAAAAAGAATGTGAATTTATCGATCAACATTCTAGAATATTTCTAGTGACATTCCCCCACAAACACATGCCTAGAAACTGTAGCGTGGTGACAGCCGATCTAATCCCTCTGCAGCTATGCAGTGATAAAGTGGAAGCAGTAGATGAGCCTGACAGTTATTTATGACCCTGCTCAGGGCTACAGACTGTTTCTGAGGGAAGAGACATCTACTGCTCATGCTGTAAAACAGCAGTCACAAATTATTCAGAATATCACTAAAAATGATCCAACTTGAATGCTAAATTTAAATATTATTTGTTTGGCATGTTACTTTTTCAATTATTAGTTTTTTATTTAGTTCAATTTAGTGAAGAATTTATTAGGGGTGTCATTTACTTGCGTTTATTTTAATACAGTTCAATTAGAATTAAGAACATCATTAACAGAAACGTATTGAGTGCTTGATCTAATGTTCAGGAAATATCAATGAAATCATTGACCAGCAAAGTACCTCATTCTCCTCTGCAGAACCAGGGGCTGGGGCATCCTGACCCGGGGCAGAGACCGGGCGAGAGTTTTGAGGACCGGGTGAGCTCATCATTTTATCAGATGGAGTTTCAGATCTGGAGCTGCAAGACCAGAGAGTCCACATTACTTTAGACACGCACCTCACCTTTGTAATTATTTTGTAAAATAAACAAGTTATTCTGCTCTGCCACACCCATCTCAGAATTGAATATGCCTTGAATATGCAATGCACAGTGGCATATTGTCACAGGGTGTTTTAAACAGTAGCACAATGCAACAAATAACAATACATATGAACTACCTTCAAAAGTTTGGAATAATTAAAATGTTTAAAAAACGTTTTTGAAATAAGTCTCCTATGCTCACTCATAGACTCATTGTTTTATCAAAAATCCAGTAAAAACAGGTATATTGTGAAAATGTTTTACTATTCAAAATAACTGTTTTAATAACATTTCTCTAGTCTAGTCATTAGTGTCACATGATCCTTCAGAAATCATTCTAATATGCTGATTTGCTGCTCAAGAAAATTTTTATTGAAAACATTTCTGCTGCTTAATATTTTTGTCGAAACCGTGACACACTAGCATTCAAAATTTTGGGGTAAGAAAGCAAAAAAAAAATCAATACTTCTATTCAGCAAGGATGCATTGAATTGATCAAAAAAGACTGTAAAGACTTAATAATAATGTAATAATGTTACAAAATAAATGCTGTTTTTTGAACTTTCAATTCATCAAATAGTATATCATGGTGTTCACAGATAATATTATGCAGTAAAAACTGTTTTTATAATAATAATAATAACCATTATTAATATTTCAGCATCAGTAACAACTGATAATAATCTGAGCAGAAAATCAGCATATTAGAATAATTTCTTAAGAATCATCTGACACTGAAATAATGGCTGATGAAAATTAAGCTTTGCCAACACAGAAATAAATAAAAGTTTAAAATATATTTAAATAGAAAACAGTTATTTCAAATTGTAAATTAATTTTTAAGCATAAGAAACTTATTTCAAAAATATTAATTATTCTAAACACTCTAAAAAATGCTGGGTTAAATACAACAGCGCTGGGTAAAATATGGACGAACTCAGCGATTGGGTTGTTTTTACCCAGCGGTTGGGTTAAACATTTAATGCATGTCCAATATTCTCAAACGCTAAGGCAGATAGTTCAGGTGTATCAGGTGATGTTTACCTTTCTGGTGATTCCTCGAATATGCTGTGACATCCTGAATTCTCCATCATCACACTGCGGTTCAAGTGTTGAAAATTAGCGAATGACTGTGACATGGGTGAAGTTTTCCCTCTGTCCGTTCCCACTGCTCTCTTCTCTTGGCCAGAGAGACCGTAGGACAGGCCGTCCAGCGCTGGGTTCAGAGAGCGTGACATGTAGGTGTCCGCAGACTGTGGGCGTCGAAGAGGCGAAGCAGGGTACGGGGAGAGCTTGCTGATGAGTGGAGTGAGGAGGTCTGCGTAAGCAGCCTTGGCGGGTTTAACAAGCCGATCCACATGGATATTGAGCAACTTCTGCTCAAAGGCGCAAGAAAAGGCACTGGGCGACAGGTTCTGCAGCCAAGAAAGCAAGCTCAGGTCGAGATCATCGCAGCCGTTCCCACACAGCATGTCTATTCCCAGAAGAATCTCACTCTCTGTGATCTCCTCCTCTCCAGTGGCTTTGCTCTGGCAGAACTCGACGCAGCATTCGTACAGAAGGCCTTTAATGAGAAGCTGGAATAGACGATTGGAGCTGGCACGGAACCCCGCCTCGCTCAGCTTTCGGTCAGCAGGAATAAACTCCGCCACCATGCCACAGGCATCCTCAAAACACTGAACACGTGCTGTACTCGGGTTCCAGTCCTTGAACTCAGCATGGCTGGTGAGGCGGGGCAGCGTCAGGAGAAGGCAGTGCTTGCTGTAGTCGTCTTTTGATGGACAAAACTCTTCCAGAGCATGGAGACACTTCACAGCTTCCTGCATGGTGAGCTCCAACTGAACATAGAGAGATAAAATGAGAGAGAAGCCAGAGCCATTTGCAAACAAGCTCTAATCAGTTGGTGTTACTATGTTTTTTTTTGGTCATGATACTCTTTCAAGATTAACATGCCAGTAGAATAAGCTTATCAGAAACCATATGAACTAAACTGACTTTACATGCATGTTTCTTTATCTTCTTCTATATTCAAGAAATAATATATTGTATCTCTTGATTGACTGTTTAAACGCTGCTGTATAAAAGTTTGGGGTTGGTCAGTTTTTTTTAATGTTTTTGAAATAAGTCTCTTATGCTCACATGACTGCATTTATTTGATCAAAACAGAAAAACAGGAATAATGTGAATTATTATTGCAATTTAAACAACTGTTTTCTATTCTGATACATTAATATGTAATATATAAAATGTAATTTATTTCTGTGATGTAAAATTTAATTTTCAGGAGCCATTACGCTATTAATCAGTGTCACATGATCCTTCAGAAATCTTTCTAAAATACTAATTTGGTGCTTAAGACACAATATAAAAGTCTTTACTGTCACTTTTACAAACTAAATGAATGAATCAAACATCACATGTGGCAACTCATCTGACATTTCTGTGTAGGATACAATGATGACACTGATGTTACTCACATGTTGTGGCTCATCCTCAGCAGACATGGCGTTGTTCACGCACAAAGCTTCCAGAAACTTCTGTTTCATAACAATGTAGCGGAACCTGAGAGGACATGGAAAGATGTAGCAATATATGTGAAGTTAAACCAACAGTGTTTCATTTTATTGAAATATTCATAGAAATAATTTGGACTTTTATTTTCTTCACATTTAAATGCAAGTAAACTCGTATTAGACACAAGATGCCATTCTAGAAAGATTCTGAGCTGATCTCTCACCTTTTTCTGTCAAATTTATCCAGACACTCAAGAGGCTGAATAAACTGTAACACTTCATCCCACTGTCCATCCAGAATGAGCTGCCTGCAGGAGGGAGGAATGGTTCAGGGAGACATAGGGAGAGAAACTTGGACCAACTAACAATTTAGACAAGGTCAAAATCAACATTTCATTATCTGACTGGTATTAACATTGTATTGCACTCAAATAGTACATCAGAGACAGTAATCAGCAATATAAAACACTACATCTACTGTAAGTTCAGTAAGTTTAACATTGTTGTGATAAAACTCTGAATTTGCCTTATCAGTCTATTCCTAACTGTATTCTGGAGTTAAGCAGGGCTGTGGTGCGAAAGGCACCTTTGTTTATAAGGGGCCCGGTTTCTGAAAAGGGACCCAAACTCTCTTACACTGATTTAATCTCAATCTCAAAGGAGGACAAGTGAGCAGCAGGCTGTCGGTTGATTTAATACTAATATCAAAATGGTCTATACTTTCACTTGAAAGCAGCTCAAATGCAGCTCAATTTTATCCCTTAAATGCAGTGTTGAAACTGCTATAAATATGCAAACAACCATTATATAAGGGGTATGCAACCTATGGCACACGTGCCAACACTAACACGGATAATGACCGGCACACAAGCAATAGCAAACGAGGTCTATGTATTTAATTTAAAAAACGTTCTTCAAACCCACATAACTCTATTAAAGTGTTTGAGCTAGTCAATAGACACATGTAGCTCTGGCAAACCATCCATGTGACTGCTGTGCTTACGAGCCGCTGGGAGCTCAATGCAGATCAATGCAGTGATGTGCTTTCGCCTCGGTTAAGTCCGTTTCATTTTTGTTGTGCTGCACAATTAATAGCTTACAGTTTATTCTGCATTTGTTGCTCTTAGCTTTTCAGAAAAATATATTACCGCTATGAATGTTGGAGATTTTCCATTCGGTATACAGAGTTCTTAGCATTCCACACATGAATCACAGTGACGGTGATGTGCAAACTACACACACAGTGTTTAACCAGAAAAATGAAAAATGGCACTTCATGACCAAAAGGTTGATGTCTCCTGCATTATATGATTGGCTCATAATCCCGGCCGCCACATTATGTTTTTAATTTTGATTTAAATTCAGCCTGAGTATAATGTGTTGATGGATCAAACCTGAGGAACAGCATGTCGTCTGAGTACAGGCCGTTGATGACCCCGCTCTCCTTCTCCAGGGCTAGCATGCTAATGTGCAGCTTGCGGGAGCTCAGGAAGTCCAGCATCACCTTGATGATCTCCACTTCCTTTACATTTATGATCTCCTCAGCCGTCATGGTGGCAAGCTTTCACAGAAAGAATGAGAGAATGAATGCATCATTTAGCAATGTTTAATCTATAAACAGCTACAATATACACTTTCTAAATCAACCAGTGGTCATCAGGCCATTGCTTAGGCTAAATTTAAAAAACATGAATTTCGACTGGTTGAAAGGCTAGAATATAAAATATAGGACCCTCTTATCACAGCACTTATGACAATGTTTCCAACTCTCCACCTTTGATGGCAGTCCTGGTTAGTTAACTACATTACTTAACACTTCAACATTTGCATTACTTAACATTTCATTATTTACCAATACATTACTGAAATCAAATGTTGTATTATGTACAGTTGCATTTTTATTACCTAACGTTAAGACACTGTAACAAATGTACTGCTAATGGGACCCTATTGTAAAGTGTTACCAATAATAATAATTTATTATTTCAGTTTATAAAGCCCTGTAATGTAGCTATAAAACACTGTAGTGCTTGAAGACTACAAGTGAAAAAGTAACAACCTGAACTGCCTAATTAAAATACCAAACCAAAGTTAAGAGAAAGAAAAGTCAACATACCAGAAAATGCAAATGTAAACACAAAAGCATGGGAGGTGACCTGACATTCTACCAAAACAAAAACAGCCTGTTCCTCAATACTATCACATCACATCCAACTTAACCTCATTCTAATGAAAATATCACTTAGATTGTTGTTTTTAAAAATACACATTATTCCTGATAGCTAAAGGAATTAGTACTATATAAAGGATAAAACTTTTTATTAATATTAGGTATTAACACAATAATATTATTACTTTGAGAATGCTATAATTTTAAATGGGTTGACACAACTACATACGTTTAATCTACAAAAAATGGCAAGGAGATTTGTAGTTGCTATTTAGGAAAATCTGCAAAATATACATTCATGTTAACATGAATAATTAACAAATGAATGTATGCATTTCTACAACAAGCACAATGTTAGTATCTTGTGAATTGCTTTTTGGGATTTAAACCTTTAGAAGCTCATTCTCTGAACCACTAAACCACGCCACCCCCAAACACGCACTATGAGAAACGCAGATTTGCTTTCTCATGCTTTCCCACCGCTGAACCTGCATGAGTTCATTGCAATGCATTTATCTGACCGCTTACACTGATTATGTCTTAAATTAGCCACATTACACCCCATCAGGCACCAGTGAGAGCGGACATCCACCCATATCCACCGCAGACGTATGCTGAAGCTGCGCGGGGAGAGTGTGTGTCATCCAGGCGGCGCAGAAGCAGCAGTCTCCCGGGCCTCGCCTATCCTCAAAACAACGGCGATAACCGCCGCGAAGAGCGAGTTTAATCTCACCTGATAATCTCTACATATACGCGAAGTGCAGAAATCCTGTGTGGGTCCGCCGAGGGTGTGTCGACACGCACTGTCTGGTGTTTTTCCTCCGTGTTTCGGGGAGAGAGGCTCTTGTTGTCCCTGGCGCTCGCTGGTTGTCAAGCACAAGCTTCCTCTGCGCTCTCCACCAATCCGCGCTCACGCACACAAACCCCCGCATAACCCGCCCAGGCCCGCACTGCCCCGTGTGTTACTGAGGCTTAATGGGGATTTGTGATTAGCAGCATTATGTACGCATTATACGATGTGTGTAAACTAATACTAAGCCGAGAAAGTAGCGGTTTATGGGGATGTTTTGGGTTCAAAAAGCGTCTGCTAATTGATTAAATGTAAAATGTAAATATCATGTTCTAATGAATTGTAAATTATTACAAACAACACACAAATACAAATAGCACAATATACAAATTCAAATAACACAAAATTACAAATAACACAATTAATAACCGACATTTGATTCAAAATGTATTGCTCGCGGTTTAAATGTTCTATTTGGGGGATGATTAATTTCAACTGACATATCCAAAACAATAGTTGGGTATATTTTGCTGATTTTTTTAAATTGTTTTATGATTCGTATTTGTTAATTTTTTTTACATTTCCTAAAAATCCGTCAAGTAACCTACTATTCAGTATCGATACTGAATCTAACGTTAACTTACATGTAGTTCAAACAACACACAAATACAATTAATTTCAACAGACAAATCCAAAACAATATATTTCTTTCTGGTCCTCGAATCTGATTGGCTGTTAGGAGTGTGATATTAGAGTCCAAAAGAACTCCAACAGCTATTTTTGTGTTGTTGTTTTGTTTTGTTTTTTTGCTGATTTTTTAATATTGTTTTGTGATTCATAATTGTTTGTTTTTAAATTTCATTAAAATACGTTAAGTAATCCGTTTCTATTTAACAAACCAAAGTAGTTCAACTCCCGAGTGAATGACTCTTATGAACCGGTTCTTTTAGAGAATCAAAAATGCATACAGCGTGATCTTGAAAGTATCTTTTGAACCGATTCTTTTTAGTGAGTCTAAAACACACAGCGGAACTAGTATAGTCCGAGTTCAGAACAAATGACACGAGGTAATTTTTTAGAGAAACAAAATGCATCCAGAGCGACCAGTGTAGCTGTCAGACTCTGTAATGAATCACTCCTAAGCGCCGGTTCTTTTTAGTGAATCAAATGCATTCACAAGCTTTCAAACTTTGAGACTTAAAGGGATAGTTCACTTTGAAATTAAAATTTGGTATCTTAGCTTAGGATTCAAGATGTAGTGTTTTTTTTCTTCAGTAGATCCAATTTTGATGTTTTTAGTCAAACCGTTCTAGTCTGTCAGTCATATAATGGCAGTATAGGTCACTGTCTCTATAAGAAAAAGAACATGCACAGAGAAATCCAAATTAAACAATTCCCCATCGTAACTACACATTGATGCTAAGACACTAAACGAGCGGTTATGGTGAGAAAACGAACAGTATTTATATCGTTTTTTACCTCTTGTACACAACCATGTTCAAGAGATCTGAGTGCGCACATGCATCCGTGTGACGTGTGTGCGTCTCTGGAACGCTGCATTCACACGGGTCTCACTACATTAGTCTGCTCAAGCGCCGGAAGTGATCTCTCGTGCGTATACGTCACTCATTGCCAGAGTCGCGCGCACTCAGATCTCTTGGACATGGTTGTGTACAAGAGGTAAAAAACGATATAATACTGTTCGTTTCTCACACAAACGCTCGTTTCGTGTCTTAGCCATCAAGTGTAGTTACGATGAATTGTTAATTGGATCTCTGTGCATGTTCTTTTTCCTCTTATAGAGACAGTGACATACCTCCATTATATGACTGACAGACTAGAACGGTTTGCCTAAAAATCAAAATTGGATCTACTGAAGAAAAAAAGACACCTACATCTAATGCCTTTAAGCTGATAGACACCAAATTTTAATTTCAAAGTGAACTATCCCTTTAAATCATTCACTGAATTGACAGCATTTTTTATATAGGCTACACCTTAAACACAATATGCGTTTCAGTAGTTTTTATCTTATACATTATAACACATTAAATAAGTTTGTTTTTTGTTGTTTGTTGCATTCAGTATTTATTTTTGAACAGTTCCATTAACAATTATAATACTACTTGTAAGGAACCAGAATGGTTACATTTTTTATGATTCCCATCCCTAACCATAACTACTCACTATCATAAATGATGTTATTACAAGTGAATAATAATACTGCATCATAACAAAGGGGAAAAATAGGTCAAACAGGTAAGGATTTGGTTGTAAATCTGTATTTATGTTGAGGTTAACATTCAAATACAAACAGACAAAGCATATGATAAACAAACAGCGGACATGACCTGGAAAAAGATTAGACAGCGTGTGGAAATGAACATCTCTCAGAAGAGCTTACTTCTGCTCTTATCACATCCCCTCATACTTGCACCTGTTAAACATCATCTTTTTCATATGAAAAATATCAGTAATATTCAATGGCTTAAAAAATATGCTTAGTATGTAAAACTATATCTGTACAGCATCAATAAATTCAAACGATGATATACTTCACTTAGTAAAAATAACAAATATCTTTCGATTCTTTTGCACCTGAAGACAAAATGTGTTTCCAGACAACAGCCTGCCCAAATAATCCCAGCTCTTTAAAATGCACTTCATAATTAAAAACGAGTTACCACATGATTTAGCAATAATACGCACCACCTCTTTGAAAGCTTCATTATGTGATATTAAATAACTCAGTGTTTCCTCTGTATTATTCATATGGAAATTTACTCTACTCAAACAGTCAGCTAAACCGATCTGTCTCTCTAAAATGTATGTTTCAAACATACATGGCACCCAGATATTCTGGATCGTGACACTAGCGATAGCAACATACCTAGGAATGTATTTTAATGTATTCTAGCTAATATGTTTAGTTTTGGTCCTCAACTTCATCAGTTAACGGCCCCATCATTACATTTACATCACATACAGAGTAACACGAGCGTGTTTATTTTATAGAAAGAGTCTTGAGCGAACAATTCTTACTGTAGTTAATTTTACACACGTTCTGTAGTAGCGGTTGCGCAACAATTATTACGAATCCTACCCAAAATATAAAAACGCAGACATTAAATAAAGCAAAAAACTGAGGTTCCAGTACATTAAATGCTTCTTCAACTGTATGACCATCTGTAAAGTTAGTCTTCAAGTGTAGTATGTCCCTAATATTCTTTTACACCTGCATTTCCACAAACACAAAAGAAGCAGACTGTGTATCTTCATAGGATGCAATGACTTGCTCATAAACTCAGTAACTGTGCGTTAAGCATTGCATAAAAGACACAAGACAAGCATAAGGCCACAAAATTGAACGTTTAAAATAAAAATGACATAAAAGCGCATCCATCAGTGCTGCAAACAAACACATACAAGTGTGTATGTGTAGAGCAGAAGGTCTCGAATTTGCCACAAATTAACATCCAAAGCCCGCAAATGTGTTTTCTTTACATTCAGGATGTGCATCATAATGTCGATAGGCAGTCTGCCAGTGAGCTGTGAACTTATTTGAGGAGTTTTTTGGGTGTGTTTTGTTTCTTGTTCTGCCAGAGGTGGCTGTAGATGGTGATGGCGTCCACACTAGCTGACATGGTCTTGGCGGGGATTTTGCTGAACTGTTTCTTATCCGAGCTGTATTTGTAGAGGTTCTCGATCATTTTGGGTGTGATGGTCTTGGGCCCGATGCCAGCCAGCTTGTTGATCTCCTCCGCCTCTGGATAATACATGTACAGACAGCGAAACTGGCAGCCAGAGTCTCTGAACAGAATCAGGAAGTTGTTGGCTTCGGTTTTCTCCATTTCCTGGGAAAAATAAAACAAATTCTTATATAATTATAAATAATAATATAAAACTAAATAATTATTATTCCACTTCAGGTTTTAAATGACAATCTAGACCTCTACAGGGCCGTCCTTTGGCCCCCCGAGCTCCAAGGGGGCCCCGCTCCCTACCCCCCCCGCGTCAGCTAAGGACAGCCCAGCCTCTATACCAAGTAAATCAAGTATTATTTATTTAAATAGGTTTCATGTAACATCTTCATATTCTAAGGCCCCAGGATTGAAAAATGAATTAAATAAATAAATAAAAATAACTAAATAAAATTTTCTCCAGCAATGTTTGTTCAACATTTTTATCCTCACTAGGGCTGTCAAAAAAAGTTGAATTTCGAACATTCGTCGTATTTAAAATAAAAATCCACATTCGAATGCAAAAACGTTGCAGGCAGGCAGCCTTATCAGTGGCGCACAAGATGCGATGACGATGTAGGTGGCATTGCATTTTATTGCTTTTTTAGCCTATCCAGTTGAACCCACTAGATGTAACACTGCTACGTTGATCATTTAAAATATTGGGGTAAAAGAGAATATCAATGTGGAGAAGATCTTGTTTAAGGCAAAACTGAAACCAAGCCATTCACACAGAATGCATATTTATCGCATTTTCTATAGGGACATCTATCACCGTTGCACTCACGTCTCGCACAAGAGAGCTGCATGTTTAGAAAGCCATGTAAGTTCAACTTTCAACAAACATGTCTTGAGAATTGATGGCGGTTTTTTCCCCATCCCACTGCATCTCATGTTTTTAAATTAAAAAAAGTACTCTTTGATTGGTTTTCGGTCCTTCGTATTAAACTATACATACACACATGATGCTGTTTTGTTTTTAACTGTTTAAGCAATTTAATTAATTATATATGGTTTATAAGCATTATTTTAAACATTATGCACTCTTTTCAAAGATATTCGTGTTATTTTATTGCTTTGAAGAAATGTGCATTAGTAATATTTTGCTCAATGCGCCCTCTTGTGGCCGCGGGAGAGAAGACAAAGGCTTTTTTTCCACCTAACTGAAATTATGCCTTTTAAATTCGAATATAATTTGAATATTGATAATATTTAAGTACAAAATTCGAATTTAGTTTTTCAGCCATTTTAACAGCCCTACTCCTCACCTCCAGGATTTTGTTCTTCTGTCCCTCATTGACGCGGCCCGCGAGGCAGCAGTGAGCCAGAGCGTTCTGGATGATGTATTTATTTGATTTAGCACTGGGCTCCTTGTACAACTTTGGCCCTAGAGAGGAAGAGACATAAGAATTAGAGGAAGCGATTAACATTTGTGTGCAGACTACTGTTGAGGGTCAAGGTTATGATAAGGGTCAGTCAATTCTATCTATTTTAAAAGTCAAAGTTCAGTGTATTCAGTTTAATGTTGGAGTAAATGGCATACTGCATGCTGGTAGCTGATACATGTATAAAATACTGTAAACACGTTCCTCTACATAAAGATTTTATTTAAAATGTAATTATTCTAGATTTTAAATCACTTTTCTTTTTTTTTTGCAGTTCATTAAAACAAATTAATTTTTCAATGTACAAACATTACATATACACTACCATTCAGAAGTATAGAGTCAGTAAGATTTTTTTGAAAGAAATTCAGAAAGGATCTAAAAAATGTATGATCAAATAAAGGCAGCCTTTATGAGCCTAAGAGACTTTTTAACTGTTAACTTTTTAACAGTAGTGTAGTAGATGAATAAGTCATAAAATTTTCATGCATAATAATGATAAAATTGTAAATATTTTTAGATGGAACATAGCACGTCGCACTGCAGGACTGTCATGTCACCTGTGTATTCTGCATTAGACGCTGCAGACGATGTTGATTCGAGCTCCCAGTTCTCCCCGTTTCCACTTACGGATGGACACGGTGACAGAAAGCCCTCGGTGGACTCTGGCCTGGGAATAAACAAACATACACACTGAAAATAGCTCTTTTATAAAGTCTGAAGTACTAATTTAACAGGTGGCCCTTGTCGCTGCTGGAAAAAGCAATGTTTCGTATAAAATCAGCTGCCAAAAAAAACAGTAGTAAGCATAACTCCACACACTGATGTTGTGAAGCTGAAGGCAGGAGAAAAGGAAGCGGAGCATGGATGAAGCAGAAAAAAGCTACTCATATTGTAGACATATTCTAACCAGGTGCAGATTTCCAGCAACTAATTCAAGTAATTTAAAAAGCCTACAGTGAAAGCTAAAATTCTGCACGACTTGTCACATATGCTATAGCCAATCAGAATGTATGTGATGTTTTTATACAGTGATGCAGAGCATGATTCTGTTGCAGCCAGATGGACTGACAAAAGTCTTGTCGCTTGTCTTTTGTTGCTGGACAGAAACTAACATGGAAGAGGTATAATTTATCACTTACACCTGGTTAAAGGGATAGTCCAATCAAAAATGAAAAAATAAACCTGTATGACTTCTTTCTTCTGTGGAACACAAAAGAAGATATTTTGAAGAATGTTGGTAACCAAACAATTTCTGGAACTATTGACTTCCACGGGATTTTTGTCCATACTATAGAAGTCAATGGGACCCAAAACCATTTGGTTACCAACATTCTACAAAATATCACTATGTGTTCTACAGAAGATAGAATAGTTGGGTGGACTATCCCTTTAAGACAATGCTAAACTGAGTTTCATAAACAATTGCTAAAAGATTAGCCATTTTCTGTTGCTGCTATAATAAATTAGCCAACAACAAAATCACTATAAAAAAACAAATACTGTAATACAAGAAAATATGAACACAAGAAAACAAAGACTGCCACTGATTGTTTTATAACAAATGATTCAAAGATGACAATTATATAACAGTTTATTATGTTCCACTAATATGCTGATGAACCAGTGAACTGATCTGTCCAAGCGAATGAGTTTGTCCAGCACCCAAGCTGAAATGACAAGCCGTCAGAGCCCTGTGAGCTAATGACATGTGTGTGATGCTGTCTGCAAACTGACCTTCCCTTTCTCCCTTTAGGGGAGCTCAGAAAGAAACACAGACTGCCAGGAGACAGTCTGCTGCCTCTGAGCAACCACAGAGAAGACAGAGATACCATAGACAGAGGAGGACAGAGCGTTATGAACAAGACAACAGAGATGTGTGTCAGTACTGATTAATACAAGAGTGTGACATTTTTAATCTCGACAAAAACTATTATTATTTTCTCTTTTTTGAATGATTTTTGAGGGAAGGTAACAGTGAACTGGACCTGGTCTCACCTGGATGTCTTCTTATCTGATTTGACACTCTCACTGTCTGCCAAATTAAGGGAGGCGAGTGATAAACTGGACACGGAATATCCACGAGGTCGTGACCCTAAACACACAAATACACATACATGCACATAATTGCCATACATTTTCTTTTAGAAGCCAGTTTCAAAAGCTCTTCTGATATCACAAGAGCTAATTAAATGTACTATTATTAATAAAAATATAAACATTTTAATACAACATAAAATATAGATGTAACATTATTAAAAGATATAATTAGATATTTTATATTACTAAATTAAATTATAAAGTATATAATAATTATTTTTATTATTAATAATAATACTAATATAAAAATAATTACAATAAATAAAAAGTTATATTTTAATGATTATAATATTGTTAAAATTATAATAATAAAACAGTAACCACAGTGTACCTGTGGTTGTCCGTGCTGGAGGTTTTGGAGACTCCATGATGTCTCTATGCATAGATTTGGGGCGTGGCTTCTTCTGCTTGACACTAGAGGGGCGTGGCTTAATAACACTGTCCATGTCGTCCATCAGTTTGAGCTGCTGCTTCCTCAAATATTCATCTTTTATATACTCCCGTCTTTCCTTCTCTTCCTCCTTCTTCTCCCGCTCCTCTTCCCCTTTAAATCTGAATAAGGAAGCAGAGAATCCAAGTACGATAAACAAATTTCCTTGAAATCTTGCTTTAACAAGTTTAATGGCTTTTACAAACCATTTTGGATTCCTTTAAATACAGTGACTAGTAATTTCAATTAATCAAATTTATCAAATTTGCCTTGATCTTTTGGCATATAAGAGGTCTTTGTACCATTAAAACATCCTGTAATTTTCATAGCTTAAAACGTCCTCCTCATTATAAACAAAGCATTTATTTAATCAAGCTCCAAAAACGGCTCGTTCGGATTTGAGAGGGCATGATGGCGTCACGGGGGCACAAACATTTGCATAAACACTGCCTCCAGAGCAAAACATCAATGAATAGTCTTCTTCTCACTATAGGCCCTATCCACAGGCATCCAGTCTCTTAACGGCTGACACTTGATTACGCGCACATTACAAAATCACATAGAAAGTCTGTCGTCAGTCAGACAAATGGAGTGAAAGAATGTTCACTTTGACGTGTTTGGTTTAAACAGCTCGTTCGCGTCTTTGTACAGATATCAGAAGGTTCCCAGCGTAAGGAACAAGTGGATAGTTTGTTTTTAATGGCATCCCGGATCATATCTGAGGATTGTTCTGAGCATGTTGTTTTACAATCATATTTTGCTGCTGTGTGAACGTGGCCTATGTGTGGCGGGGCTTCCCCCCTGGGATATATATACCGGTTCACATTTACAGCTCTGCGTGATTGCTGTGTAAAACCATCAGTCAATTTTCACGTTGGTCTGAATGAAAACGCAAATTCATTCTTTGCCACTAGGTGCTGCTTTTGGAGCGGTAAAAATTGCTGTTTCCCCGGAAACGGCTGTACGTAACGGTCATTATCAGGCATTACAGGCATGATGAACTGTTCAGTCAAAATGCCAGTTTGTTCACCTGCTTTAAAAACACCTATTTCTAAAAACACCTATATTTCTAGCACACACTGATTTCTGTGAGCATGAGGTGTTGAATTAGCTACAGTATCTGTGATTGTGTGGCTTAGTATGTGATCGTGTAGTTCTTTGTTACTGTGTGATGTTGGAGTTGTGGTGTTTTTCATACCGTGCTGCTTCTTTCTTTTGTTCCATCTCAGCCTCCTGTTGCTGTTTCTTGATCTGCATCTCTTTCTCCCGCCGTAGCCTTTTTTCCATCAGAGCTGCTTTTTTCTGTGCAATATCCTCCTCTGGCTTCATGTCATCCTGAGTCACAGCAACACAAACAAACAATCATTCAGTCTGACACAGAACCTCATGTGCAGTTGGGTGTACAAGTAGTGCTTCACAGTAAATGACAGAAAACTCAAACACATTTTTTTTAAATACAAAGAGTCTATCTCAAATGAGCGCTTGCTTGAAACTACAAAGACATGATGAAGCTGTTGAACAGAGTTACCATTCTTGTCAAATACAAAGAATTAAAGTATTTTGTTAGTTTGAAATAAACCCCTGGTTTTGGATATTTTAGAGAAATATGATCAAATATGGCAGTAAAATCTGCTAATTATTGGGAATACCTCAAGTAAGTTCATTCAATTTTTATTTATTTTTTTCATTGCTTTAACATGCGTCAATTTAGGGCAGGGGTTTTCGATCTTTTAGAAGCCACGGACCCCTAAATATGATTAATCTCTTGTAAGGGACCCACATCCTAAATTTTAAAGGGCAGTAAAAAGCCATTATACTGTATTTAAGAGGCAATTTATTTTCTAGTCTAAAGGCCCAATTAATACTGTGAAAGTAATATTACAAATAAATGTAAAATATTATTTGAAAAAATATTTAGTTTCTATTGCATTAGATTATTATTTTTTTTACTGTACTGTTACTGTACTATAAGCTTTATTTACTTTTAATTTTAATTTATTTATGTTTTCTGTTCTCCGAGTCTTTTGTTCATTCTTCCTATGTAAATATCTGATTCTCACCCTAAAGAAGAAGCCACAGCACATCTTCTGGTCTGGCCTAGATTCTGTCCCAGTCTCTGTTTCTCTGCTGCTCTCAAGATCGTGTCCATCCAGAGGCTTCAGAGCAGAGAGAGGAACCTCAATCAGATCCTTCTTCTCATGTGACTTTTCTTCATTTGTGTGTCCACTGGCCATTACAGTGGAATGGTTCATTGTCTGCTGAGACAGAACCTCAGATGTTGGCACATTCATGATTTTGTCACTCTTTCCAATGTCCTGTTTTTCTTCTCCCTTCTTTTCATTCACCTGAGCAGATGGCAAATTTGCAGCTGCTTTTTGTGCGTCTTTGGGCTCTTGCGTACATGGCTTTTCTCTAGATGTGTGGTCCTCTATCGAAGGTCCCTCATCATGTCCCAAATAGGCGAATGAGCTGGACTGTGACTGACTCTGCAAAACACGTCTCAGTCGAGGCAGGCTGTCCACTGACTGTGGCGTGTTGAGCATGCGGCTAAAAGGGGTAACCTTCAGCTCATTGGGCCTTGGCGTTCGTGGCGTCCTTTCATGGAAAGACGCAGACTTCCTTTTGATCGTAGAGGGTGAACGGTGTGTCGTGCGTGGCGAACCAGTGGATGACAAAATAGGGGAGAGCGACCCCACCGAACCTCGGCCAACTACGCTGCTGCTGCGCAGCTCACGCAACTGTTTGCGTGGCGACGGATCCGGTGGTGAAATCACCCAACTTTGGTGTTCACGCATCTGCATGATGTGTTCCTGCTGCTGTGCCAAGCGCTGCATCTCTGACTGTAGGAAGCTCAGAGACGTGTTCAGGTGCTCGATGGATCGCGTATAATCCCCCAGGTCCACTTCCACGGCTGCTTCCTCCAGAGGTGATTTTGGCGGTGCACCGTCTGGTCGACATCTCTCAAGTCTAGAATCGGTGTCATTCGAAGTCAAAGATGTTTTTGGGGGTTGTGGGTCACTGGTTTGTTTTTCCCGACCATCTGGACCTTCACTATCATCCCCTAGTGGCGACACAACTCCTTTACGCCTGACCACATTGAGGAAGGCGGTCCTGCCCATGCGCTGCCTGTGACGCGTAAAAGCCGCTTCGACTTTCTTCTTCTGGGCCTCAATGGCTCTGCGTTTCTCTTCCAGCTTCATCTTCAACTGTACCATCTCCGATGCCAACAGGTGCGAGGGATCCCGAGGGGAGGTGATGCGAGAGGGGCTGCGGGCATCAGGAGTAATCGAACGAACTGTCCCCGTCGCTCCTGGGGTTGTGACGTTCAGATCACCGCTCTCAGGCGTGTTACCGCCACTCCCACTGCTGCGGCCATCACCGTGGTTTAATTTACGAAACTTCTGCTCTGCGAAGCTGGTCATGCGAACCGCAGAACCCAATGAGGAGGCCATGCTGGTGGCCAAGGAGCGCGTACCCAAAAGACTTGGACACGGGCTGCCGGATGTCTCCGGAAGTGGACAGGAACGAGCTTCACAATCCTGGTCCATGTCCGAATAGTCCTTCAGGGATGAATCCTCATCCTGTCCGTCCTGGATATCCTCAGTACGGACGTGGATTCCGGTGTCCATGTCAGTAGAGGTGGAATTTAGGTCCGCGTCATCTGCTGCTCTGGCCTTGGAAAGCGAGTCCTCTGGATCATTTGTATCAGTTGCGGAGTTGTGGGAAGATGAATTGTGCAGGAAAAAGGTGCTGTCCCCAGATGGGGGCTGCAAGCTGCTGTGGGGTCGCTCAGAGTCATGGATGATCTTCAGAGCTTCTTCTATACTTGGGGTGTTGGGCTGAGGGTCATACGGAGGGCTTGAGTTATCAGCCGATACACCATTTGAGTACCTGAAACATAGGATATTTGTTCAGGTTTAGAGAACTCTCAACATTTGGATAACTATTACTTCAAAATAAAACAGCTTGCCATTGAATACGATAAAACGTTCTCCTATATTTCTACCACCTAAAAAAAGAAGATACTGCATAAAGCAGCCTGTCTCAGAAGCTAATTTACAGTGAAAATCAGAGCCATGGTTCACGGTGAATTTATACAGAAGCTGATTTAGTGAAGATGCGTGGTCATTTTTTATGCATTTCTACAGAAGCCAAGCTTCATGCTCGTGGATTGTGGGATTGATAGCAGACTGGATAAAGTGTTAAAAGCATACTTTAAGCAAACGGCAGCAAATGTCTGCGAGGTTGATATAATGGCGTTTGTCTTAAACATTTCTATGCAGACTGTGCTGAAGTTTCAATTGGATTTAGTGCAAAAGTCACATTGTTTACACATTGCAAACGTTACATGTATGCAAAATACTGCAGTTTGGACGAGTTCATTGCAAATAAACTGGCTTATCAGTGGGTACTGAACTGAGTCAGTACTTGATAATACTGCAGAAATACTGGTATTCATACCTTTATAATACCTTTTCACAATTTCAGTATCGACTTAACAAAGAACTTGTACTAGTATGGACTGTATATGTTGTTTTTATTGTGCTTTTGTCATTTTGACAGTGTCCTCCATTCAGGTCCATTCAGTCAAACTTCTTTTGTGTTTCAAAAAACACAAGGGTTTAAAACAACATGAAAGTGGTTAATTAATGATTTTAATTTTTGATGAACTGTAGCTTTAAATGTGACAAAAAGGCACAAAAGATTTACCCAGCGTAGTTTCCCAGGCGATGTCTGTTGATCTGTCTGTTGGATTCCTCATCGTCCTCCTCACGGATTTTGCCGTGGGCGTTCCCATTAACGGGCTGGAACGAGAGGTTCCTTCGTATGCCTCGGGCCGTGTGGTGAACTTTAAAACCCAATCCTTCAGTGCTTGCCGATCGACTCAGTCCATGTCCTGAAGACGAACTCATGCTGTCATCAAGTGGAATCTCAAATGATATCCCATGAGCTGAAGACCTGAGGTGAAGACAAACAGTAACTCATCCGCAGCATGTAAAGACAGAGTAAGAGTCAAAGAAATAAGAGAGTTTGTAGAGGGCACAAACCGTTTCTCTTTAGGCCATGTCCCCACACATCCGTCCACATACGACATGGAGGATGACCGCCTGATAAGTGCTGTGAGAGAAAGAAATACCCATTTACTTACATGAAACAGCAAGTTTACTGTTTATTCAGTGCATTCAAGCTATACATTGTATCAGTGCATGTGTTAGAGCCATGTTTTTGCAGTTGAGCTATAGGAGACACAAAACTAATGAGAGGTGCAAAATCTCTTATAAGTTCTACAAAAGTGTCCCAAAAGTCTTACCTGAGTTGTCATTTTTAGGTTGTGACCTAAAAGATGAAGTTGTTTGGAATATAAATTCAGACTTGCATAAAATCATGATAAATAATTTAAATTCTTTGTAAACCTCAAACTTGCATTGTATTAAAGACAAACCTAGACTGATCCGGACTGCCTGGCCTGTGGATCAGGTTTTGTTTGGTTATGGGAGCCATTTTATTGGACTGGGATGGGTCAGATACTACAAAAGAAGAGATAAATAAAATTGGTGTTAATAAAATGCATGACTTGCACTCCAGATATAATGACACCAGATGAGACAGACCTTACCTTTGGTATTGAGTGTGCGGGGCTGAACAAAAGATGGTTTCACAACTTCACACCACCAGAATAGCTCTGCCATAAACACAAGGTAGTTACTCTGAAATCACACAAACACACTAAAATTAATGAGAAGAGAATGATGGAAAACGTTTAAACAATCTCTCTTCAATCTTTAAAAACACTGAACGAAGGGCCTGACATGTTTGTGATATGCTGGTCTTGTAATGCTCCTCTATAACCACAAGATGTCAATATTCTCCTATAAATTGCAATAGACATCTTGCTAACTTCAAAAAAGCAAGATAATGGCTACTGTACATATATACTGTGCAGTATATACAGTGTACAGCCTACTACTTTAAAAAAATGTGCCGCACTAATTTTAAAAATAATGAAACAGTATGAATTATTACTTTAGGTATTCTTTGCATACAGAAATTTTCCATACTACACACATTATACATACTATATACTGCATAAGGAATAGTGGATGGTCAGGTGATCTGAACATGGAGGCAGTGAAGCCTAGATTCTGATCATCATCATAACATTCTGATGTGACAGAACACAAACACAAGTTTAAGCTATTTAAATAGCATAATAACTGTGCAAAATAACTGACTGTCCTTAGTGTACAACATAATATAGAGCATTTATTGAAAGCAACAGTGCAGCAAAGAGTCTCTTTCAGTGCATTAAAGGGTGTTCTGACCCAACAAGAGCAACAAAGCAACCGGGGCAGGCTGACACGAACAGAACAGACCCAGCACTCTCTGCTGATTTATTCAGTCCTGACACCTTTATTTCACTATAGTTAGTGGCTGTGTTAGCCTCATGAAAAAGCCCTCATTTAGTGAAAAACACACCACTTAAGCCCTAAATGACCAAAGAAATCAGATGTACCTTTGTTTTACTGGAGAGCATGTGAATGGCAGAAGCAGCCAACAAGCATTTTAACCTGGTTTACATAATTGACCACAGACTCATCTGACATAGTGGCAAATCCATAGCTGCCACTTTGGAAAATGTAACACATTTTGCTAAAAAAATATGTTATGATGGTGACTGTGTGAGGTAACGGCTACACATGGTCTGTGTTTATCTAGAACCACCGCTTCACTAACATAACTGTCTGAGGCGATCCACTTGGCAGAGCTCTCACATACACACAAACGATGACTCAGTCATCCCAAACCGTCAGATTTAAAACACGCACTGGTCAGCTTTCCTTTCCTGCATCAGCCCTGATGAAATTCCCTGTAATACTCCAGTGATCACTCATTCATCTTGGCCTCAAACTTAAAAAAGGATATTCAGTGGAAAATCACCACAGAAAGTGCTCCGAATCTGCATCCTAGAAACCATGTAAAGTTTGCAACACTGAAACAAATGGGAAACACACATCCTATTCATTGTGTTGAATCATCTGAGAAAACTTCTGATACTAAATCATACCAGGAAAAAAATTATAAAAAAATTCAAATATTCCCACTAGTTAGTCAGCTTATATATCATTGTATTCTGTAATTAAATGAAATTTCTGAAGAAAATCAGTAGTAGTGATTGTCATGCAACACTCATCATCAAAACATGTTAAGATGATCTATCAAAATAAAATCCAATTTTTCAGTAAAATGGTATCATCGAATTGATTTTGTCCCTCTTTTGTAAGTCGTTTTGGATAAAAGCGTCTGTTAAATGCATAAATATAAATGTAGTAAAGAGAAGTAAACTGTATTGCTGTCAGGTTTACCTTGATGGTGCTGGAGGCGTACAGCATATCCTCCAGGGTGAAGTGACAGCAGTTGTTGAGGTTTTCTCTGCAGAACTCCTGGATCAGCTGGAGATTGTACAGACTGTCAGCCAATGACATCGTTTCTTTGACACAGATATCTGGATGGGGAGGGAACAAACCATATAACAGCCAATGACGTTATGAGTAGATCTGAGGGGGCGGAGACAGAACTCAAATAGAAGCCAATGGAGATTCATAAAGCCTGTGAGGGCGGGACCAGCATGTGTGATGTGAGCAGAATCCTCAGAGTCACGGGGTGGAGATGTGTTTATGTTTGAATAACTGCTCCTCTGTTCTCACTCAAACTTCCATTCACGCACTCCTACTCGCTCTGTCTATTCCTTTCGCTCATTTCTTCCTCCACCCACATATATACTCTTATTCTTATGGAGAAATTATGACTTTTATATAGCAAGGATGCATTAAATTGATCAAAAGTGACAAAGACATTTGTGGTGTCATCAAGTGGCTTTAGTAGCACATTGCCTTTCAAACCAAGTTTAAATAAATAAAAAACCCTGCTATTATATCACTAAGTCAAGTTTTAATTGAGGCAGGGACTTTGTGTCCTTCAGATGACTCTAAATATCTGAATGTTGTTATGTTTGTGACACGAGGGACTTCAGAGAGAGTTTAGTGGATAATGTAGTTTTCCTGATGCTGTTTGTGTGTGTCTGCCTGTTATCTATGGGGCCAGATTAGGGGCAGAGTATTTTGTAGAGGGTTTATCTGTACAGACCTCTGTTGGAAAGTTGTGCTACAGTATTTCAACTACACCTCTCAAAGAAACAAAATTAAGACAATAAGAATACACTCTTTCTGACTAAAGTATATTGCAGTTTTAAGTCTAAAACTACACAAGAATTACACTTTATTTGTCTCTGTCAGAAAGAGATGCATTTACAAGAACACTAGTGCGCTATTTATAGAGGCTACTAAACTCTCTGCGTAGCGCCATTTTGGACAATATCTACTGGACGCAAATAGTGTACACTGTTCTGTGTCAGCCACACCACAGATTAAACCACTGATGGCAGATGGACCATTCTGACGATGTCTTTCATACTTTTCTGGGCCTTGACAGTGTTATTTACTTGGCAGTCAATGGGACAGTCACAAACCTCCCGGTTTTCATTCAAAATATCTTAAATTGTATTCCGAAGACGAACAAAGCTTTTACGGGATTGGAACGACATGGGGGTAAGTGATTAATGACAACATTTTCATTTTGGGGTGGAGTAACCCTTCAAACTGCACAATTAGTAGTGATTTTCTAATCTTGAATGAATGAATGAATTCGCATTTATATAGCGCTTTATTGTGTATTGTTGTACACCCAAAGTGCTTTACAATCATGTGTGTGTGTGTGTGGGGGGGGGGGTTCTCTCCTCAACCACCACCAGTGTGCAGCATCCACTTGGATGATGCGACGGCAGCCACAGCACAACGGCGCCAGTGCGCTCACCACACAACAGCTACAGGTGGAGAGGAGAGAGAGAGTCATAGAGCCAATCAAGTGGATGGGGATTAATAGGAGACCATGATTGATAAGGGCCAGTGGAGGGAATTTGGCCAGGACACCGGGGTTACACCCCTACTCTTTTACGATGAGTGTCATGGGATTTTTAATGACCACAGAGAGTCAGGACCTTGGTTTAACGTCTCATCCGAAAGACGGTGCTCTTTTGACAGTATAGTGTCCCCGTCACTATACTGGGGCGTTAGGACCCACACAGACCACAGGGTGAGCACCCCTGCTGGCCTCTCTAACACCTCTACCATCTTGTAGTAAGTATGATAAGGCAAGGCAAGGCAAGTTGATTTATATAGCACATTTCATACACAATGGTAATTAAAAGTGCTTTACATAAAAAGGCAGTAAAATAATTTAATGCATAAAAGTAAATGTAAATATCAACATCTAATGTCGCTCTCTAAATATGAATCGAACACCGTGTCTACACTGGATGCGATAGCTTGCGGCTGTCTACACTTTACGCGACAAAGTGACTGTTGCAAATCATTTTAACTTTGTGTCAGCATGTCATAAATAGAACGAGGCATCAGTTTACTGTCAGGCATTTGTCGTGTCACCCTATGCTGCATTCTGTAGACAGAATCACTGATTATAATGGGTTCTATAGTATTATGTCACGCAGCGCTGCTCGTATCTGGTGTAGACAGGGTGTAATGCGGCTCTCTAAATATAAATAAAGTATTCACAATATAGTGTGAGAAGGTTGAAACTTGGTAAGAGAAACAGTACCTTCCAGTGGCACAGCATCAGGGCAGTAGAAGTGCAGTAGCGCAGCCAGTGTGCAGCCATCTGTGTTGTCCTTCAAGAGATTGTCCACCAGGGGGAGACAAAGAACCGGACGTGCTTTAGAGCCCTCTCTTCTGTACCGCCCCTATGGATTACACACAAAGAACAGTTGCCATAACAGCAAGAAAAATGCATTATAAACAGATCCAGTTAAAGACATGAGTCAGTTAAGGGACACACACACAACTGTAGAGAACAAAATTATTACAAATATTGTGATAGGGCTGATGTAACTGAACCCAAAGTACTATAGTTACAACTGCATGGAAAAGGACACAAGGAGTAAGATCACCACAGAAATCTGGTGTCTTCTTGTTATTTGTTCTGTATAAGCAAACTTAACATCTGTAGTGTCTCTCAAACTTAGCATTTCATCTCTAGCTTATAAAATCTTGAATTCCTGATATTTGTGTTTGGATTAATGGATTGTATGGCTTTTGGGTGTGTTCAAGTTCTTGTGTTTTAGGTGGGGCAAAGTTACAAAGGCAAGTACACAATAAAACTGGCCTGTGGACTTTTGAATAATTCATACAGTAGGCACTGTGCATGTTTATACGGAAGTATTCTTCAACACAGTACACTCACTGTTTTTGCATGCCAAACAGAGTAAGAACAAGCTGCAAAACAGCACCCAGCATTACATGAAGAACAGAAGACTTATAGTGTAAGTACTGCTGAAGTTTTCATTAATTTCTCATGATGTAGAATGACATACAAATTGCTTAGCCTGTAGCTATGTTTCCAAAACAACTTCCTATTTATTATTCTCAGAGGTGTAAAGTATTGGAGTAAATGTAACTAATTACTGTACTTGAGTATCTTCTCGGATACTTTGTAGTTGTACTGTGTATCAAAGATATTAGCAACTTTTTCTCTCTACTTCACTACATTTTTGAATGAGTATCTGTACTCTTTACTCAACTACATTTGAAATGAGTGTTGCAGTTACACATTACATTTTGCATGGCACCTAGCTTTTCTGCAGCAGTTTATTTCTGCTACAAAAGACGTGATACTGCTTACTTCAGCTCACCGAAAGTACTATATCTTGTGCGTTTTGCCCTTACTCACACAAACTTGTCAACAAGGCGACTTTACATGACTGCGAGCTCCTATATATATAGCCCTAGTGTTTCTTTAGTTCTTTGTGAGTTGTTGGTTGTCTGTTTGCCCATCATTCTGTTCTTTGTTCCCTTTTCTGTTTGGCTTATTATTTGTTCTAGTTTTTCCATGAAATCCCTGCACATAGATCCTTGCCTCTGCCTGTTTTCTCCAGCTTCTCCACAACGTTACAGTTTTTCACTGGCATGTCTCTTTGACAAGTGCATCTTTAAGCCTATATTTAGTATAAGTAAAATCAGGGTTCCCACTCTTTCATGAACACCAGATTCAAGGACTTTCAAGGACTTTTTAAAGCACCATTTATTTTATATCAAGCACCTATCAAATTCACACCCCAGCATATGTAGTGTCATGAAAGACTTTACAGTACTTAACATTTCATTTACACATTTTACACATTTACATTAAAACTTTCAGAGTAATAATGTTTTGAATGTGTAGGTTTCATAAATTAAGACTGTATTGAGCAGTCGTGTTCAAAGGAATTTAATGAAATCCATTGAAGTCAATACTGGTAATATTCAAATACAATTTCTAAAATATTAATAAAATATGCATCAAACTGTTTTTTGCTGTAGTCCTTGTACAAGATTTAAACTGGAAAGAATTTAGCAATTTTTTAATTAATAAAAAGTGGTTAAATGTTGTAATAACAAGGTAAAACCTGTTAACATTAAAAATGTGCACATTCTCTCAATAGAGACGCTACTCATTAATAAATAAACTCAAGTCAAAAATATTTTGTAAATCACTTATTATTGTAAATCCCATTTTTTCTATCTTTGACCTAGAGGAATGCATCTGCTCAAAACTTCAATATTTGTTGAAAATATTTCATGAATATTTTAAACCTTGTACATGTGTCACAAGTCAGGCCTCTGTGGCTCTCTCTGATCACCACCGGAGGGCACCCTCACCCGAGTACTAACACTCTCATGGACTCCATTACCCACACACCCCGTACCTAGGACTAATCACCACAAGGTGTTTCCCATCAACCCCACTATATAAGCCACACTCTCACTCTCCTTTAACACAAAGTCTTGTTTAGCCCCGTCTGACATTTCAGAGTGGTTACTTTGACTGTTATTCTGTGTATGATCCTGGACTGCCTTGACCCTTGAGATTCTCAGCCGCCTGCCCCTTTGATTGTTTGTTCTGATTCTGACCTGATCCTAGCCTGCCGCCTGCCCCCTGCCCCCTGCCCCAACCCAAGCCTGGTAATACATTTATGATTCTGGCTCTCTGTGATATCCTAGACGCTGTTGATCGACCCCTGCCTGCTGTTGATACTGATCTTAATAAAACACTGCAAATGGATCCGACCGCTTCTTACTCCTCATTACAATGTGCAAATCTGCAAAAAAAAAAAAAAAAAATAGGACTTTCTATTTGCTTTTAAACTGTAAATGCTTTTCAGTAAGCTGTTTTTCTTATTCAAGCATAATATTTCTTATTTCAAGTTCTACATTTTCTCCTAAGCTCCACGTCGCAGTAATTTTTGGGAGTTAATTTTTAGTCCATCTCCTATCCTGAAAAGTCTGTCTTGCAGAGATTGACTAAAAATGAGCTCCTAAAACTTACTGCCAGATTCTGGAAGATAAATTCTTCAAACAATGGTACAAGAGGATGTGGTGCTGGTTCTTCAAGAGTCACTCTTAACTTGTCTGTCTATAAAGCCTACAAAAAGAAATAGTCTTCATGTATTTCACAACACTTCAGCATGTTATTCTCATTAAGTGAGGGTCATATTTTAGGATTTTTCTACCCAAGCAAAGTCTCTGAGAACCTGACAACTTGTTCTTCTGGAGACTCCAGGTAGGTTGCAGTTCTGGAAAATGGTGGCGCTGGAGACTAAATGCTTCCTGATGGTTTCACACCTAATTCTTAATTATTTTGCAGTTAACATGCCTCTTTTCTTCTCCACCTGTTTTTGTCTAACCCTGCTAACCCAGTGAGCATTTCGCTGACCAATGGTCATGCCTTAACGTTGCAATTTCTGTATTGAATTAGTTTTGAATATTTCTCATGGGGATTTAATCATTTTTGACTTTTCAGTCTGAGTTAAATCTCTTTTTTGGCTCATTTCATCTGTAAAAGAAAACCTGCCTAATAATTCTACACACCTGAATATAAGGAGTTTTTCACTTCCAGCATTCATGGACAATTGTATATCATTTATAATTAAATACAAAATTAATAGTAGTTATTAAGATTGATGTGGTTTGGTATTGGTAAAATGTGCTTGGAAAAAAAATATGATCAGAATATCAATGTGACTAATAATGATTGCACGCACTGTAAGATGTGCTCACTTTACACAGAGTGCGCATGATCGCGCAATCGAAAGTGAAAGTGAACTGTGAGCACTCATTCAAATTTGATTTTAATACCCTGCATATTGATAGTGAGAAAATTATATACAATATTAGAATGTTTGTGAGAGCGGGACACACACGTTGTGGGAGTGGGCGGTAATGGTCAGAAACTCAGAGGGAGCAGGCTTAAAGGGATAGTTCACTTTGAAATTAAAATTTGGTATCTATCAGCTTACCCCAAGGGCATCCAAGATGTAGGTGTCTTTTTTTCTTCAGTAGATCCAATTTTGATGTTTTTAGGTCAAACCGTTCTAGTCTGTCAGTCATATAATGGCAGGTATAGGTCACTGTCTCTATAAGAGGGAAAAAGAACATGCACACAGAAATCCAAATTAAACAATTCCTCATCGTAACTACACATTGATGGCCTAAGACACGAAACGAGCGGTTTGTGTGAGAAAACGAACAGTATTTATATCGTTTTTTACCTCTTGTACACAACCATGTCCAAGTGATCTGAGTGCGCACACACATCCGGTGTGTGACGTGTGTGTGTGTGCGCGCGCGCGCTCTGGCTCAGCGTCAACGCTTGACGGAGGGCGTGTCTGAAGCGTGGTGCTGACGCAACTTTTCAAGCGCCAACGGAGGCGTCAGCCAATCAGATCGCCTCATGCAAATACCCATTCCTGTTCATGCAACACCAGAGAAGTATGTGATTGGTTGTTGTAACTATGACGGCGCGTCAGCACCACGCTTCAGACATGCCCTCCGTCAAGCGTTGACGCCGACGCCCCGTGTGAATGCAGCGTGAGCCAGAGCGCACGCACACACGTCACACACCGGATGTGTGTGCGCACTCAGATCACTTGAACATGGTTGTGTACAAGAGGTAAAAAACTATATAAATACTGTTCGTTTTCTCACACAAACCGCTCGTTTCGTGTCTTAGGCCATCAATGTGTAGTTACGATGGGGAATTGTTTAATTTGGATTTCTCTGTGCATGTTCTTTTTCCCTCTTATAGAGACAGTGACCTATACCTGCCATTATATGACTGACAGACTAGAACGGTTTGACCTAAAAACATCAAAATTGGATCTACTGAAAAAAAGACACCTACATCTTGGATGCCCTTGGGGTAAGCTGATAGATACCAAATTTTAATTTCAAAGTGAACTATCCCTTTAAGAAAACTGTTCCGTGCAGGGCTCTAAGCTGCGCATCAACACACACGCTAAGTTTTCACACTACCCCATCTCCACCCCAATCATTAGTGCCGTTTCGTTCTGTCTTTGACAGCACATATAGGACAATTTTTGAAATAGCGCCATAAACAAAATTTATTTCGAATTTAATTCAAGCACTTTCAAGGACCTATGTTTGTTTTCAAGTACTTTCCAGGCCTTGAATCCATATGTCTGAAATTCAAGTACTTTCAAGAAGTGTGGGAACCCTGTAAAATACTTAAGTACTGTTAAAATCAGATACTCTAAGACTTTTACTCAAGTTGTTTTGGAATTGGTGACTTGTAACTTGTAGTGGAGTAACTTACACTAAAGGGCTTTTCACACTGCGCTTAACCCCGGGTTATCATCGTTCTAAACACCGCTTTTAACCCCGGGTAAAGACACGTTTCACACCTGTAATTTGAAAGCGGTGTTAGCACCGCATTTTACCCGGGGTTATGAAACCCTGCTCCGGAGCAGGGTTAGCACCGCATTTGTGGTGTTATCCCCGCATTGCGGTGCTAAGTTTGTTCAGTGTGAAACGAGCGGTGTTTGCTTGTTGCTGCTGGACGCTTGGCAACAGACAGCCAATCAGAAATGAGCAGCGAGGCTCATGTCACGTCAGTAACAGGTCAGTAACAGGTCGTGTAAACTGCAGCCGGTGAGGAGAAATATCAAAAGACGGAAAGCGTGTGAACTGGAGTGAATAGGAGACGGTATTATTCTTCTGCTACTCTACAAGTAAATACTAACGTTAGTCTCTCCACACTTAAAATAAATTCAAAGAAATATTCACATACTTTGCTCCTTGTTTTCTTTCTTTTGTACGTTTGTCTTTGTTTTCTTGGCTTTGTGCGTCTCATGAGGCCGTTCACATGTCGCTTTCTCCTTCTCTCCAAAGCGCTCTGTAGCTTGCGCTCCCGTGGCTCTGCCGTTGCTAAGCAACCATGACCCGTGCTCTTCATGAAGACGCAGAAGTTTCAGCAAAGGATAAATGGATTTCCAGCACTAAATCGCTTGCAGTAGCTCTGCTACTAAATGTATTTAAAAATGGCTATCCCTGCCTGTACAGCTATGATCAGCTGTTCCTCAATCTTCTCTGATCTAAAGACAAAAGAGGCGACGTTGTTTTTAATAACTGGCAAGACGCGGGAAAAGCCGTGTAAACAGGTTGCCTGCTGTTCCTCCAATCAGTGACAGTGACACCGCAAATATGCAAATAAGAACGTTAACCCGGGTTTGGGAATGTACAGTGTGAAACGTCTGTTAATGAATACCCAGGGTTAACAGTTAACCCAGGTATAGTATGAGCAGTGTGAAACGTGATTACAGATAACCCAGGATACCTTTATCCGGGGTTTAGGATGACCCAGGGTTAACAATTTCAAGTGTGAAAAGCCCTTCAGTTATCTGTACTTTTACTCAAGTATGGTTTTCAGGTACTCTTTACACCTCTGATTATTCTGTAATTTCTTTCAATTATAATTTCTATAAATATAGTTTAAATATAGTATATTTATTAATTATTTAAATATTTGTCAAAAGTATTTTGAATAAATCTGAGAAACAAGGCAAATTAAATATTAAGTGTTACATTGGTATATACAGCATAGGAGCTTTGAAATGTTTTTATTTTCACATTATTTTCAAATGTTTTACATTACATTTAGTCATTTAGCAGACGCTTGTATCCAAAACGACTTACAAATGAGGACAACAGAAGCAATCACAATCAACAAAAGAGCAACAACATGCAAGTGCTATGACAAGTCATGGTTAGCCTAATGCAGTACACGTATAACGTTTTTTTTTTTGTTTTTTTTTAAGAAAACGAGTAGATAGAATATAGAACATATAACTATATAAAAAGATAACGTTTTATCAAAGCTTTATCTGTGGATTGACTTTGGTAGACTTACATCTGCAGGGCAATTTATGATTCAGCAGTACAATGGAGATATGTCAAACTTCAAAGGAATGAAAAGCACAGTTAGTATGAGCCCATGCTGCAGCCGTGATACACAGAGAAATTCTAGGGAAGTGTTTGGAAAAGCCTTGATTTTCATGTACAGATCAAATGTTTCTAAAATAAATGAAGACTAAGTAGATTACATGCATTTTGACAATTTATCACTTGTTTAATAACCTCAACTTATAAGAGTTCAACAGCATGCAAACATAAGGAAAGAATGACTGTTTCAGAGTCTTAAGGTGCGTTCACGCCATATCGGAATTCCCGTAATTATGAGATTCCAACTTGTAAAAAGCGTTCACGTCCTCATAGAACTCGTAATTACAACTTGTGAACTGGGAGTTTTCTGAGAGCTAGGACTTGTACCATGTGACCACTGTACCACCTGACCACCGCAGGCTGTTTAGGCGTTGATAGTGTTGCCATATAAATGTATAATTCTGAGTCTGAGGACGTGAACAGCTCCGAGTAGAACGTCGCGTGTTGTCATCTCAAAATTACGGTAATTACAGTATAGCGTGAACGCATCATTAATGTTCTAATGAATAACTCCTCACCTTTTGAACCATGCAGGGTTCTCCTATATCTCGAACTCTTTGTTCTTGGACCAAAAGTTCTCTAAGATGTTCATTTACCTGCATTGGAAAATGAACATGTGTACAATAATCATGTAGCCAACACAGGTACACAAAAGCACAAATAAACAGATTCAATCACAGGATTTTTCTGTGTATTTTGCTAACAGTCTCACTTACTTACATATTAGAAATAAAATGTCACTGTATTTACATGTTTGTTACTTACTGTGTAATCTGTTGTAATATGCAAACTGAAAAAAAGTAATAAATATATTGTTCAAAAAAGAAAGAAAGAAACTGTCAGTGAAGTATTGTATGTGGATTTAACTTTAATATGTCTATACTTGTCTTGTCAGCTGGATGCTTGGTAACACATGATGAGATAAAAAACAAGGATGGATAGAGCTTAGAGAGTGTTTTCATACTCCATAAAAGGTAAGATAGTCAACAGAACATACTATCATCTCTACAAAATGAAACTTTTAAGATTTTAGTTTACAGCATGATGCCAAACACCATACTTGCTTGATGTGTGTATATGTGTTGAATTAAATATGTTAAATTAAATATGTTCATATAATGTGATCATGACTCTTCAGAGGACTTGGAATAAACCACTCTATTTTTATGGATTGCTCTGTGCCTTTAGCTGTTGTATATTTATATCATCTTTTTTTTTTGTTTGTTCGTTTGTTTGTTTTAGTATGGCTACAGCAAGTCAACAGACAGAACTTCCTCTTCGAGTAGAGGAGTGGACGAGAGAGCAAGTTTATTACTGGCTGACTGAGGTGATTAAAGTGGATAAAAAACATGCAGACAAGCTGTATGAGGAAGAAGTATCAGGGGAAGAACTGGTCTGTTACCAGCCCAAACATCTGCAGGAACTTGGTATTAAGCATGGTCCAGCTGTTAAGATTATCACCCGGTTAGAGACGTTAAAGAAAGAACAACATGAATCATTTTCTTCTGACAATTCCAACACACAGCACACAGAAGCCAGGCTGGACACAACAGTGGAAAACAAAGACAGCATTTCAACAGATCGAACACACATATCTAAAAATGCCAAAAAATCAAAGAAAAAATCACACAAAAAAGAAAATACAGAACTTAAAAGTGCTAATTCCACAGACAAATTAACACAATTGGGAAAAGATTCAATGGATAACATCTCCAAAAGCACTCCAAAAGAAGACCCACAACTAAATGCACCTGTAAGAGAACCCCCTTCACAAAGCAAAAACATTACACTTTCAGGAACTTCTAGTTGTACATCGTCACAAGAAACTGAACCAACAGAGACAGCTGACCCTAAAACATCAAACATTAATACTGATAAAGTAGTTGACAAGGAAAAGCACATGATGAGGTCTAGATCCGTACAGCAGTCTTGTAGTCTCTATCCATTTGATCAGAACTCTGCTTCTCATCGATATATACAAAACTACACTTTACCACCAGAGACGGGACCAGGTAATCTGACAGATCCAGTTCATGAGTACAAGTTTATGGGCAGAACAGATGACATTGATGTGATGAAGAAGAAGTTCAATAAAGAGGTGTTCCGCTTTGCTGCTGGTTGTATGAACAGCCGCACGAATGGTACCATACACTTCGGTGTAGCAGACTCCAAAGATTCTCAGTATGCTCATGCTGAGATTATTGGGGTCAGTGTCGACAAGAAGGACACTATCATTGATCATTTTAACCAGGGCATTAAATTACACTTTGAAGAACACACAGATGAAGCAAAGGCATGCATCAGGCAACCACGCTTTGTAGAAGTGCTCTGCCCTGACAGCACCCTATCTGGCAAATATGTCATAGAGGTGGATGTTGTTCCATCCCACAGCATAGTTCATGGTAAGCTGTTTTATATTCAGACTCTGGATGAGGACAATCAATGGAAAAAGAGCAAAGGAAATTCACTCTTCTTCAGAGAGGGAGCTGCAACCCAGGATATCTGTAAAATTGGTAACCCAAGAAACTTGCAATCTGAAATGGCCCGAATAGGTACAAACATAAATTATCTGGACAACATGAGGAAAGAGGCAGAAAAGAGGCCTCTAAACAATGGAACATCAAACCAGGGGGAAAAGCTGAAGAATCTGTTGACATGTGGAGGAAGCAAACTGGATCATTATGATTATTATATCATAGTAACAAATAAAAGCCACCCTGAACAACTCGAGCATCTTCAGTTCATGACAACATTGAAACTGTTTTGTGTATTGGACTTTGATCCAAACTCTGTAGTAAATGGGTCCTGCCACAACTACAGAGATGTTCGGATTGCAAATCTTCACAAACCAAGCCAGTTCTGTGGAGATCCAGGAACAATAATTAAAAACCTTAACTTATACACACAAACAAGTTGGGTATTTTGTAATGGCAGAGAAGACCTCAACACTGAATCTGACAGACCACTTCAATCAAACGAATGGTTAAAACACAAAGCTGGAGAGGTACAAGACATGATTTCATTCCTCTGCAACAAAGACACTCTTCCAAGAGGACGATTTTTAGTCATATTCCTCCTCCTCTCCACTGTTGAGGCCTCAGTCGATCCAATTTTTGACACATTCATGTCATTTTATAAAAACCTTGGGGGTACAGAAAACATATTAAGTATTTGCACTTCAGATACATCTTTTCAAAAATGGAGAGATTTCATTCAAGCTCGATGTGCTGATGATATCAGTCAACGGAGTATATATGACCTGGAGCTCAGTGAAATCAATGGGACAATACTGAAACTGGGCCAGAACAAGCTAAATGCTCAGAGACTTCTTCCATCTGCTGAGGAAAGTTCAGTGATTCTCCATAAGAAAGATGAGGATCTTATGACATCCCTTAATATCCTGTGTGAAAATGAATGTGAAAACGAGTATGATGAGAGCTCTGCAGAATTTGAAGATTTCAAAATCAAAACCGAGTCTGAGTTCTATAGAGGAGGCAAAGTGAAATGGTTGAACTTCTATTTCTCAGAGCAACCTGCAGCAAAGCCATTCATCAAACGTGACAAACACTCAAAACTAGAGAACAGTATCAGATCTCAGACCAAAAATACCAAAAGCACTTGTGTCACAGTGAATCTCTTTCATCACCCAGGGTGTGGCGGCACCACCATGGCCATGCATGTGATGTGGAATCTGAGAAAAGAATTCAGATGTGCAGTGCTGAAAGACAACACAATTTCAAAGGAAGAAGTAGCCCAACATGTTGCTCATCTGATAAAGTGTGGAAAAAGTGAGAATTCATTAAAAACACCAGTCCTGCTATTAGTGGAAGACTCAGAGGAAACAGAAAACACACAAGTACTCAAGCACTCATTGAGGACAATCACAGGAGAAACAGGGGCAAGTGTCATCATCTTAAATTGTATACGTACAAAAACCCCACAAGACAGACACAACAAAAGTGTTGATCAGAGTGAATTCATTACAGCAAAGCTATCTGACAAAGAAAAGCGTGCGTTTGAAATGAAGCTTGAAGAACTTCAAGAAATAAAGTCTTTCACAACTGAGAACTTCTACAGTTTTATGATCATGAAATCTAATTTCGACCCAGAGTATGTTGCAAATGTTGCAACTAACATTCTAAAGGATTTCAAAGTTTCAGAGAGTAAACAAACACGGCTCTTCTGCATACTGGCTTTGCTGAATTCATATGTTGCTGAACCTGCCGTCTCAAGATCTATATGTGAAGATTTTCTGGGCATCAAATGTGCATTTTGGGGAAGAGAGTCTGTGCTGGAGAAAATGGAGCCCTACTCCTGTTTGTTGATTGAATTCGGGGCAGAAGAATACGGGGGATTCAAAGCAATCCGCTTTGTTCACCAACATCTTGCAACAGAATGCGTCAAACAACTAGAGAAGACACATAACTGCTGCAGAGCAGACATAGTTCTTGACATGCTGCATTGTGATGCCTTTTTCAAAACCTTTGCAGTGAAGGACGTTCTTGTTCAATCGATGAAAAGCATGTTGATCACTCGTCAACGCAAGACAGAAGGTGACGAGAAAGACACCCTGTTTTCACCACTGATAGAACACATAAACTCAGGAGAAGATGGTCTGAATAAAATACAAAATATTTTTATTGCAGCTTCGGAAAGGTTTGATAAAGACTTCACAATTCCTCAAGCTCTAGCAAGACATTTGTACCTGAAAGTGAAGAACTTTGCTGAAGCTAAAAGGTGGGCAGACATTGCGAAAGCCATCAAAGAAAATTCCTACACCGTAGATACAGTTGGACAAGTTGCAAAAAGTGAATTAAAACACAAACTGGAGTGCATAAAGCAAGAGAAGAAACCATGTACAGCTGAAGACTTGAGAGAATATCTTGAGTTAGCAAACACAGCCACCAAAGCTTTCAGAAGAGCTCAAAGCCTGGCAAAGACAGATGATACCCTTGAAACTGAACAGGAACTTCACAGAAAGTTCAGCTCATATAATATATCTGGCTACATGGGTGAAATCGACACAGCCATGACTGTTTTTGACATCGTCAAAAAACTGCCATTGTTTAAGAATGGTGATCCAATGAAAGATCATTACATCCAGAGCTTTCTCAAAGGAAATCTTCCCTGCGCAAATATCCCAGTTTCTAAAAACAAATCCAATCATGAATTTGTTGGTGTTCTTCAGAACTATGAATCTTTTCTTACATCTTTAAAATCACAGGTGAAAGAGGCTTTTGACTTCCTTGAAATTTACTTCACTTACATGAAAGAAAAGGGATCTGACAATATGAGAGATGCAAAGACTCGCAAGAGGATCTCAGAACACTATCAATTCTACATTTCATTATTCTGCACCTCTGCAGAGGACAAACAAAAAGAGAAAAAGCAGAAACCAACACTGAGTTTGAATATGGAGATTGAAGAGTGCAGAATGTTCCTTGAGAAAAACAGGGCAGATACATTCCCAGGCCTTCTCCAGATTTTGGAGCCCAAAAAAGTGTCAGTAGAACAGATTGCTGAAAAATACTCATTCATATATAAGAATTCTACCATCAAAACTACAAAGGACAAAACAAATCATCTGCTTGCGCATTTAATCCTTCAGCTGATTTGCTCAAAATCAAAGTTAGCGAAATCCACAGAAGAGCTCAATGAGCTTTTAAAAGAAATTCTGCAAGATGTTGGTACACAGCACCAATACCCAGAGCCATTCTATCTTGCCATACTTTTGCTCTGGCCAGGAAAAAATGTCAGCAGCACTGGCATTAAGACATATGTTGATAAAATCAGAAGCTCAGCAAGAAAGAATCTCTCCCATATGTACCGTACAAGGTCAACCATTGCACACTTCTTCCTGGGGACATCTGATGGAATACAGAGGCTGGTGACTAAAGTTTCCCTTGACAGATCTGAGAGTGTCAGTAATGTTAAGAATCGCAACATTCTCTGGCAAACAGGAGAAATCTTTAAGGAAACACCAATAAATAGCAAGCTCCTCAGAGTGAGAGGTACAATTGAACAAGGTGAGGTCTTCACAGAATATGGAAATCTTAAGATCCCATTGCGTCCTGCATTTCTTGGTGGAGTGAGAAGTGGCTACAGCACAGAGAATGTGTCCTTCTACATTGGCTTTGCCATGGATGGACCACTTGCTTACGACATTCTGTACGAAGATGACAGATAGATCACTATTTTTAAACATTTAACTAGGGCTGGGTATCGAGTTCGATACTATTTAGGCACCAACCGAATTGCCTCGATACCACCAAGTATCAAAAAACTTCACAAACGGAAGGCTGCATCCTTCGTGGGTCACATTTGTAGGCTGCATACGTCATCAAGCTTGGTTTATTTCAGTTAACTGAGCATTACATTTGCGAGTTAAAAGCATATTACAACAATTTACACTTAACTAAGAATAATGGTCAAATTTATAACTGATAATATTCTAAAATAAGGTCTTCTTTATGACGTATGCAGCCTACAAATGTGACCTACGGAGGATGCAGCCTTCCGTTTGAGAAACGGCCGGTGTGTTCGACTAGAAGCGGCGCACCGCAGATTGATCAGTGTTTGACATCCGCGAGAGCGATTCGAAACCGTACGGATCAGTCTGCTCTCCACATCACGCGTTTCGTTTACTACACACAGACTGAAGAGCGTGTGACGGTGATTTCAGCGTCTGCCGTCTAAATGAGGACATAAACACATGAACAACATCTCCATAACTGCTCTGAGTCACTCCATGAGCATTTTACCATTTGATTTGAGTAAAACTAGCATCATATCATATACACACAGAACTGTAAAGGTATTCACGGCAACCCGTCAAAATAAAAGTTTGGTTTAATTTGGAAGACACTGTGGCAGAAATATATTAATATTGTTCAGCAGAGTGTACATACTGCTACTAGTAGGCTACTATTAAAATTATTAAAACTTAATTTTTTTAAAGTAATGATCACACAACATTTCTTCCATGTTTTAATTTTAATAGTAAAATTTTGTTTGCCAAAATAAATAAAGTTTGATTTTCAATAATTTAAAAGATAAATGAAATTAATGTTTTATGCCTTCATTTGAAAACCAGATACAGAATACGGCTATTTTAAGAATACATTTTAATAAACCAAGTAGTTTTTATGCATTCAAATAATTAGACATACTACAACACAGAATTTAATAACAATAAAACATATGGTGAAAGAAAATAAAACACCCACTTATGAAAGTAGATAAAGATTTTCAATTTCTTGAAGTCTTTAACCTAGAATAAATGAATAGAAATGATGATTCTGTTTGAGCTATGTGTTTTAAAACGAACACGCACTAGTGTAAACTGAAAATTATTTGCACTGATTTATTGTGTTGGATATATTTTGTTCCTTTGTGCAGTGGCTCAGGAGATGAGTCTTTGAGTCTGTATAAATGTCAACAAGCTGAAAAAAATAAAACCAAAGTTTTTTGAGATAATGTAATTTTGTTAAAACTGATTTCATAAAATTGGTATCGAAAAAAGTATCGTTCAGGAACCGGTATCGAACTCAAGGTATCGGTATTGATATCGGAAAAAATTTGAACGATACCCAGCCCTACATTTAACCACACTTAACTAGAAAGCAGAAAAACACATTTTGGGTGACATTATAATAAAATGTAAATAGGATTTTTGCAAATTTTGTGAGAAAATTAAACATTTTCATGTACAATTCAAAACCATCTCAAATAAACACGTACGCTGATTTGACATGTTTGTATTTGACTGATGTTATGTGTCTGTTAATTCTGGACTTTATAATCATTTATAATCATTTACTCATTCTCATGTCCTTTCAAATCCCTTTCTTCTGTAGAACACACAAAAAAGTCATTTTAAAATGTATTAAATACGCTAGGGTTCAAACAACATTGGGCTTTCACTGTATAGAGGGGGAAAACACTGAGACATTTTTCAAAAGATATTCTTTTGTGTTCCACTGAAGAGAGAAAGTTTGAAATTATTTTACAGTGAGTAAATGATGACAGAATTTTGTGCATGCATTAAGATTATATTCAATTTTGTTTTCAAAGATGTTTTTAAATGTATTGTATGCAGAACAACAACTGTTGTTTCCCAATTAGCGCCCAGCCAAAAATACCTAATCTGAAAGAAATGCACAGTGGGTTAACTCAGAAAATATTGTTGTGTCCCAAATAGCCAAAATGTAAGAGTTTTAACAACAAGCCATTTGTCTGTCTGCTTTAAACATGAAAAATATAGCATTACACAATCACAAGTCACAGAACAATGTGTGAACAAGTTCTCTTTGTTTACACTCTCTCTGATAATCCACTGCACAGCTGAATGTATAGTATTGTACAAGTTGTAAGACATTCCAGGTAATCTGAAATCAGTTGAGAAAAAAAAGTACACATTCTGATATTCACTAAAAGTTACATGCAGGCAATATGTTTACATATTGTAATGTGAGTTGTAGGGATCTCACCTTGTTGATCCATGTTGTCACGGCCTCTTCAGCATCATAAGGGAAGTCTTCCTCAGGAAGGAAAGGAGTAAATTTCTGTATGCAGGTCAGCACTCTCTCCACGCTGACCATTTCAACTGTGTACGCCATCATTAAAGTGTCAATCATTGCCAGGTGAGAACTCTAAAATGACAAGAGAAAGAAAATAAGCACTTTCTTAGCAATTCTCAACACTAATGAACTGTTTGTAAAATAGACCTCATTTAGAAGGGGCACAAAGAACATATTACAAACATGGTGCAATTTTATGTAAAGTTAGACTAAGAAAAGCAGTATTTCTGATTTTTCATGCATTACATATCATAGCAGAAGATCAAAAACTATGTGTCTGTATGTGCATGCAACACACATGCAACTGATGATCTGTTGCCATTTCTTCAACTACTGCTATACTTCCTGTCTGCGTAGTCAGTCTCTCACCTCTAGAGGGTGCTATTGAAATTGTGTGGTTCAGAGACTGAGGAGTGATAGTACATTTAAAGAGCCAATGAAATGGCTTGACTGTAAGAAATCTGTCGGAGATTTTACTTCAGTCTTCCACCAAAGCACTTGCAAGTTCCTGTACATTTTTGGGGGACACATCAGTACATGGGCATTTTTCTTCTAGCGTTTTTCAGAGTCAGCAGAAAGGTCTCTTTAATGTCCTAAGTTATTATAATTGTGACGTTAATTGCCTAGTGCCTGTAAACTGTTCCACAAGTGTATGTGCAATAATTGTTTATGGATCATTAAAAAAGCATGAAAAACACTGTTTAACCCTTTCACGCATAGAGGTCACTACAGTGGATGGCTATTCAAAAAGCCATTTTCTTGTGTATGCATGGGTTTTCATGGCATAGTTGCACATCAACCACTAGTGGACACTATCATCCTATATGCTGCCACCCAGTGGCAAGCAGTTCGTTGTAGATTTTTCTATCCAACCCAAGATCGCAGATAGCTCTTGCAGGTGAAAATTTTTTTGTAACATCAAGTAACTTCTAAGCACTAAGCAGTCATATCATTGCTACATTTTCCAAGTATTGAAGGATTACACTGTAGCTATCCTCTGAATCTACAGTAAAGAAAAGTGAAACAGAGAGCATTCCTCAATAGCATTTGCAATAATTGTTGTAATATATTTTTTGTATACATTTTATAATTTTTACATATTATATTATTTTATTAATTGGTTTGTTAAATACAAAGAGTATTGCTGTGTAATTACTGTATTATGATTAATACAGTGTCTCTTCAGTTTAAAACAAATGCATATCATTTACTTCATGTCGTAAGAGCAAACAAAAAAGAAAAAGAAAAAAAACACCCTGATGCTGTCATGATTCATGCATGAAAAACATTTCCAATAAATATCTATGAATCTTATTTAAAAATAGAAAAATGTCTTTAAAATACAGTGTCCTGAAAACTTATATTTTTTCATAGAGATTGTCATTTGGTCATTTGAATCCAGATTGCATTTACATTACAATTGCAAACACATCATAGCTTTTGGTAGGGCTGCGTAAGAGCCTTAAAGAGCCCTAAAACTAAAGAGGGAAAAAACAGGATTTCGTTTGAGTGTTTTTTTTCAGCCATGTTGAGTTTAGCCCCATCTTGGATCTTAAAATTTTACATTAATGAGATTTCCTTAAATCCCCTTAAATTACATCACCTAAATTTCCCTAGAAATACAGCAAAAAGTGAACAAAAAAAGCACTCCAAAAACATCTTAATCTGAAGGAGATTCTGTGATTATACACGTTTGTTTGTAATTAAGCACATACTGTATTTTCATAAGAAATTTCTAGCATTTTCTCCAGCTATAATTTGCCTTAAAACCAAATACTAATACAAGCATGAGAAAAAATACAAAATGCTAATGCTTGTTTAAATACACTACAGTTATCTTAAGGGCTGTGAATGGAAAAACAGACATGGAACAGCCACTTCTGGTCTCTAGGATGCTCCTGTGGAAGTGGTGTCCTGGAGGAATGCCTGACCAGAACCCCATTTACCAATATAAAACACTTAATTACTATAGCAGCCATGTCTTTGGCTAGTGCAGCAATGGTAAACCATTACTTGCATATGTGTACACTTGCTTAGTCCCATGTAATTGTGCCTTCCCATGTGAAATTACATTATTTCTATTATGTGTTACATATTTAACTTTGAGACAGCAAGTGGCTAAATGTGTAAATCTGTAGGCTGTGACTGGCCTAAAATCTCTTTGACCAGCTTTAACTTTCTGATTAAAATTTTAAAAAGGACATGTTACTTAATCAAAAAAATAAATCCTTAAGCCACTAAAATGGACAAACAACAGTTTAATCCATGGAGATCAGCAAGTCTTGGATTTTTCACCATCCCTAAATAACGAAGAAAAGATTTAGATAAGATTCAAATCCAAACATGCAGTATAAATCAATTTCAGAAGAAACACTGATGTGCCTGTGAAATATGTGCTTATCTTTTGTCTGTAAGACAAAACAATAACTAATATGCAAAAGTGAAGCTCTTCTTATGAATAATAACAGATGACAAGCGTTTTAAGTTTTACTCTTTAATCTGTCTGATATCTTAAGTCCAAGAAGCTTACCAAGCATTTATTGTAAGGATCCAGAAATCTTTCTCTGGATTCCATCCAAACATTCAGCATGTCCAACTGAGTGCTGCCACACGCAACTTACACAGTCATACATGCCCCCATTATAGGCCATGCAGCTATTGTATATGTTGAAATTTTGCATCTGGGTGAAAGTGTTGTGGTCAGATGAGACCAAAATTGAGCTCTTTGGCATCAACTCAACTCGCCGAGTTTGGAGGAGGAGGAATGCTGCCTATGACCCCAAGAACACCATCCCCACCGTCAAACATGGAGGTGGAAACATTATGCTTTGGGGGTGTTTTTCTGCTAAGGGGACAGGACAGGGTTCAGCCATTTCTAAGGCTTTGGGACGCCAGTGAACCACGGTCAGAGCCATTATCCACAAATGGAGAAAACTTGGAACAGTGGTGAACCTTCCGAGGAGTGGCCAGCCTACCAAAATTACTCTAAGAGCGCAACGGCGACTCATCCAGGAGGTCATAAAAGAACCCAGAACAACATCTAAAGAACTGCAGGCCTCACTTGCCTCAATTAAGGTCAGTGTTTATGATTCAATCATGATCAACAAAAAGAACGAGACTGGTCAAAAACAGCATCCATGGGAGAGTTCCAAGGCAAAAGCCACTGCTGACCAAAAAGAACACAAAGGCTCATCTCACATTTGCCAATAAATATCTTGATTATCCCCAAGACTTTTGGGCAAATATTCTGTGGACTGATGAGACAAATGTTGAACTTTTTGGAAGGTGCGTGTCCCGTTACATCTGGCGTAAAACCAACACAGGATTTCATAAAAAAAACATCATACCAACAGTCAAACATGGTGGTGGTAGTGTGATGGTCTGAGGCTGCTTTGCAGCTTCAGGACCTGGAGGACTTGCCATAATTGATGGAACCATGAATTCTGCACTCTATCAGAAAATCCTGAAGGAGAATGTCCGGCCGTCAGTTTGTGACCTCAAGCTCAAGCGCAATTGGGTTATGCAGCAGGACAATGATCCTAAACTCATCAGCAAGTCCACCCCTGAATGGCTCAAGAAAAAAATCCCAAGTCAAAATCTGGGCTTAAATCCAATTGAGATGCTGTGGCATGACCTTAAACAGTCCTTTCATGCTTGAAAACCCTCCAATGTGGCTGAATTAAAACAATTCTGTGAAGAAGAGTGGGACAAAATTCCTCCACAGCGATGTGAAAGACACATTGCCAGTTATTGCACACGCTTGATTGCAGTTGTTGCAGTAAAAAATACTGTAAAAAAATTCTTGATTTTGTAATCTTTTTTTTTTTTTTTCACAAATAAAGAAATCATCAAAAATATGAATAAAAAGGGGGGGGGGGTACACTGTAACCAGCAGTGCACTCAGTATAAATATGACAATAATATGACATAACGGCCAACTAGATATATAGCACAGCATAGTTAATCTCCTTGGTCAGCTTTGCTGTGTTTAAACGTGCTATATAAATAACATTTACTTACTTACTAAAATGTCTGCACCCCAACGCATGGACTGTGCGTCACACAGAGAACATGTGTTTTTATGCAGGCTACAAATACAGTTCAGAAGATATTGTGACGGAGCTGACGAGACGTGAGACATGCGGATCCAAGTGCAAGCTTTTTATTTAAAGGCATGGTCAATACAGGCAGGGTCGGGCAGTAGCAAACAGGTATGGCATGGGCAAGACACAAGAATAATCCAAGGCAAGCGTGGGTCGGAGATCGGCAAACTTAATCCAGAGGGCAAGGCAGAGAGAATAAACCAGACAACACGGGCAGGAATCAAACACGGGAAGACAGACTAAGGATGCTAGGAAAACGCTTGGTAAGTAGACTAGGCTAACAATACTCGGCAGAGTGTGAGAGAATGTCCATGGTTTATATAGGGTGTGTGTGTGTGTGTGATTGGGTGATGGTGATTGTGAGATTGTATACAGGTGCAAGCGAGAAGATGGTGAACAGCTGTGTGGGTGCAGTGGATGATGGGAAATGTAGTCCTTGAGTGATCTGTGACTGACTGTGTGCTGTGAAAGTCCATGTGGTGGGTGAGTGACCTCTAGAGGTGAGTGACTGGAAGTTCATGGATTGGATTCGTGACATAGCCCCCCCCCCCAAGGAGCGGCTTCCAGAAGCTCCTAAAAGATCCAGGGTGGAGCGGGCGGAGCAGGAGCCCACCAGGGCGGAGCGGACGGACCTGGAGCCCAACGGGGCGGAGCGGACGGACCTGGAGCCCACCGGGGCGGAGCGGACGGACCTGGAGCCCACCGGGGCGGAGTAGATGGGACTGGAGCCCTCCAGGGCGGAGCGGACGGAGCTGGAGCCCGCCAGGGCGGAGCGGACGGAGCTGGAGCCCGCCAGGGCGGAGCGGACGGAGCTGGAGCCCGCCAGGGCAGATCAGAGGGGACCAGAGCCCCCCAGGGCGGAGCAGATGGACCTGGGACCCACCAGGGTAGAGCAGACAGACCCGGAACCCACCAGAGCGGAACAGAAGGGACCAGGACCCACCAGAGCGGAGCAGATGGACCCGGAACCCACCAGGGCGGAACAGACGGGACCAGGACCCACCGCAGGGAAGCAAACTGGGCAGGTAGCCCTGACAGCACCTGGAAGTAGAGGAGAACAAGGACAAACAACACAGGGAGAGCAGAGACAGACAACACTGGGAGAACAGAGATAGACAAGACAGGGAGAGCCTTCCTAGTCTCAGGAGCCGTGGCAGAGCAGATCTGGGAATCACAGGCGGCCTCCATAGCCGTGCCAGGGCAGGACAGGAAATCCCCGACAGCCTCCTTAGCCGTGTCAGGACAGGGCGAAAGTTCATAGCGGCCTCCGTGACCGGGACAGGACAGGGCGAGAGTTCGTAGATGGCCTCCGTGGCCAGAACAGGACAGGGCGAGAGTTCATAGACGGCCTCCGTGGCCGGGGCAAGACAGGGCGAGAGTTCATAGATGGCCTCCATGGCCGAGACAGGACAGGGTGAGAGCTCAATGACGGCCTTTATAGCCGTGACATGACAGGGTGAGAGTTCATGGATGGATACCACCGACACCTCTGGAAGTTCTGCAGCTAACGCCGCCACCTCTGGAGGTTCTACGGTGATACCAGGACCGGGTGAGAGTCTATTGCTGGGCGCCACCACCTTACCAGGGGCTGAGGCGAGCACCACCGCTTGGGGAGGTTCTGCGGCCGATGCCTTCCCCTGGGGCAGTACCGTGGTGGTGTACGTGGCCCAAATGCAACATAGTGCTATCCCCACCCTGGGGAGCGCTTCAGACAGGGTAATCAGTTCATAGACAGGAGGGTCAGAGTGAGTGGATTTGGGGATACCAGCAGTGCGTACAGACACCAGCGGTGTGTCCCTCAAGCTGGATCTCAACCGGAGAACTCGAAGGACTGACTTTAAATCTCTCGGTGTGACAGATTCTGGTAGTTCCGCTGAGACGTGAGGAGACTCTGGCAGTTCGGCTGAGACTTGAAGAGACTCTGGCAGTTCGGCTGAGACTTGAAGAGACTCTGGCAGTTCGGCTGAGACTTGAAGAGACTCTGGCAGTTCGGCTGAGACTTGAAGAGACTCGGACTGACTGAAGAGACTCTGCAGTTCGGCTGAGACTTGAAGAGACTCTGGCAGTTCGGCTGAGACTTGAAGAGACTCTGGCAGTTCGGCTGAGACTTGAAGAGACTCTGGCAGTTCGGCTGAGACTTGAAGAGACTCTGGCAGTTCGGCTGAGACTTGAAGAGACTCTGGCAGTTCGGCTGTGACGTGGACTGACTCTGGCTGGTCAGCTGTGACGTGGACTGACTCTGGCTGATCAGCTGTGACGTGGACTGACTCTGGCTGATCAGCTGTGATGTGGTGTGACTCGTGACGATCAATTGTGGCTTGGCTTGACTCATGGAGATCAAAGGTGGCTTGGCTTGACTTGTGATGATCAACTGTGCTTTGGCTTGACTTGTGACGATCAACTGTGGCTTGGCTTGACTTGTGACGATCAACTGTGGCTTGGCTTGACTCACGGAGATCACTGGTGGCCTGGTTTGACTTGTGATGATAAACTGTGCTTTGGTTTGACCTTTTAACATCGGCTGTGACTTGACTTGGCTTCTTAACATCAGTTGGGACTTGACTTGACTCTTTAACAGTAGCGATGATCTGACTTGTCTCTTTAACAGCAGCGGTGACTTGACTTGACTCTTTAACAGCAGCGGTGACTTGACTTGACTCTTTAACAGCAGCGGTGACTTGACTTGACTCTTTAACAGCAGCGGTGACTTGACTTGACTCTTTAACAGCAGCGGTGACTTGACTTGGCTTGTGATTTGCAGCAATGACGCTACGGGGTGTTGTTGTTGCCGCCATTTTGTGAGCGTGCTCTAGCGTGGCTGTGTTCACACAATTGGGTGCGGTGTCTCGTTCTTCCGCGACTCCCACAGTGAACGTTGAACCAACAGTCAGTAGGGCATAGTCCAAAAACTGAGCTAGTGAAGCACGCGTACCCTCGCGTCTAAACTCAGATCTCCAGGGTTGATTTATGCCATCGCAAAAAATCTCAATAAGCAAAATGTCCGGCAAATCTGTATAGTTCGCGATGGCTAAAAACTCTCTGATATGTTGCTCCAGTGATCGAGGACCCTGTTTAAGGGCAAACAGAATTCTTGTCGTGTCCATACCTTCTGAATGACCGTCTGAGAAGCTGCTGGATCCTAGTGGGCCGAGTATTCTGTGACGGAGCTGACGAGACGTGAGACATGCGGATCCAAGTGCAAGCTTTTTATTTAAAGGCATGGTCAATACAGGCAGGGTCGGGCAGTAGCAAACAGGTATGGCATGGGCAAGACACAAGAATAATCCAAGGCAAGCGTGGGTCGGAGATCGGCAAACTTAATCCAGAGGGCAAGGCAGAGAGAATAAACCAGACAACACGGGCAGGAATCAAACACGGGAAGACAGACTAAGGATGCTAGGAAAACGCTTGGTAAGTAGACTAGGCTAACAATACTCGGCAGAGTGTGAGAGCATGTCCATGGTTTATATAGGGTGTGTGTGTGTGTGATTGGGTGATGGTGATTGTGAGATTGTATACAGGTGCAAGCGAGAAGATGGTGAACAGCTGTGTGGGTGCAGTGGATGATGGGAAATGTAGTCCTTGAGTGATCTGTGACTGACTGTGTGCTGTGAAAGTCCATGTGGTGGGTGAGTGACCTCTAGAGGTGAGTGACTGGAAGTTCATGGATTGGATTCGTGACAGATATAAGAACTGGATTCGCCAAAGTTTATGCGGTTTGTGGAATGGTATTAAATGGAATGTGGAATGGTATTAAATGTTCAAAGACTTGTTTAAATGATATTGATGTGTATTTGCTGAATGCTGAAAATCTATAGGAAAATTTTACTAATAATAGAAAGGCAAACGCTATAATACTTTTTCCATATACCATTAACTTTTTATGTTTAATAGTTCTGTCCATTAATTAGACATAACTGTTAAAGACAGTAAACTGAAATGCATTGTTACATTAATGTATTTACTTCTTGTTCATATCATATTCTGTACAGAAAACAAGCAAATGCATGGAAATCCATTTTAGGGATAACACCCATATTTACACACAGCTCTTCATCTTTCATTGTAGATACAAGTACAAACATCCAGAGTCTGGAGTTCACCTCAAACAGTGCTGTTTAGAGATAGCAGGAGATTGTAAGGCTCTAGGCTGAATCTATCTGATAAGTTTGTATCTACAGCCTTGTATCTGCAGGCTGTTTATCAAACCACAGAGACTTTCAAATCACTGAAACTTTCTACAAAGAAGCACCAGATATGGCTTCAATGAATCAAACACTGAATTTACAAGAGATTTTCACATTTATCATACTGTACATACACTTTCATACAGTACATACTTTCAGCTGTTTAAAAAAAACAATATTCTCCAGTGATGCTCTTGACAATCTGTATTCTGCACAAAAAAAAAAAATCTGAGCATTGCACAACGAGAAAGAATTGGTGTAGGATTTTCACTAATTTCACAATAAATTATAAAGAATTGGCAAGTTATTTATTGTAAAACATACTCCAATAATCTTGGAAAAAAAAAAAAAATTAGATTTTAGAAATGGGCTCTGAAAACTGGCCCAGTACAGTGTGCATCAACAGGAAGTGCTTTTACATCATCAAAGGCTGAGAGCGGCAGGTCTGGAACTGTTTCTGAGGGCTCAGGTATCTCTTACAACACAATGTGTTGATGTATGCGGTGCGGTTTTCAGAGGGTTCATGCTTCGCTATGCAAACATGCTTTTCTTCTCTCTTTCTCTTTTTGCATAAAGACCCGTTGTGCTTGTCCTCCATCCTTCTAACAGACTGACTGAAGGGTGGAGCGCTGTCGGCCAAAGAAGGTGAAGAGCATGAGAGAAAAATGAAAAACAGAGTACTTCTAGGAGCTGTATAAGGAGTTTTCATCCTGTTCACCTGCTCTTGACTTACAGCCTCACTTACAGTACAATAACATCACAACTGTATCACATGCTCACATATGTAAACACACATACTGACATGTTCAGCAGTTTCTATGAGATATTATTGAGAACACATAGGTTTCATAGCATTTATAGAGGAAAATCATTACTAATTCAATTTGTAACCCATTTCAAGATGCTGCGATTGGTGAATAAACTGAAATTAGGGCGAATTGCAACAGTCGTATGAGGTATTCTGATCAAACTGCATGTGGAAAGAGGATAAAACAGAATAACAGAATGACTTATTGGATAAATGTTTATTAGATATACCTTATACAGTGGCCTCAAAAAGTATTTGGACATTTTGGACAATTAAGTCACACTTACATAATAACAAAGAGGCATTGGCAAACATATGATGCTAGAGCTTTTATTAGAATGAACTTTTCTGAACAACTTCTTCGATTATTGTTAACCAACTGCTCTGGTCATTTTTTTTAATGGATCTATTGAAGTCAGTTCTCCTCAAAATCACACAGATGTCCTAGCAGAGTAACCACTGTATAGTTTAACAATATAAAAATATTCCAAGTAGAGTTTGACAATCAGAAAGTGCCCAAGACTTTTTATCTTAATTTTGAGCAATATACAGTATATTTATTGTTTCATATTACAAACTGAATAAAACTTTATGATTTTTTTTGATTGAAAAGTTTGCTGGTGCTGCATTTTTTAAAAAAATATTTCCCACTTGCTTTAATAATTTGTTATATAATGCAAATGTTTTTGAATTTTAAAGGCCCATTCACACCAAGGACGATAACTACAAAGATAACGATAAAGCTATAGTTCTAAAAATCGTTCTCAATATTAAAGAATAGGAGAGTCCACACTACAGCTATAACGATAAAGACACAGAGAAACGATATCGTTGGAATCACTTCCAGAACGATTTTTTCCAGCTGATGAATGATACAAACATTGACAGCCAATCAGAATCCATCTTGCTATAATGTGCTCGAGCATTTAAAGCGGCAGACGCACGTGCGCTTAGAATAAACAGACGATATCGTTCGCTGGTGTGGACGCTAATATCGTTATCTTTATAGTTATCGTTCTTGGTGTGAACGGGGCTTTACTGTCCAAATTTTTTGGGGGGTCACTGTATATTTATTCAATAGGGTTCAAAAGTCTGAGACCACTTTGAAAATCTGGGAATTTTTCGTATTTAACCCTGGAAATACAAAAAAATAAAAAGTTTGAAAAATACAGGGCATGGTGTAAAATGAAGAAAAAATATTTAATATTCTGCACTATTTCTAGGTGAAATATCAAATAATTAAATTTATGACACTGATCTTGTGAATCCTTTGCACAAACGATCAGATGTTCCTCCATTAAACAAGATGCTCTTGGTTCATCTCAAATCACGATCATCAGGTTTCACACAAAGAGTTCATGCAGCTTGAATGCTGCTGTTATTAAAGCAAAAGAGGGACAAACAAAATACTAGGACATTCTGCATTGTTACTTTTTGCAATTTAATTTCTTGTTATAATATATTTTAAAATGCACAATGTTGAATTAAATTAGAAAAGAATGCAAAATAGAAGCATTTTCATGACTTCAGACTCTCACTGTATACATACAGTTTAAATCATCACCTTCTGTGTTTCACCTGCTGAGTGAGAGCGTATGTGCAGTCGACACTTTTCTCCCAAATATGCTGATTAAAGTGAATTTTATCAATGCAGTTTCACAGCAGAGCAGACCCCTCCTCTCCAACTGAGTCACACACACCTCGACACACTGCCGCAGTGCTAATCGCCATGCCAACAGACACACCCACCCATGTGCACATATAAGTGTGCACTCATACAGAGACAGCAGACTAAGCTGTGTTTTTGGACACAGTGGGTGTATCTATGGGTGAGTTTTGTAGACTGTGAGACAAACGAAGGTCACATTATTTTTTCTAAACCTCATGTCACGTGCTCGTCTTTTCCGAATAACCCTGCCAATCATAAACACACACACTGTGGTTGATGCAAAGACAAATCTGATAGCATGTGGTGATGTGTTTTCATTTTGGAGCTTACGCAGGGTGAGTCTGCAACTACGAGAGCTCTGGAAGTGTGTGTTTGTGTCATAATGTGCATGTTGTTTCTGTGTTAAATCAGATGGGCTAGACTGAGCGCTGTGGTCTTGGAGAGGTAAAAGCACCTAAATTGAACACTGAAAGGATACTGAGTGTTACTGCAGAGATGGAGAGAAGGCGAGAGAGAGGGAGTACTGCAATGCAGACATCAGCAGTGCCTAATATGGCAGTGCCCAGTCCTCCACCTCATCCACCCTACACTTTACACCCTACAACACCCTTAACTGAAGTGCACACTGCAGCTTACACACAGCCACCAAAAACAGCACAGTTTGCATTACCAGTTCAATACCAGCAGATTCATGTTATCACTGCCTTAAAGGGATATTTCACCCAAAAATATTAATTCTGTCATCAATTACTC